>CAHIKZ030000195.1:1392500-1902500 GCA_903632075.3 Acanthosepion pharaonis | reverse complement strand
CCCACTGCTTTCTACGCCATTTCTCAACCCAAAAGATTGTGAGAGAAAATTTTGAGGTCGTAATTATTATTATTATTATTATTATATATACATATTTTTTTTTTTTACTATGCTGATTTGCCCCAGTATGGATCAAAATCACAAGTATTGGACTCTCGGTAAGAAGCAAACTCAAAATTATGCAGTGCAATTCTACAGTTGGAGTAACATCATAACTATTCTTAAGTGCTGCAAGTAGTGATGAAAAGAGACAAAGCGATCTTCAAAATACCGACCACAACTTTGACAACACCAAAAGAAAAAAAAAGTGCTCCAGATATATAAAAACGGATGTATTTGCAGCGTCCTCTCATACTTTGACTTGCCTATAACAAGTGCCTGGGTTTTAAGTAGATATAAGTTCAGCATACTCAGAGCCTCTCTTATTGGATGTTGGTGTTCTGAGTCTGGTAGAAGTTTTGGGTGTGGTTATATTTTTACAGGAAGGATGAAGTCATCAGTTAGAAAACGGGTTTTGGCTGTTTACTGTTCAGAGAATGACGAAATACCTAGCATATTTAATTGCACATATATTTTACAGTTAAAAAGAACCGTTTTTTGTTGTTTTTTTTTTATAATAAAACTTCAATCTTTTAATATGAATCGCACACATACACAGGCACACACATAAGCACACACACAATGACACAATGACCTCATGCAACAATCTCCACGGGGTCAAAACTTCACAGCAGATACGGATATGTCTCTTCAAAATTACAAAGATAGAAAGAAATCCTCAAAATACGATATTCAAAACTGACTCAACATTAATTAAAAAAAAAAATAGATAAAATTGTTTTTTGACTAAGGAAAAGCTTGAAAAAGAAATGAATTAATACACTTATGATCCGTTCCATTTTTATAGAAAACTTAACGACATAACCTCGCAAAGAGTGACCTGGAACTACAGAAGACCCTATCATGCCGTGTCGTTTTCCCCTTACCACAATGGTAAAGGGAAACAGGACAATACGCAGTATCACAGGAAATCGGCTTAACTGATAGCTATCAACAGTAAGAAAGAACCTTTTAAGTCGACTTTCCTTCGTGTACTATTTTCTTCTTTTTTAAGCCATTCACATTCTAAAAAGAAACTAATGTAAGTAAATAAATTCTAATTTGGGATGTACTGTTGTAATTTGTTTTCTATTTTAGCATCCAGTTACAAATTTCCGAGCGTCTCAACCCAAAAAGGTCGATTTTTCAAGTTTGGCGGACGTGAACCAAGGACTCAAAAGCTAGTGGACTTTCTTTTTCTGCTTGAAATCCTCTTCCCAGTAAATGTTGATAAGCGTTCCGCTAAACACGCGCGACAATAAAAGTGGGAAAAAGGTAAAATGTTACATAAAACAAGCGGCCTGATCAATTACCTCAGTTATTATTAAAGAAAGAAATATGATAACAATTATAATGTTTGAAATTGAAATCGTGTTAATACATGTCTTTATTGAGGTGATTAATCGGAGATACAGACAAACACCATGTTTTCGAAAAACAAATAACAGATTTTGAATAACAACCAAAACGCTGCAGATTATTATTCACTTATTGGGTATTCACACCAGTAATAACAGTGGCTGGCACTGGAGATTAAGTGGCAGCAGGTTTCCTCAATACTCCTTCACTCTTCTCAGGATTCGAACTATTTTCAATAATGCTTTTGTCTGAATAATCCCGACTCTGCCTTTGATTTCCAATTCCTCTAGCCTTTTTCCCCAGTACTGTTCACAGCGCTCCCATAATGACTGGAACAACTGTCATCTTCGTGTATCACAATTTCCTCGGCTCCCTGACAAGGTCGAGATACTTATCCATTCTTGTCAATTTCTTTCAGATTCACTCCCTGGTCTGTCCCTGAACAGCAAATTCTTCTACCTGAAATGTTCTTTACTGTTTCTTTACAATTACTAGATCCATTCTTCGAGCTTTTGGATTCGATGACCCATTTTGAGCCTCAAAGTCTCAGCAAAATTTATGTTTCATTTCTTTGTATATATTTTAGTCTATACATACACTATTGGTCTGTAATATTCAATTCGTTTGAATAGTTCCTAGTAAATTACCATTTCCACCCAGTCATGCCTATCCTTGTCTTTTTCGATGCTAATTTGATACATTTTCTTAATATATAGCTGTTTCATTGTGTTTCCACATAGTTTAAATGTTCTATTATCATTTTGAAGGACTGAAAATGAAAACGCTGACAATGAAATGAACAAAAAGAAAAACACGTAACCATATTTTACAAAGTTTATTTTAGTCAGACACAATAGAGAGACTACTGTACAAGTTTGTTTGTCTTACAAAACTGCATAGCGAGATTGACTAACAAGCTCGCCTTTCTAATCAATCTGATAATATAATGAATTCGTTCCTCACTGTGTACTACAGATTACCGCCAGACTTAGCGAATCTTATAATCATACTAAGCTTAGTAAATAAATATCAATAAATGACCTTATGTCTTACGAAACTAAGCGGGCAAAAATCGAATATTTAAAATTCTATAGGTAATTGGAAAACGGTGGACCGACTGTCTTATGCCTGTATCTGCAACTGAAGCTACCAATATAGATGACAATTTATCGCTGACAGCGTGTCTTTGTTGAAAAGTGTCAATCAATAATATCTTTCGTGGTTGAATAACGATTGAAAGTTTGTTCGAAGTTGGGTGTATACTGGACAATAGCTTGATGAATATTAAACACGGAAAATGGCCCAAGTACACGTATTCAAAACGTATGGACTTTTATTTCAAACATTTCTTGGTTATATTGGCTAGGATATAATTATTGTGAATAAAACGATGGGAATATAACCGAGTTTGTTGAAGGAGCCGGGTGATAGTCGTTGAGGTATCATTGGGACGTAGAAGGTGATATATTGTTGGTGCTAACTCATTTAAGGTAGTAGTAGTGATTACTAATTATTCTGGGTGCTGCCCTGAATAAAACAATCTTATCTCAACGTACATAGAAACAAACGTAACAACGCAATGGTGAAGCAAGGCATTAAAACAAATGAAATTTAAATGAAACTGAAGATAAAGATTTATTTAGCAAAATAGATAACAATTTATTTGGATGTTTTTACATCGTGTGGTGAATATTATAAAACACTTGAAAAGAAGGTTAAGTTCACCTATACACATGTGAGGTGCTTTTATATAAATCCTTGAAAGGGGAAAGCTAACATACACACATTTAGGTTTGTTTAATAAAATCCATGAAACTGGAAAGGTTCGAAGACACACATGTGTTTAATAAAGTTCATAAGAAATGGAAAAGTTGATAGACACACATTGAGAGCTGTCTATATTTCTGAGATGAGGTATTATGTACACTATTTACATTATTCGGAATATTGTCGTCATCTTTGTTGCCATATTTATTACAACGTTTCGGCCTTTCAGTATCTGTCTATATTTCTGAGATGAGGCATTATGTACACTATTTGCATTATTCGGACTATTGTCCTCATCATTTTCGCCATATTTATTACAACGTTTCGGCCGTTGTACGCGCGGCCTTCTTCAGGTGGTTGGAATGTCGAACTGAACCCTTTCTTTCGCTCACTGGAGTAGACTGTTCTTATTCCACGTGCCATTTTTTTTTTTAATAGATATCAGTTATCATGATGTTAGTTATCAGTTATCTCCTGTTAATTCCCCTCTCCAAATTCTCCACTGCCTTAACCGGGTATTGAACTTACACTCTTTGGGTCCTGTCACTGGATCTAACTAACGCCTTTATCCACTATGCCTGTGCCAGTTTTTTTTACCAGTTATCATATTGCAATTTTTGCTGTTATTATTTCATGTTTTTACTAGAGCTCATATTGCAATTTCTGTTGTACAATATGGGAACCAGTAATAAGGAGTGCCAGAGAAAGGCGATAATAACAACAAAAATTGCAATATGATTGCAGTATTTATAGTGTAGGGGAGAACGTCCCTTAGTGAACAATTATGGAATTAAGGAGGAGCTAACTCCAACATGTCTATAATTGTTGGTTCTCATATAATTGTTGAAGTCCCACGTCTTCAGTGAGTTTGTCTTCTGCAAATGTAGCAACTTGAATCGTGCTCATTCATATAAATGGGACGAATTCACTAGCCAGGTTATGAGGGGTCCAGTGTTATCGTATAAAGTAAATATTGTATGAAACGACGTCACATACGGTCTTCTCCAATTCTGACTTTTTCTGTAATGGCCATTTATTTGTATAATGAATATCGCCAGGCAATTTGTGTTTTGCTGGGTCTTTTTCTTCTATGTGCCGCATTCCTTCTGGGCGTGAGCGATTATGGCTCTCCACAATTTTGGGTTTTAGTGATACTGATCCTATGTGTGGGTGTTTCTTACTTATTTGTATTTAACCTATTGACTGTAAAATATAGAATTTTATCTCCTATACTATCCACTATCAAATAAAGAAAAATAACTTAAATTTAAAATTCCCAACACTCTCTTTCCACTGTGCGCATGCGTAGGCGCATCAACGTAAAATGCGTCACACGAAAGGTTTTTCCACTTTTTCATAGTTTTTCCCCTGAAATTGTTCTTGATGCATAAAAAATTTATATATCGTTTTCCCATACTATCAAGTAAGAAAAGATGACTGTGTTTAATTTCAAGTGTATTCAAAAGTTAGATTCTGGTGTTAGATTTATGTTGTATCAGAAGATATGTGTTCAATGCGAACGTCCATGAAACTATTAGAAAATAGTCTTACGTAAGGATAGGAATATATATGGCCTCGTTTTGTTTTTTCGTTTTTTTTTTTTTAGCATATTATCGCACCATATTATTTCATCGCTGAAGGGAGCAGGTTTATTACTTTGTTGATTGCAGTGATCCCCCTTGAACAACGACATCCATTGTGACATCTTCACTCTCTACTAACATTACAGCTGAAATTAGCTGCGTCAGTATGATAAGGTGTCAGCTGCTGTTGTGTTTGTTCTATGAACATATTCAGTGTTTGAAGTGAATAGCGAAATGTAGTCTGATGCAATCCTCTTGGCGGGTATTTTTCTGTTTGTCGATCTTAATGCAAACGTTAACGGCTTTTAATCTTAAAAAATGTGTAAAAAGTCTCTGCCCATTACGTCAATTCTTGACTGCTAAAAATATATAGCCAAAAGCTCTCTATAGAAGGTACTATAATTTCTTTCAGCTGAGGTCAGTTTGGCAGAAAAGAATGAAACAGACTGAGAAATGCTATCACTTACTTGTTGTAATACAGCACCAACAATAAATGTTGACGCGTCTGTCTTGTAGTAATTTCGTCATTCGTCATCGGTATGCAAATAATTCACTTTGGTATAGTTTACTATGGTTTTATTTACTTTTTCCCCGACTTGAATTTGTTCATTTTTTAAAAAATTTTTTTTTTACCTTTTAGCAGAGTGGTGAGTAAGGCTAGAATATCAGTAAATTGTGGAATATTATTCCTGTAATAGTTGAACTGACGTTGGTATTGGTAAATTTTCCGTCTTGTGAGATAGTCTGACAAAGAGATATAAATGATATAAATGATGGAAAATCCTTGAAACATTACTAAATATTTGATGTAAATGTTAACATTTACATCAAATATTTAGTAATGTTTCCAGGATTTCCATCATAAGTAGTTGTTACTAATTTTCATAAATGGCCTTCCTGGTGTCATCAGTTCTCAACTGGGTATCTGTGCTGATGACACAACTATTTTCTCATGTCTTAGTAGTAAGTCTGATCGATTCAATAAGGTCATATTGGCAGCTGATCGCAAAATGACCTACAGTCTGTTGTTAAATGGGGCAAGGAATGGCTTGTTAATTTTAACGCCTCAAAAACGAAATTGATCTTTTTTAGTCATCTAAGATAACCCTTTTTACCTTCCATCATCATGGCTGATGCTAACCTCTGGGAAACTGACTTCTTACGCCTTCTCGGAAACGTTTACCGCTGATATGAAGTGAAAAGAATATATTGAATCAAATGCTAATTCTGATGCTAAGAAAGTTGGTTCACTCTGTAGTGCTAGAGATTTTTTTCTCGACAGAATCTATCTTATTTATTTATTCGTCCTTTGAATATTGCTGCCGCATCTGGTCTGGTGCACTTGCTATATATTTAGAGATTCTTGATAAAATCCAAAGAATCTGCAATGTTATTGGTCCTGAGCTGGCATCTCAGCTTCAGTCTTTTACTCACCATTGTAACTACTAGCTTCCTGTGCATTTTTGATAATTACTTTTATGGCAATTATTTTGATGAACTTTCCGCTATGTTACATAGACTTTATGAGATTAAGCGCAATACTAGATTGGCGGGAAGGTCTCATAAATTTACAACTGAAATGGATAGATGTCACCGTAAGTTCTATGCTAACAGTTTCTTCTCTTGTACTTCTCTCTTGTGCAACTCTATTCCGGCTTTTTGCTTCCCAATCAAGTTAAATGCAATGTCAATCGTTATCTTCTGTCTTCTTAATTCTTGTTCTTTCATTGTCTTTTATCCTTAATAGTAGTTTTTCTAATATTATTTAACACTCAGAAACCTCTTACATCCTAGTGGCTTCATTGCCTTGCTTGGGGTGAAATGATTATAAAAAAGAAAAAGAAAAAACAAGATCGTTAGTCTCCGTACAAGGAAATGAGTAGACCATGGAAAACTTCATCGATAATTCATTGAGACGTATGTGAAGCGTTATTAGGTCCAAAGGTCATGCCTGTGAACTAGACTGAATGGCATGATAACCAGTTTTGTGAATATCTACTTCTGTGACCTGGTATCCGTACCAGGTCAAGCTTGAAAATAAATAGTTGACAGTTGTAAGCAGGCAGTAAAATCACTTATGAAGAATAGGCAATATCAGCTCGTTGATGTTACCTGCTGTCAATCACCTAAAATCGCCGCATGTACGCCAATAGAAATTGTTCTTTATTTTTACTAAATGTATCTTAGATGCCCAAGAACATTGTGAGGGACGAATGATTCCTTGCGATAACATATGCTGAAATAATTATTTGGCGAATTTGCTTTTGACTGGTTTCAGCCTACGTGGAGCAGAGGGTCAGCTCAAGGTACTGGCAACTCGGGCAGGCGCCCAGGGCGCCATCATGTTATGTGTTTGAGATCTTCCAAACAAAAAGGAAAATATGTGAAAATAACAAATAAAAAGAAATAAAAAAAAAAAAAATAAAAAAATTAAATTTGAGTGGAGTAAAATTTTTGAGGATTTATTAATTCTTTCTGGTATGGTGTCGTGATCAAACACCATAACAGAAAAATGGATTGAGTGGGCGTTATTCTACATTTTCAATTTTTCTCTTTGTGAAAATTTAAAAAAAAAAATATACTTCTAAGGGCGCCGAAGTTCAGCCCTACTTGCTGACTAGTGTCCTTGACAGTACTAAAATATAATAAAAAGCGGCTTATGCTTCGATACTGGCGATGGATGCTTGTAAAATCGTAGTTTTGTCTTAGTGCTACACTAATGCTTGTAGTGTTGTGTGTAGCTCAAGTTCCAGTGTTGTTTTTTTTTCATCTGTATCTCTTTATTAGTCAGGATACGTTCGAACATGTCCAAAGGTAGTTTGATATCCGAGAAAAATTTGCAACAGTAATAGATGTAAATAATATTCGTAAATATTCATGTGAATTACCATCACATTCTTGATCCAACGCGATACAACTGTTTTCCATGAGTGGTCAATAAAGGTATGTGTACCATAAGTTTAGTTAATAGAATTGTTGTGTGACAGAATTTAGTACGTAACTGTGTGAATAAATTGCTCAGATTTAGAAGTTGAGATCGATGCATGCAAGATTTCACGGTTCTAGCATTATAGTGAAGTGTATGAGTGTTGAAACAGATTAGTTTGATTTGGCTTTGTTAGTTAGCCCACCATAAGAGGGGTATAAGACAAGAAAATCAAATTGTAAAGTGAAACAACAAATTCATATACATATAAATCAATTAAGGTCTTTACAAATAAAATTAATGTATTTTGGTTGATACAAGGTCGTCAAAATGTTCGTAGTAGTCCTTGCAAGAATGAGTTTATGTGTACGTAGGCAGGAACGTATGTGTGTATGTATGTACGTATGTATGAGCGTTATCGTAGGGTAGGAATGTCTTTGAAGTAATCGATCAGTCTTAAAATGTTCCGTTCGTTTATCAAGTATAAAAGAGGTGAGGGAGAAAGGTAGAGATAATAATAACGATCGCTTGACATTTGTCAAGGGACATGTTAATACGCTCGTCTCCTTCTCTCTGGTGACAGGCGAATTTGCCCATCTTTTATTTTGTTTTTGGGGCTTGAAAAGGTCATTTGGGAATTCACTCCCGGATATGATTCAGGCCTTTTCATTGGACGACGAACAAACTTCACATCGGCTCGCGAAAAGGTCCGTAAAAGAAATTGTTTCTGAGAATTGAAGATTATTTGAATTTTGTTTTTAAATGTTTCCTAGTCTTCTATTGGCCGAAAAACATTTCGCATCAAGGTGTGAAAATTTCACGAGTTTTGTTTTGGATTCGCTTTTGCGTGTGTGTTGAACAAAGTTTGTAAATTTGAGTCTTTTTTAATTTCTAACAAAATCAATGAGTCAGTGCTTAAGTATTTGAATTTTAAATCTAGACCTTGTTTCGTTCACTACAGCACCACTCTTCATAGTCAGCCTATGAATTTTTCAGCCCATTCTCGTATGTTGCAACATACGGGATTGAGAAAACTGTATCTGCTTATCAAAAGCACTAGTATCACGTGACTAGATGTCAAGGGGTTGTGTTAATAGCATTACCAGGCAAAACCGAAATGGAGGTTTTTTTCTTCCGAAATGAAAGCAAAAAAAAAAAAATATCACTAATCTGCGTTTTAAAATATTTGCCAAAGATCAGGGAATTGTCCGATTCGAACAAAATTTTCAATACTTATTCACTAAGGAATTTTTTTTTTTTTTTACTGAATACATTATTTTATTAAGACTTTCGGGAAATATTTTGGGGGTATGTTTCACCTACCTAATTTTTCGATAGCGCGTGTGTACTTTTTAATGTACGGGATGCTCGCCCAATTCTTTTGTAGTTATATAATGAAAAATCTGCGAAGATATTATTTCAGTAAAAAAATTATTCTAATTTCATATCCCCCGTTCAGTCAGTTTTTATCTTGAAAGCAGTTTTTCGATCCATCAGTACTGATATTTCTTTTTCGTGTTTTCCTGGATTGATTTTCTTGTACACAAAAAAATAACCAATAATTACTTCAGTAATTAAACGAAAATTATTTTGTTTTAATCATTTTAAAAACAAATGTCTTTTTCCTGCATAATGTTCCCTCGCAACTAAAAACATTTTTCAGAATTACAAAGAAACTATTTCATTCCCATAAAAAAAAAAAAATTATTCTATAATTTTTCTAAGATTCAATGTGATGAAAAGGAAGACTACATTTAGGCTTTATTTTTGTTTAGGTAGCGACTTCTATTTATTCATTAAACTAAGTTTATACAATAAAAAAATATACTTTTAAACTATTGGTTATAACGAAAATTTATTTTTAAACCTAATAACAGCTCTTGAATATTGCATTGCCTGTCTTCTGTATTTCATTTGTTTTGGTTTAAATTTTTTTTTTTTTAACGTGCGCTTTTTATTTTGTCCTTTGACCACACAGGTTACCGTGCGTAAATAAAACGTTATTTAAAAAAAAGAAAAGAAAAAGAAAAAAAAAGGTAAGCATTGCCTTTAGAAAAAAAAACAGTTAATTAATCTTTAAATTTGCTCATAATAGGCTTTGAAATATATCTCTAGGTCAAATATTGGATTTTAAATGTTACATTTTTTTGTATATAATGGCAGTTTGATCAGTAACGAAAAAAGAATCAAAAACGTGCCAATGTTTTAAAATTGCCTAAAAACTTAGGATTAGCTTTTTAGGCCATTATCTTTCAAATAGAACTGAAATTTAAGTATAAATTATTTAAAATGCGTTTTTCGGGATTTTTACAAAGTTCGTGTAGATACCTAATTAATAATATCAATATGAAGGATCATCGTCTAAATTTATCAGTGAATTAGCCAGTGTAATACACGCAAGAAAAACTGAAGAATATATTGGACGTAACGTTTTGATGACTTTTCACCTCCAAGCCAATGCTAAAAACCAGTGAATATTTTCTTGATATAATGTTTTCTTTGTTGATATACAACAGAAACTCGGAATGAACCCCAGCTTTTAAATATCCTGTTCGATTCAAATTAAGTGCTGTATCAAATGGTTTATCTAGTCAGGAAATTTACTCCATGAGTGAATGAAAATTAATTTATGCCTTTATTATTACTATTATTCCTATACACACACACACACACATTTTTATTATCCTTCTCTGCTCGAACAGTTCGCTAACCTTTGATGGAAGCCATTTATTATTTGCTAAGAGTAATGCTCTTCCGTCGACGGGAAATAACAAATGAAAGGAGCGACTGAAGAAGGCTATTGTTTATTTGAGTCGAAGTTGAATAGGTTATTTGATTCATTTCATAACGAAAGCCCCAATAAACAGTGTATCATTGCCTGTATACAAAGAAGTCTACCCCCCTTGCTAGATAAAAGAGGCAGCAAAAATGTGTGCATGCCTCATCATGGGGATAATGTTAACCAAGCTATTCTAAAAAGAACAGTAGAGAGAGTTTGATTTTTACTGGGTAACTGAAACTGGAGGTCCTTGTACCAGATAAAGATTAATAAATGAGCAATGTACATTGATGGTTTGACCAGGTTACAAGAGACTATAACAGCCCTGCCAAACTGACCAGTGCTTTGCAAGGTGGGTGGTGATGGTTGAAAGTCAGTACACAATCATGGGTCATTATTTAAAAGAAAATTATGCTGATTACCAGTCAAATCTCAACTTTTCTCCTAATGCACATTATCAAGTGACAAGTTGTACACCACAACCTTGTTGGATATCCAGATTTTTTTTTAAAGCTTTTCACCCCAAGCAAGGCGGGAGTGCCACTAGTACACAAGGGGTTACAGAGAGTGGGAGCAAGAGTAAAGGATGAAGATATGTGGTGAATAGATCAAGGTATCTGGAAATGTCAGTTGACATTGCATTTGAATAGTTGGAGATTATAGCTATCAGGGAAGGGAGTCCCACAGACAGGAAGTGTGAGATGGCTACATTTCAAATCAAATGCAGTGTACAAGTACTGCTGATCCCAATTTTTGTCAAATAATGCATACAAGAGCAGGACTAAGTTTGAATTTCAAGTGAAGATGCTTTCCTTTTGCATTATTAAGAATAATAATAAGAAGAAATAGTATACCCAAGTACTGAGTGAAAGTAACACTGCTATGGCAATCTTTCAAGTGTGAGAGAGATCCTTCCCTGCCCCCCATTAGAATGTCTGATAGTCAACTTCTTGAGAGCAACTCCCTGCGTCTGCTCGGTCTCACGTTGACTGCTGACCTGAGATGGGACAAATACATTGAGTCAATTACTTTGTCCACCGCAAGGAAATTTTTCTCCCCGGAATTGATACTTCAACTATACAATTCAACCATTCGCCCTTGCATGGAGTATTGCTGCCATATATGGTCTGGGGCACCTTCTGTTTACCTCGGAGTTCTTGACAAGATCCAGAGACTGATATGTAATATAATTGGCCCTGATCTGGCATCTCGTCTACAGTCACTCTCTCACAGATGTGCCAACACCTCTGTCTTTTCTACAAATACTTTCATGGTAATTGCTCCGATGAGCTGCTTTCACTGGTTCCCAGACTCCATGAATTCAAGCACCCTACGAGGCTGACATCCCACTCACACCCTTACACCGTAGAAACTTAAATGTAGCCATCTCTTCTACTTCATACCTCGCACCTCTCGCCTGTGGAACACCCTTCCCAATTACTGTTTCCCTGAGAGCTATAATTTCCAACTATTCAAATGTAATGTAAATCGACATCTCCAGTTACCTTGATCTATCCACTATCCCTCTCCTCATCCTTTCTTCGATCACTCCTATCTGCTCTTGCTCCAAATCTTCTGCAACCCCCTGCACCCTAGTGGCTTCACACCTTGCTCAGGGCGTAATGCTTAAGAAAAAAAAAAAAAGTCAGTGACAACCACCAGAGACAATAGAGAAATATGTATGTTTCTCAAATTGTATTTGCAATTACACCATATGTGTTAGATGCTAATGGACTAAGTGGAGATAGCCAAATTAAACATTGATCCCTAAACATGTATACCTATACTTGGATATTCGAGAACATTTTCTATTTCAGAACAAATCAGCTGTGAAGTGTTGCAGATACCTGATATGAAGTTGTTTATATTCACAGCCTTATTCTATTTACATGTTAGGCTGTCATTTTTTTTTTTTTTAGGGTGCTAGTAAACCAGTACTACAAGTCCAATAGGTTAAAAATACATTAACAACATTCAAGTTTCTTTTAATTACCAAACTTTAAATGATAAAAGATTTAAAAATAAGGAAGAAGTCAAAACAAGTTTTGAGATGTTTTAATATCAAGTAAAATAAAAAAATAATAATAAAAAATGGGTGTGGAGAGAAACCTCCATGGGAGGCAGTAGTTGGTGTTTATCAATGATTTTATACACAAAAGGAAATTCAGAGAGAGAAAGAGGAGGAGAGAGAGAGAGAAAAAAAAAAAAAGTGAAGTACCAGAAGTGATGGAGGTGTAAACACTGGCAGGGACACTAGTTGCATATGAAAATTAACGCCCAAGGGCTGAGTTTTTGCAATGTTCAATCACAACATACAAAATTTGCACAGAACTATGTACACAGAAACAGTACATGACACTAAAACAGTTGATTGTTTCAATGTGTATACAACCACAAAACAAGCAAACCTGAAATAAAGGTCTAACAAAACTGATCAGGCTTTTCTTTGAATGCATATTCAAAGTAAGTGGGATTTTACAATTAGTTTCATCATGTTTAATTTAGGCTTAATATGTACAGTGAAACAATCACCTGGAAAAATAGTACTCAGATGAAAATTACCTTTTAAATTAAAAGAACAGATACCATTTAAATCTTAAATATTTTTTTTGTTTATACACATAAATAGACTCACTTGTAAATTGTAAAATAGAGAAAAAAAAAAAAATAAAATAAAAATAATTTTCCTTTCAAAAGGAACTTTTTTTCTTTTCTTAAAATCCTGTTTGAGAAAAAAAAAAAAAAATTTCTCTTAAATCCAAAGAGTCCAAGAGTATTCACTATTTATTGCTGACATGTTTTCATCCACAGACAAATTTATTTTTCAAATTATCAGTGTAGAATTGAGGATAATTTTGATTACCAAATTTAGGGGAATAGAAGAAAATAAAATTCCTTGTTTATTTGAGTTGAGCAATTCTTACAAATGAAGCAATATTTACAAAATTCCTGGTGAAAATGTCATCACCTATTTTGCCAGAGTGACCTAAGATGGAGGGGGAGAGTAAACATTTACTTTAAAAGTAGTCAAGAATTGCATAGAAAAGAGGGAATATAGTCACAACTGAAAGAGCCATCAATGCTTCTTCTCTAACTATTACCCATCAGCTAAACTTTGGGAGAGGGGAAAAATGAAATAAAAATGTACATCTCAATCTGTCATAAATATTACTTATGGCGTAAGAGTGTCAATATCAACACTGAAGCTTAAATCAAAACTATCTTGCAACATTTACAGATAAAGTGAAAGGAAAAAAAAAAAAAATTATGTGCATTACTGACTATTGCTAATTGCTTTACAAAGTTAGTAATATTGCATCATCAATGATGTAGAGGGTGAAAAACTAACAATCAGGTGACATTAACATCCAAGTACAATTATTTTCTAACAACTCCTTGAAATAATATACAGAGAGGGAGCTGTTCTCAGAAAATAATTATACTTACAAACAACAGTTTATGAAAAATTGTCTTTGATATCAATACAAAAAGAACTTCATGCCCATCAAAGTTCATTGTGTGTGAGATTTATATACAGAGTGTCCATAAAGTTCGTGTGCACTTTAAAAAAATTTATAACTATTTGTATTTGTGATAGAAATAATCTGTAAAAAAAAATGTTATAAAGTTTAATGTACCTAGTTTTAAGTATAGCTAAAATAAATAATGTGCATTACTGTAAATCAGTTGGCAAATGTTTTCCATGAACTGCACAAGTGTATTACTCTTTGTATTGCTAATGATGGAGGACATGTGGAAACTTAAATAAAATTTCAATAAAACCTTAAAAAAATATAGATTTACTTCTTTCTAATCCTTTTTACAAATTATTTCTATCGCAAATACAAATAAAGTTATAAATTTTTTAAAGTGCACACGAACTTTATGGACACCCTGTGTGTGTGTGTGTGTATATATATATATATATATATATATATATATATATATATATATGACTTAACTATTATGAGGAATGTGATGTATTATTTACATTTATGATGTTTGAGCATTATATCAAAGAGTTTCCCTACTGAAAAGGAAGCAGTCAACCAGAAAGTAAGAAAATGAAAGGACTGCATTCTCTCCCAATTTTAATCACATTTGCTTTAGAACTGATGAAATAAAAAATCAATACAATCTCTCAGATATAAAGGTATGACAGATGGGGAGATGGAAGTGGCATTGTGTGTCAGGGTGGGAAGCTCATATTGCTAAAATTCCAAACAGGCATCCAGATCTTTAATAAGCCTTTCACATTACATGACCAGCATATAACCCCATCCACTTGAATACTCAACAAATTTAAATAGAATTTTGTGCAAAGACTAAAATCCTTATTCCTAAATTCTTACCCAATCCCCAAAAATTCTCTCACAAGTAAATATAATTACTGTACAAATTGAATGTGAACAGGAAAGGTTATTTACCTTTCACTATAATTTTTTTCCTCACATGTTAAGTAAAGAAAGCTTTCTCTTAAGAAAGAGTACAAAACCTCAGCTGACAAAAAAAAAAAAAATTCAGAATTCGGCATAAATTTGGAAGAGTTCATAAGAGGAAAATCACAAATAGAAAAAACAAAATTCTTTCAGTTCTACATTTTGTTGATGCTATCTGAATTTGGTTCCAAGAGACTTATTTTGAACACTTGCACACCACAATGAAAAAGGTAAACTGTACCAGATTTTACTTTCTCTAGGCACAGATTAAGTCATGTCAGTATATTCAAAATGAAAGATAAGAAAATTCACTTTTCTCATAACTTTGCTGCTTTTCAAAAATGAAATCTTCTAAAGAAAAAAAGAAAAGAGACAAGTGAATTTCCAGTAGAAATCGATAAGAATATTTAAATTTCTGCTACTGACTAGTTTACTGGAATCCTACAAAAATATGGTGCACTGCATCTTGCTTTCAATTTTTGACAATCTCTTCATTACCAAAATCATTTACAAGCAGAAATGTTTAAGGTCTCCATTTTTTAAAAGCAGCACAAGTAAACATTTTATAAAAGCTTTTTAATGCAAAAAGCTGTGGAGGATTCAACAAATGCTTTTAACAGAACTAGAAAAATCCCACTCTTGTGTGATTATTTCAATTTTAGAGCAGTTGAACTAATTTAGATCATCATTTAAGAGTAAAAGATTAAATACTAATTTATGCAGCAAACTATATTTTACAAATTAATCTACTGTGTTACAAGGAAATTTTAGATAAGAGAGATAGAGAGAGAGGGAAAATGGGTGGGTGGAGGAAAATGGGTGGGTGGAGAGATATTGAGAGAACGGAAAGTTCCACATTCAGAATTTCAGGATATCTGTTAAGGATTTCTCAACAAAAACCCAGTTGAGTACTAATCAGTCTACAAGAGAAAAAGATGCAATGAAGTTCCCAGTTTCCTCAGGACAAGAAGGAATGAAGCTAACTTCAAAATTTATCCTTTATGTCTGTTGATAAATAATGATAAGCATCTGTCCAGATTTATCAGAATTGTTAGATTTCTATCAAATATTCTCAGCAGTATTTTGTGCTGGTAGCAACATTTGTAACAAGGGATCTTAAAACAGATCGCCAAAGATAATGAGCCAAAATATAGTAATGGTAGAGATCCTAGCTGTGAGCACTATTGATCCAGGCTTGTCAGACATCAGAGCATTCTTTCTCCTCTTTCAAAATTGCTTGCCGACTTGCTTTTAGCATGGCACGTACCTTTGACAAAATTGTCTGAAAGAGAGAGAGAGAGAGAAAAAAAAAAAAATTACAGAAGGGAAAATTAATAATGAGAAAAAGAATATATATATATATATATATATATATATGTGTATGTGTGTGTGTGTGTGTATAGCACCAAAACTCTAATCCAAATAGTAACAGTATAGTAAATGGTGTAAAACTAGGTTACAATTTGGCTCAGCATTCTTGAGCACTGCAGGTTTTTGTTTAAGTAGTCATCTATCTTTTTCTTTTGAAAGGTCAGTATTGGTCAGGTTGATTTTTGATGCTTTACTCTGTGTGTGTGTGTGTGTGTGTGTGTGTGTGTGTGTGTGTGTGTGTGTGTGTGTGTGTATATATATATACAATATATAAATAAAAATAAAAGGAAGAAAAGAACCTTTAACACTACAATAAGAAATTTTCATGATGCAGAGACCTGCAAGCTTATAGGTATATATTTGATACATGAACTAAATACAATAATCAATAAAATGATATAGGTCTTTGTAGCAGAAGACCAGAAAAAATACAAAATATGGAAATCGATAGACATAAAAAACAAACTTAAAAGAAAGATTTATTAGATGTCACAGTATGTCACATATAGAAAAACCAATGTGAAATCACTTTAAATACACGCATCATCCAACAATACAATCAAGCAGATACCACAATCAATTAACTGCAGGTTATCTGAGAATTCTTCCAAGGGAACACCATCTTTAAATAAATTAGAAATAATAACCATACATAATTCCTTACCTCGGATACTTGGGGTTCAGATTTTGTTGGCACTGTTACTTGTGTACTTTTGTGGTCATTTGGAAGAGCTAACTGATTATTTACATCATTTTCAGTCTCTGAAGAAAGTTCAACCAGAGAATCAGACCTACAAAAAGAAATTTACGTTTAGATTGACATGAAAGCAATAAAACAAAACATTTGTAAGCATTTCTTTACATATAAATATACAACAGAAATATGATAAATGATTAAAAATAACAAGCTTACATATTTTTTACCATCTTAAAAGTTATTTTTTCTTTCAACAGAGCAATACACAACTGGGTTTTGAAATACTTGTCTAGTTAACAATCAGTATTCCTCAAGCATTAACCCGATTGTCTTGAATTTATAATCACATTCTCATGGTAATACTATTGTTTTTTTTTTTCTGAAAATGTTGAAATAGTAAGCTATCTAGCATATTCTACAAGGCATAAAGGTATAACCGAACTTTCTTTTAACAAAATGGATCAGCACTTCCACTTAGGAAGAATTCAGCATCTGTTTGCTCTATGAAAAGCTATATTGTGTTGAACAAGTTAAATAATCTGATATCCCTGTACAACAGAATGAAAGAATTTTTTTTATAAACAGAAGATCCACAACATTCAAATAACGGGAATGTAAAGTTTCAATCA
Source organism: Acanthosepion pharaonis (assembly GCA_903632075.3). Lineage (NCBI taxonomy): Eukaryota > Metazoa > Mollusca > Cephalopoda > Sepiida > Sepiidae > Acanthosepion > Acanthosepion pharaonis. The sequence continues at coordinate 1,884,851 of CAHIKZ030000195.1, read as the reverse complement.
TGGCTTACTTGGTTGTGAGGTCAATTGTTGGTCCACCGTTTTTGGACAATTCCTTTCTTTTATCTGTTACATCACCATTTTTCTTTTTCAAAGTATCCTTTTTTATACTTTTACTAGACAAGTGAGATTTTTTATCCTTGCTGTCTTTTCGGGATTTGGATTTAGAAGTTAATTTGGTTGAATTTTTCTCACTTTCTAACCTGGAAGATTTGGACCTTTTTTTACTTGAAGACCTGTAAAAGCAAGTGAAAAATACAAATGTTATTACCAACTTGATTAGGATGAGGGAAGAGAATGAAGGTACAGACTTACACAATTCAATATTGAAAACTTTGGAATGGGGAAGAGCAATGACCAAATGTTGAACTTTCTGTGGGAAGTTCCTTAAGAGTTTACAATGAATTTTGAATTAAACAAATGCAAAGCGTAAATGAAGAAACTATTCTGGATAAACTGAAGTATAAGGACTTTCTTTACTCTCATATAGCTGACAATTCACAGACATTATTACCCGGGGTTAGTTTCAACTTACACCATTCATTATTTAATTCGATAAAGTAAATTAAGATGAAATTACCGTGATCTTGAACGTTTGTGCTTCTTTTTAGAATTTGGTGATTTTGAATAAGGTTTAAATTTCCGAAATGGAGACTTTGAATGACTACGTTTCCTTGATGGGCTTTTATTATTCTTTTTACTGTTGGGTGACTTGGAGCGTTCTCTGTGGGACCTAGATTGGGATCTAGAACGAGATTTTTCTCGACGATGAGACTGTGTTCCTAATGAGGTGTACTGAGATCGAGAGGGATGTGATGGTGATCGTGACCGAGAATGACGCCGCAATTTGGAAGATCTATTATGAGAACTTGCATAGTTTGGAGACCGAGACCAATCCCTGCGCCTGTTCTGACGACTATTTGATACATAACGACTGGGAGACCGAGACCGAGACCTAGAAGCAAAAGAAAACAAAAAAAAAAAAAAAAAAATTCTTTTAAGACACCTTTAAAAGGTTATCTTTGGAAACCACTCAAAAAGTTTTATTAGAAAATCAGTTTGTTAAAATGAAGTGGATGACTAGAGGCAAAGATTAAATATATGAAAGCATATCAATTTAACAATGACACCCAACATAAATCAGTGCAACATTATAAATGGCTACTCTTGAATCAGTTTTCATATATTTATTGCTTTTGGACACTGTAGCCTCCAGCATATTCTAACATTATTTGGGTTTTATTTTAATGTTTGATTAAAATATAAATAAAAGGAAAAATGGGAAATGATAGCAGATATAAACAAGTTTAAATAGTTGCTTACATTTTCAATTCAATCATGTTTAGACAGATTAAATAAAAGCTTATCATCCTGACTTGTGAAAAAGTTAATTTATTTTCAAATAAGTATGCTGTGAGCATTTGTACATAACTTAATTATTCATATTAAGTTATTATTGTAGATTTGTAAAATCTAATTAAACTACCGTAATTCCCTATGTATAATTCACCTTCATCCATAATATGCACACCTAAAATTGTGCTGAAAGTATGGGAAAAATGCTCCTTCTCATGCATAATATGCACTCCTTGTTTGGTAAACAAACCCTATAAATTGTACTTTTCCAATTTCATTATAGCCAGCATTTTTTAAAGATTCTTTTGAAGCTCTGCATGATACACAGCTATGATTTTGCTTATTTTTTTCAGAAAAAAAATACATATTATACATGGGGAATTACAGTAATAATAATAATAATAAAAAAAGAAAGGTCTTTGGCTGATGAACTCGATAGTATTTGACATTTTATATATACATATATTATATATAAAAGCAATTCTCTAAAGAAGCAATGGACTTATTACCGTATATACTCACAGATATGTCGCACTATTTTTTTACCAAAAATTTCACAAAATATTAGGGGTGTGACCGATCCACTTGACATAAACATAAAACAACAATACCTTGTCATCATGATTTCCAAGAAATCGGAAATGATGCTCATACACACTAAAGCTGTCGTTTTTCTCCATATAGAAAAAATTATCTATCATATATACTGACTCACTGCTTTAAACTAATCTCATGCTGCTAGATTCACATATCCATCAAAATAAATAAAATTATAAAATATTCATTGATCCATCAGTCACCGTTCAGTTGGAACCCTTGCACTAGACTGATGTAGAAACCCTGAACATGCATACATGAATTAAGTAACCATGTGTCGATATTTACTGGCAAAGAAAAAAAATAATCTCAAGATTCATTGTGCAAAATATGAGTTAAAGAATGAAATATATTCTTTTTTGAGATAATTTTTTTTGATGATTGTTTCATATATTGAAAGTTGTTCTTAAGTGTTATTTACAAATAAAGTGCATGAATCTGTTACTCAAAACATTTGCACTATTTTGCATTGCACAGCAATATAGTCAGTAGCTAAATTTATAGCTTATTTTAATTGTTGCAAACCCTGATAATTCTTACATTTAAAAAGGTCTGGGAACTCTCCAGATTATAGTGTGACCTATCTGCAAGTCAACAGTAAATCATCTATTATTAAGCCATAAAGTAGGGGGTGCGAACTATCTGCAAGCATATATGGTAATCTGACAAACTATCTCTTAACATTATTTTTAAATGGAAATGTGTATATGAGTAGACACTCAGTTTATTTATTAAACAGCATATTTATTCATTTCTGTCTACTGGGCTGAATATTTCATAAAATTTATTAAAAGAAAAATATGTGCTCTCTAGCATGATCTGAACCCATGTCCCACTTGAGCAAAGGAAACTTGTTAGATAAGACATTCTCTAGATGGACCGAGCTTCAGAGAACTTAGCCAATCAGGGATTTTGTTAAATGGCACTATTCAACATTTAAAGATATATTTTATATATATATATATATATATATATATATATATATATATATGTGTGTGTGTGTGTGTGATTAAAATGAAAGGGGGTCCATGTGTGCCTCTTATATGTAAATTTAATAGGCCTGTTAATAAAATTTGGAGAATAAAAAGCCAACAAAACAATACCAATATTGGCTATAAAATTTATATTTATTACATATTAACGTTTTGACTAAATTAAAGCATGAAGAGAGAGATTTTAATGTTGGCAACGACATGAGGCAAAAAACAAAGTGTTTTTGTTGGTTAGAGGTCTCCCTGTGCTAATTATACTCTCCGAGTAAATCCAAGCCACTGTTTAATCACTCAATGTGTGAATTTATTTTGAAAATAAATTTCAACTCAGTCTTTTTTCCCCAGCTGCTGAATGAAGATGCTAAAAGCACACATCTGATGTCATCGATGCTATAAAATGTTTGGTTGAAGTGTGCAGCGACGGGAATTATTGTTATTGTCTGATTTTTTTTTTTTTTTTTTTTATGATCATTGAACTGAAGATGGAATTTATTTTCTCCAACAATTTTCTTTTTTGCATTTGTGGCAGAAAAGCAAATATATAAGATTTGAACTGTCACAATTCAGAACTGGTGGTTTGAATACTATGTGAGTGCCGGGGTTGGGGGGCATGAAATTTCTATCAAGGATGATATGCCTACAGACTTGGCATCAGGGTTTATTGCAGATGATATTCCTTTGGTGAGGTGGTGAATCATGTATACCAAATGATGTTAAGAGTGTGTGTAGATTTTGGGGAGGGGGGGGGGCTGACACCTAGTGTGAAGTGGGTTTTTGCTGAATATTTTTCTAATTGTGTATAATTGGGCTTTTGTCAAAATGTTTCAAGTAGATGTAATAGATCTAATTTGATTAATACACTGTCATTGGACAATATCTTTAGAGGACAACAATTCTGGCAGAGGAGTTCGCTTTTGGCTGAAAATGGAGTAAACTGTTTTCCTCATTTTTGAAGGGAGAAGGTGCCTGGTCCTGTAAATTCCTGTGGCAGCATCTTCATTGCACCAAGAAAGGTGGCGGTTGGTGTAATATCAATGCCAGTGTGACTGGCTGTTAGAACTGGACAATTTTTATCTTTGGCTCATATCCCTACATAAAAATGACCAGGTGTCACATCCTGTCTTAGTGGGGAGGCTGGGTAAATACTTAATGTTGGTCATGCCAGATCAGCTTTAGCATGTCAAGAGTAATTATACTAGAATTTGGATAGTGTTTTTATAAGAATGGGCTGCAGAGTGTGATGGAGTTAATACTTACCTAGATTGTGAATGCTGGTGCTTTCGCTTACTGGGACTAGGAGACTTGGTCATTGAAGATTTCCCCTTTCGAGAAGGGGACTTTGAAGAGCTTCGCTTCCTGGAAGGACTTTTACTGACTTTTTTACTATAGGGTGATCGAGATCTTTTTTCTGAAGACTGAGACTTTTCACTACGGTGGGGCAGCACAACAGCAGAATTATGATATCTGCTATATATAAAAAAAATATAGAGCATTGTTCATTAAAATAAGATGATAAAAAAATAAAAGTATCAAATTATTAAATGTTTGAGAGTAAAATGTAGCAAGTGATGCTTAAAGATGTAATAATAATACTGGTTTGAAACAAAGGTGTCAGAATTTAAACAAGTGCTTAAATGCAAACAAATCTTATTAATTGATTATTGATTAAGAGTGTTAAGTATTTTTTTTCAGCAGCTGTGAGAAAAATCATTTATATAAAATTTTTAATTTTGCATCTTCACTTGATAAGTAAATTTACCTTGTTATGTAATGATTAATATACAAAGTGCATATGGAGACAAAAAAAAAAAAAAAAAAAAAGTTACCTTCGGGGTAAGTTATAGGCACTAGGAGGTGTAGGTGATCGAGAGTGTCTTTGATGGTTTCTGGTATGGCTACTTGATTGTTGCTGGTGATCACTTTTTTCATTTCCCCTCTCAGAAGAAGATCGTCCAATTTCTCCCTTGGAGCTAGAGTCCAGTGTATAGTCTACAGAGTTTGCAGATTGGTAATTAGTATCAAGCTGAGGGCTGCTTGCTTGGCTTGGTATTGGTGTGTTACCACTTGACCCTGTTAAATGAAATAAATAAAAGAAATATAAATAAAACAAAAAAATTAAAAATCTCAAAATGTTCACTAAAAGATGTTTGTAAGATTTAACAGGTGTGTAGTTTATCATGAATTAATTCCTAGTATCATAGTCATGCATACAACAAAAACTTGCTTTTAATGAACAAACCCATTAGCTAATGAGCAAGCTAATACCAGAGACCAATTTACTAGCGTAGCAATTTTGATTCTTCTGAGTGGCTACCTTCTTGTGAAATAATAGCAAGCTATTGTAGTAGAGCTCAGTTCTCATGATTCATGCTTACTTTAATTTGCAGAAGGAAATGTGGGTAGTAGAAATTATTATGAAAGAAATAGACAAAATTGTGAGCACTATGATATACAAAAATAACTCACCTATTTCTAAATGATCCCCTTCGGCATTTTCTGAGTTATTGGAATGAGGCAACAATTGGTTAGAAGACTTGAGCATGTTGATGAAGAGAGCAGCTTTACGCTTACGTTCAGCCTGAAGCTGTTTCTCTTTGGTTGCTTGAGCCAGTTTCTCTCGGGCAGCCAATGCCAGCCGATCTTTAAGTTTCTCCTCAGCTAAAATTTACAAAACATAACATTTTTTTTTCTATTATAACATTCATGCACAAAATTCATAATTTAACAAATAAGTGATTAAGAGTAAATTAGATTTTTTTTTTTGTTAGGGTCCCAACTTGAGAACTGCTGAAGTTTTATTTATAGACCTTTTTAAAATTGACAAGAATTTAGTAAAAAAACAGAAGTGCCTCAACCTGAATTATAGAGACAATTCAGTTAATGTTACTGATTATCACTGCTTCTAATGTTTACAGTATTTCAAGTACAATCCTAATTTATATTGCCTACCAACTCAGTTTTTTTTTAAATTACCTAATTTTCTAGTCATGTCTTCCTGTGAAGAATCTGGTTTTTCCATTTTGTCTTCTGAGACAGCTTTGATTTCAGTTGATTTCTTGCTTGATTGGAACTCTCCAGATTCTGCATCAGGACTGTTTGTTTGAGACTGTTTATGAACATCTGAAATGAATTTATTGAGAAAAATGGATTTAAAGCAATTTTAACCATTTATTTTTAATTAGAGAATATTAACAAAATAGGATTAGCCTCATGAACAATAGGAAAATTTAGTTTGTAGCATTTGAACCTAAGAATCAATCAGAAATCTATTGCTCAATTTGTTGTTTTGTATATAACTTTTGAAAAGGGCTCATTAAATGTTCCAAGTTGAAAAAGTGAATTCTTTAGTATTGAGTCTATGCCCGACTTATTCTACAGCTTTTCAAGTGTAAAGACAAAAAAAAAAAAAAAATGTATCTACATACTAATTTTATCATGGTACTTATAAAGCAGTAATAAACTAGCATAAAAACAGGAATGCATTTCTAATCCCAAATGAAAATGAGATACTAATTTTAATCCATTTCTTTTTTATAAGATATAAAACTCAAAACGCAGATTAACATCAGGATTAATTCTGCCAGTAAAGGTTGTATGAACACAGCCTTTAGATTCTGTTCAGAATATTGTTTGGAGAATGACTAATATTTTCATTAAAAAAAAAAAAAAAAAAAAAAACTACCTGCTTCACTTTCATCTTCACTGCTCTCACAGGCAAAAACTGGACGCTTCTCTAATGACACACTTTCTTGTTCTTTGGTTTTAGTCTTGATAGAAAAACTGACACCTTTATTTTGAGCAGCTTTCTGTTCTTCAATTTTCTTTCTTTCTTTCTCAAATTCCTAAAAAAAAAACAAAAAAAAAACAAACAAAAACAAGATAAAATTTCTTTAGACAGCATTTAGCTCATACTAAGCTTATAGTCTGACAAAACCAATGTTCCATAGTAGCACAGATTATAATAAGAAATTAGTTGAAGTGTCCAGACTATTTCTGATCATTCAATTTCACAAGGTTTTCAGAAATCAAGTAATAAAATGAAAGTGGTGAGAACATTTTTATTTGATAATGCTTATAACCTCTAAGTTTTCTTGAATAGAAAGCATATGACAACATATGCAATTTCCTATAAAACCAGCATTATCCTTAGCTAATACTGAAACTGGGATTTCAATATTGTTCTTCTCTAAATTAATCATTAACTTAATCATGGAGTCAACACCAATAATAAAACAATCATTGAGAAAAGAGACAAAATATTGGCAACCAAAAGTGATCTAAAAAAGAAATGAATAGCTGATGAACTATTGTTTATCATAATAGAATTAATCACCACAAATTATGGTTTGCTATGGACCAAAAGTAATAAAATTCAGAACTGAGATTCAACTAAACTTACCTTGATATGCAGTTGTTTCTTGAATTCATAATATGGATGATGTAAGTGGTCTTTGTTGAGAAATTCAAAACGTGGATCACATTTATTCTTGACTACCATCTCAAATTCTATCCCATTTTTTGCAACATAAAGAGCCATCTTGTCTATGACTGGCTGTACATCTGGTGATGGAGGGATTATATCATTCTGTTGAGAACCATAGTCACTTGAAAAAGAAAAAGAGTAAAGATAAATATACACCTATACATATTTACTAAAAATTTTTCCTATATGCTGTTTTCTCTTCAAAAGATGGATATGTTTTATAATGCTTGTAAGAGAAAAGTTCAGCTAAATGTGAACTATATATATATATATATATATATATATATATATATATAGCAAAAGTACTCTTCAATATACTAGTTTTTGCTATGTTGTCCGTTTACACAGCCATACAAAAAAAAAAAAAAGAATTATCCAATTATTCATACTATTATAAGTGGATTCCAGCAAAAAAAACAAAAAAAAAACACTATGGTATTGTCCCAACCAAAATGTCACTATTGAAAATGTTCTAACTCAAAAAATAAAGCAGTTTTTAGTGCAAATAGATCACTGGTCATAGTATAATTTTCATTAATGAAAAATTGACATAAGAATAATGCCTGGTCAAGTAGATAACTCAAAGTTTATTAAATGCTAATTACAGATTCATTTCATACTTATTACATTTATATTCTTAATTAGGATAAGAGCAGTAAGCAGGAAAGAATCAGACATGTTAATTATGATAACACATCAGTGACGATACTTGAATATTAGCATTTGTGAATAATTATGACATGAATTCTATGAATATGAAGCAACTTGACAGTGTTCTCTGTGCTCCAATGTTACATTTTAGTCTTCTTTTAAAAGATAAGTTTAACATCCTTAATGAATAACTTAAATTTCATTTAATTCCAAAGAGGAATTCAGTTTTGGTCCTACATTGACTCATTAAAATGCAAATAGTAATTAGAACATAAATTTTACATCACAAATGAAAGTGGTTAGAACACATTTCATTTACTTTTGATTACAAAAACCATGCAATGCAGTTAATTAGGAATAATCACAACCAAATACAAGGCAAAACTTAGAGATGAAGTAGTCTTCCAAAATAAAACTTACCTTCCTGTTGTATTCTCTGGAGAATCTGAAGAATCATATTTAGGCAAACATAAAGGTACAGCATTGTCTGTTCCTGGAGGAGGAGGTTGGTCAGATGGTGGTAAGGTGACAGGTTCAACACCAGGAGGTGGGGGAACATTTGGACCATATACGGGTTGGGCCATGAATGGAGGTATGCTAGGTTTGGGATCACTCGCTTCAAGTTCCTTTGCTTTACTATCAAAAATGAATGAAAAAGTTTTTAAAACTCACTCAAATTATAGTCATACATAAAAGCATTAGTAAGGGATTGGACATATTTTTAGAGATGTTAAATATATTTGAGCAGTCTCAAAACAAAAACGCTACACTAAATAGTAAGCAGTAAATAAAAATTAAATTATAAATACTGTAAAATATTGACATTATTCATGCCAACAAGTTATTGCCTTTACAAGCTCTCAGGTCCCTCAAAAAAAAAAAAAAAAAAAAAAAAAAAAAATTGGCTTACTTAATCAGATTTTTCTAAGTGGGCAGGGGCAAAGAAATTTTCAGCATATGTTATCAAATGCAGCATTTTAAGAATTACAAAAATCAGCAGAAATGAAAACATTTCTAGAATGCACATCTTTACTCACACAAAGACAAGACAGACAAAACAAAAATCAATCAAGCTTATCAGTACATAAACAAAAATGATAAAGTGAAAAAAAAAAAAAAAAAAAAAAAAAAAATGGAGTAAGGCCCTATAATTGAACCTCACAAGATAAATTTTGTGCCCAACATTTTTTAGCTTACTTGTGGTTCTATGCCAAACTATATGGCACACAACCTCAAAAACAAAGGGCCTCACATTAGTGTAAAAATGACTTGTAGATTGTTAATTAAAAAGTTTAATTCAAACTGGGGGTCCCAAAATAAGTTAGGCCTCATAAATAACATTTTTAATACTAGGCATTAAATGATTTCAAGCAGCAAAAATGACATCACAGGGAGGAAAAAAAAACATGCCAATTGAAAAAAAAAACAAAACAAAGTAGGGAGGAGAGTGAAGTTGAAAAGGAAAAAAAAAAAAAAAAAAAAAAAAAAAAATTTACATTTTTTTAGCATTTTGTCTTGCTGTAGAGGCTTTCACAGACCGTATGAGGTCTCCATAAGTTGTATTTTGTATATCCACTGTGGGCATTTTCAGTGGTTTGCGACATTCAGCAGGTTGTGATTTCACTGTTAGAATTGGATGCAAGTAACTCTGGTTATCATCATCGTCATCATCATCATTATCATCTAAAAAGGAAAAAAAGTTTTAGTTTAATCACTTGAACAAGTACTTTATTAAAATTAATTCATTGTCATAAACAATTGAAATACTTTCCTTAGAAATATTCTTATGTCTTCAATCTCTTTACTAAGTATTCAAGATTTTTAATCAACTGAAGAATATTTAACAGTAATTTATTTTCATCTAACAATCATTGAAAGTTCCATTTTATGAAATTAAGATTAAAAAAAAAAAAGAAAAAAAAGGTCTAATAAAACATAAAATAAAAAAATAATGAAAATAGACTTCCCAACAGCTAACTTACCTTCATCTTCACTCTCATTGTCTACTTTAGGCTTGTATTTTCCAGACTTGATCATCTTAATCATATGCTTATAGTATGGGTAGAGTATATTGTCAATGTTTAAAAACTCAAATAAAGGATTGCTTGATTGTTTAGTCTTGATCATTATTTCCATTTGTCCACCTTGCATCACAACAAAACTGGCTGTCTTCTCAATAATGGCATTGATTTTATTGCTGTCAGGCTAAATGAAAAGAGTCATTAAGATTAGTAAAGATTTCAATTTGGGAACTTCAATATTATATATATATAAAAAGAATCAAATAGTTTACATAAAATTTCAATTATATGCAAACATACTTGTTTGCTTACAGTAATAATTGATGAACATTGCAAAAAAGATTAATTTATGTAATGCTCAAAATACATATATTGTTTATTATTTGCAAAGGCATTCTGAAACATTCAAATGAAAAGATAAAATTTGTGAAGAATAGTACTAGGCAATGTTCTGGAGAAAAGTAGGAAACTATCATCTAGTATTACAGTCTGTGTGTCTCATGCAAACAGCAGTATTCCGAGATGACTGATAGATATCTGGTACGTAAAATAAACAACATTCAATCTAGAACAGTGAACCATTTCTGATACTAACTTTTCCTTATTAAGAAGCATACTGCATGTATATGACAGGTGTCACAAACACATACATCACATTCAACTGCTCAATACCACTAAATAGCAAAAATATTAGAGCCAGTGAATTTAGAGATTTATAATTTTGGATAATTAGTGTGATTGAAAGAGAAATATCTCATTAAAAAAGGAAATGCAACAAGACTTAAATTTTTCCCTATTATTTTTGAAATGTTTGAATATAAATTACAAATATTTCAAGAGGTTATTTAATGACATGCTTTGACTGATACAGTAAGAAATATGTGAAGATGACATTTCAAGCCAAACTAAAATACAACAAATAATTCATATCCAATATAATTCATTATTGCACTAAGTCTTTTTTACTTTAGGTTGTTGTATTAATATCATCATTCATAAATATTGTACTATTAGAATGCAAATTCCACAGAAAAATCAGCAACTTTTGAAAGATAACTTACAATAATCATTTCAGATGGAACCAGTAATTCTTTGGGTGCAACAAATTTCTCTACTGCAGCTTCTAAGGCAGCTGTTTATAAAAAAAAAAAAAAAAAAAAAAAAAATAAAAAAAGAAAACTAATATAAAAATTGAAGTGAGTATTTCAATTTATAGCAGGTTTAAAATATTTTCATTAGCATATTAGGAATCTGTGATGTATATTTTATATTTATTTTATCCAACTTTTCAAATTATTTGCCCAAAATGATTGTTTTCATAGCCTATCAATTGTCAGTTATTTAATGTCAAAAAGAATTTTTTTTTAAATATGTAGCTTGTAAACAATCCTTCCCAAAATGAAATTCACTATTTTTTTCTTTTTCTAAAGTGTGTGTGTGTATTTTGTATAATTAATTTTTGAGAATGTTCCATGTGCCACCTCATCTTAATCTCAAAATACTGGAAACAAAAGTATATCCAAGAAAATTGCTATTTTGTCAGCATATTAATATAGATATTTTTTATATTCAACTACATGCCAAATATGCAAACAAAAGTGAAGGTGTGAAGAATGTCAATTTTATTTAGTTTTTATTAGATTTAATATATGGAACAGCTATTAATCACTGGAAACTTGTCATTTTCAAAATTATGGTGAGAGTGTCATGAAATGTAAAGATTTTTTATTAATAAGATTTGCTAACTGAAATTAGAAAATTCTTCCAAAAAGCAGGATAAATTTTTCAAGCAAATTCAAAACCATGAAGGATTCCTGAGGTATGAATTCCTTGTTTTTACTGAAACCCTTAAAACTTTATAAAGCGTAACTTGACTAAATACAATGTTGTTAACAATGATAGCAATTTAGATATTTTTACTTTATGCTTACATTGAAAATACTTGTTTCCAGGATTTTGAACTTAAAATGCATTCTACTACCAACTTTGAGAAAATGGTTTTTTTTTTTGGTTTTTTTTAAAATGTAATAATGAAACAAAAACATTTAAATGAAACAAATTTCAAAACCACTGCTGTCAGTGAATGTTTGTGCTGATGGTGAATATTTCCTAGTGAAAACTTAACTACAGCCTTTAATCCAGGAAAAGCAATTGGTTGCTTACAAAAGGAGTCAGCAATTATTTGGCCCTTGTTCAATAGAAACTTCACATACAGGGTCATGGGAAAGTTAACACCATGGTGTTTGTTACCTGAAGTGTCTGGTATCACATGGATTGCTCTGCCAGCAAGATGTTGCTCCACCACATTTAGCGAGGAATGTCTACAACAGGTTGGATAAGAATTTTGCTGAGAGATGGATAGACAACAGAATGCTCTCCAATAAGCCTGGATTATATTCTGATGGACTTCTTTTGGATGAGACTGGTCGAAGGAAAATGTTAATCAATGGAAAACTAAACATTTTTGATCAACTGCAGGAAAATATATTAAGGCTGTCACACAAGGTATACAAAGTGGAGTATTTTTTTTTTGTTTTTAAAGACCTTTTGAAGGAGTGATGGCATCAAAAACAAAAAACAAGAAATAAACATATACATTTGTAAGAGCGTAGCAAACAGTTTAACACAAATGTTGATCAATCAATTGAACCTTAAAGGATTCATACAAACAAAATTTGGAAATGCCCTATTTCCTACCTTTGTAACAGGAAAAGAAAAAAAGAAAAGAAACACCAAAAGCTAATATTTTGCTTTTATCAATTTTTTTTTTTTGTTAACTCATCTTAATCTTATTTAGTACTGCTCAGTACTTATTGCTTGCCTTGTTTCCACTAAGTAAGTTTGTACTACCTGGCCCAGGGATTGAATCCACAATTACTGTATCATCAAATTCATGAATTGATGCTTTAATCCACTAAGCTACTGTCTAGAATATTGAGCTTTAATCTGAATCAACACATTTGACTGCATTCACTGAAGTTTCTTTTCTTATTACTGCTGCTGCCTTTGAAGCCTTACAATCATTTCTCTTTATTAACAGAATCTTTTCAGACATCTGACTCTCCAGTATATCTCTCTGTATAGTATTTATACTTCATTCCACAGGGGTTCATGACTACACTTTTCACTTTATACATGATCAACCATGCCAGATTTCATTGTCTTGACCCTAATGACGGCTTTTTTGATATTTCCCCAGTCTTACTTTTAGTAATTGTGAGTTTAATCATTGGGCCAAGTAGAGAGGACTTATATTGTGGAAACAAAGCAAACAATAACTGAGAAGTACTAAATAAGAACAAGATGAGATATTCCCAGACATGGACAGCAGAATGAAAATCTTCAGTTTGAAATTCCCCAAAGGTTACCTAGAATGACAAGCTCTTGAAGCCCAGAGCACACAAGATCTGAAATGATGTGATAAATATGAGGACAATAGTCAGAATGTAAATAATTGTATTATTATAGTTAAAACAAATCACATGGTTAGAGCATTTTAAGAATGCCATTCAAATAAAGATGAATAGTCAAATGCAAGATTTTTTTGTGCAAAATGCGAGTATTAAGCAGTCTAACTTACTGACAATTACTGATGGAACAAAAGCTACGAATACCAAAACCCAGGTAGAAGAGGAAGAGAAATGGCCATAAAACTGGTAATTAATTGATGGATTCATTTTCTACGGCTTATCAATCCATTGCAGGTCATTTAAAGCAAGAAAATATTTTTAGATTGTAAGAATTTGGGGGTTGAGGGGGGATAAAGATTTAGTGATACAAGTCTTACTAAGAGGGAATGGGGACTCCTACCTTTCTCAAGGGTATTTACATGTAAGTGAATATGACAATCACAAATGGAATTGGAACACTGTTCTCCAATCAATAATTCCAATTCATTATACCACCTCCACACCCAAGCTTACAGCACATGGTATTCCCAAGCAGTCACCAATCTTGGTAGTGACCGAACTTGACATTGGTTCCTGTACAATCATTAAAGTAGTGTTTCAAAGTAATGTGACCATAAGTCTCCACCCTATTAAGGGGAAACTGTGACTGAAACCACAAATGCAGCCCAATACTTTTAACAGGTAGCCCACTAAAATCAATGATAATATTGTCATGTATATAAAACTATATTTTAATATGCTAACAGAAACAAATTCTTAGTCATTAGCAGTTACTCGACTGAACACCATATAATTGTTTAATATATAATAAAAAGGCATATCTATCATAAATCTGAATGTAGCCCAGAACAGGGTTCCAAGTTAAACTTTACTTTTTAGTAAAGAAATAAAAAGTTAATTAAAAGGAAGCTGTATAACTTAAACAGTCATACTTCAACTGGTAAATAAAGTGATCCTGAATATGGCTACAAATCTCTTCTGGGAGCAGTTTTTATATATATATATATATATATATATATATATATATATATATATATATATATATATATATATATTAAGGTGTGGTATATTTATGGGATAAAGTGCTCAATATCAGAAAGAGCGTGTGTAAATATAAAAGTGAACATTGAAGTCAACACTTAGAGAGGCCTCTAAGTGTTGACTTCAATGTTCACTATATACATATACGAGTTAGAAATAAAGAATAAAACTGCACCATTTGAAAGGACTCATTACCAATGTGTTAAATGTTAGGTCAGAGATAACACTATAATCTGAAGTGAGCCAACATTTCAGGCATTTTCGCAGTCATGATAACTTTAATATACTAGTAATTCTTGTAAACTGTTAGAGACAAAGAAAACAGTATCATTAATTTTCTTTCTACAAATCAGAACACTTGATTTAAAGAAAAAAATCATTACAAAATAGATAAATCTTTCATTTTAAAGACAATGACAAAAGGTCTGAATGAATAAAATTCAGATGATACTTCTTCCTGAGGCTTACCAGTTAATTCTTGATCTTCATCAGTTGGCAGAGAGGGATCATATTGTTGTTCATATACAAATCCAACTGCATTAAAACCTTCAGATAGAGACTGATAATAGCGTTTCCATTCTTCCTCTGTGAAAAGAAAAACAAGACAATTCAGTTCCAAGAGGAAGTTTAGTCAAGTCTAGCCCAAAGAATGAGCACCGAGTGAGGATCCCACTCACTATAGCAGTAAAAGTCCGAGAGACTAACTTATTGTTCAGCAAGAAGATGACTAAAAGTAAAGTTTAGGTGTAAAAGATACTTTAATAAGGTAAACATTAAAAACAAATATCACAATTCTCTTTTAATGATTAAGACAAAAAACAATTTAAGTAATAAGAATTCTAACTTAAAACAGGGTGTTAATGCAGGTTTTTTTTTTTTAAAATCATACATGGATACTTGCAATAACCACAAGATACAAAGAAGCATAATTAGCAAGATCAATAGCAAATTTTTACTTTGGATTTAAAAAATCCAGAATCAAGTAAATACAGTTTTAGAATAGGAGTGTTATAAGTTTCAAACAATGCCACTATATATATATATATATATATATATATATATATATATATATATATATGTGTGTGTGTGTGTGTATATATATATATATAAAGCAAACTTTACATGACATGTTGATGTACTGAATTTGATCCAGCATGGCTTTAATAAGTACTGTGTAAACTTAGTAAATTTCCACAATTATATAAGTTAATGTTAAATTGAAAAAACTGAAGGCTGATTAAACTTAAGACTGGTTTGGCTTCCCATTCATCAAACTAAAATAAAAGTGGTAATTTTCAATGTACACTTAAAGGATATGTAAAACACCATGCAATAAAGATACAGACTGAAGAGTGTAAAGCATAGTGCATCATTATATATAAATATATATATATATCTCAAAATACAGAATGTGTACATTGCTATGATAAGCCTTAGTGATAAATGGAAATATCTCATACAAAATCTTGAATGAATAAGTTAAAAATCATCCAGACAAAAGATGACACAACTAACCTTCATAAAGTGCTTGTTCTTGTATATCTGTGTGTAGTTCCAGGTATCTCTCCTGGTCACACATAGCTTCAATATGCTTCTCCTCTTCAGAGAGTGAATCACAATTTTTTTTTTCTGCATCATAATCACTTAGGTCATATAAGTGACCTCGACCATCATACCTGGAGAAGAAAGGGTACAATCAAAAATCAAGTGACAAAATGACAAAACTGGATATGATCTAATCAAGACAAAAGACATCAATATCACAATTATTGGTACTTGAAGACAAAGAACTAAACAAAAAGATTTTCAAATTCATTATTTTCTAAATGTACAAATCCAGTATCCCATATACCTAAAAAGACTTTAAAATCAGTTATCTATATATTTAAATCATTTAAATTTTTCATTCAACAAAAATCAAGGTAACTTATGGAGAGAGAGAAAGGGGGGAAAGAAAAAAAAAAGGGCACTTTATGCAACAATATAAAAATAAATAAGAAAAATGCACCTGTGAAGGGAAAAATATCCTGTCTTCACAACATAATGAGTGAAAATAGAAGAAATGCCATCATTTCCATAGATTTTTTTTAATGTAATAAACGTAACAGTCATCTGATCAGTATTCAATTTTTTCATGAAGAAAAAATATGATTAATGAATTTAGAAAATAGGAACTTTATCTTCATTTTAGGACAAATCGTATCTTCTCATCCTGATTATTAATAATAAAGAGAAAAGTTTTAAACTATTAATCCTGATATTGATAAATGTATCAAAGATTGTTGCAGCCAAATATTTATCAGTGAATGCCTAAACTTTTTCTTTAAACATGGCTCAACACAGAAGTGTGTAATTAAGTACCATATTGATTAAAAATAGTTTTATTATTTTTACAAATACTAATTAGCAGAGATGAAAAATAATAGTTCAATAGAAACAAGTTCATGAACCTACATAGGAATAGTATATCTGAACCATAATCTTTCTTTATCCTGCTGAGAGAGAAAGCAGTACTGACAATTTTGTTCTGCCTATCAATTTATACAATATCAAGGGAAAAAAAAAAGAAAAAAAAGTAATAATTGTATCTCTAGCAGTCAACCAGTTTCTTTTTCCTTGACTTCATTCCTAATCATTTATTTTGTGTCTTTTGTAGTAATTTAAAATGAAGTCAAAAGCAAAAAGATTTTAAAGTGGACAAATTGGGGGATCTCTTGCAGAAAAAAAAAACATACATCATTAGAATTCTATTTAAATCAGAACAATTTTATTATATTACTCTTAAAAACTTTTTTCTTTAATCAACTTTTGACCGATTTAATACATATTCAAATATTTAGATTAAATACTTCTTGCCAATAAAAAAAAAACAAAAAAAAAAAAAAACAACTTGTTCGATCTTAAATGTACAAACCATATTTTCTGTTGTGCAGACAAGTTTCATTCGAGGGCCTTTTAGACTTCTAAACAAGAGTTGTCAGTACCAGTTACCTCAATTCATTTGCCTATCCGTAAAAGTATAACACCTACAGATTTTTTTTTTTTTTTTTTTTTTAAGGACGAGTATAGATGGTAAGAAATTCAATATATAAATGTAACTATGTTTTGATACAAACAGATCTGTAGATGTTAAAAAAAAAAAAAAAAAAATTATAGTTTTGCAAGAACTTATTTACAAATTCTCCTAACTTGACTAGATCAAAATTTAACCATTCCTGCTCTTCATCGGTTAACTATTCTCTAAAATTTAGAATGCTTCTAACTCCTACACTTGCTAATATTCGATATATACAGGTGCTATCAAAGAATTTTAGGGGTAGTATGGCAACTGCAAATATACTATGAAGAGATCAGACAAATATTTATACAAGGTATTTTATTATCCCATGATCTTACTGAAATAAGTATTTTTTTTAATAGAGCATACTACTGAAAGCCACATAACTCCTTTATTCGGATGAATCTAAAATCTATGTCACAGAATTTATATCCTGTTTTTATTTATCTTTGTGATTATATTAGACATACTTTATTAAAATATAACTGAAAATTTTAGTAGTAATGTATCAATTCCTAGTTTGTATTTTTCACTTATTTCAGTCCAAACTGACTTGTTATTGATAGATTGGATAGTTGATTGTGTGCAGGAGTGTGATTCGTATACTGATAATGTCTAGAGCTACAAAGTATCATCTTAGTGACTGTTAAACAATTATTTAAAGATCCCAAGAGCCTATTGATACACTATAGAAGCAACAAAAAATAATTGTCATGGCAGTTTATACTCTTCAGTTCTGTTCTTGGTATTCTGACTTAACTCATAACTAAAGTCAAAAATTTTAAAATCAACAACAGTCTTTCATGAACATCTTTAAAACCATTTAATATTTTTTCTTTTACTGAAATTAATTTGTGAAACTGTTTTAGATTCATAAAAATCTATTAGTAATTAAAATATAAAACATCTTTATTTGTGGGAATTTTATATGTACAAAATTAGATCATTAGCATTATTTCCGAGAACAAATCAATTGGAAAATAAAACCACACACACCAACATAATAGTTTGTTTTGTATGTCATAAAAAAAGTAAAGAGTGATCAGTAGATATTGATTTATTTTAAAATTAAACTTATTTTTGAGAGATTGAGAAGAGTTGCTATAGATTAAATTTGCAACAAGTCATTAACATTATCATGCAGCAATAAACTTAAATGCAATAAATTAATATTATTGCAGCTTGATTTAAAAAATCTCAAACTAGTTTTTAAATCTTTTAACTTAAGCTATGTTCTCTATCTTCATGCTGAAAAGTAAGGAATAATTTATAATTCCAATTTTACCATTCTCCCTTTTTCAAAATGACAAATGCATCCAACATTGGGAATTGAACCCACAAGATAATTTATCTATAAAGATGCTACAAACGTTTGAATTAGTCATAGAACACCCTATTGCTTTGGTTTGTAAGAAAAACTTACAAAAAAAAAAAAAAAAAAAAAAAAAAAAAAAAAAAAAAATAGGTTACATCTTATTTACCTGAAAGAATTCTATGAATATTAAATCAACATTCATTTTATCAATAATTCTTAAACATAATGACAGAGTGAATGAACAGAAGTTTAAGAAACCAAATAATTTTACTAGTTTTTTAAACTAGCGGTATTCATCATCCATTAGGATTAATGCAATCATCAAAATTTCTATTTAAAAAGATATTACAAGTTATCTTCTATTGACAATGCTAATTTTAAGATATTTTCTCAATGTATACTGACTAAAGAAGCTTACAAATACTTGGTATTGTAATTCACACCATTAATTGTTTACAGTGATAATTCCCAGTATCAAAAAGGGGAATATAATTGTAGACAAAATAAAGTACAAAAGGCCTTGCATATTTTAATAGGTTTTTCATTTGAATAAACACTTATCAGTAGCACCTTCAGAATTATGAATAAACACTGTGTGTATTATATATATATATAATATATTTGTTAAAATCTTTGCAATTAAGAACCAAAGAATTTTTTGATTATTAAATTATATTTTAGAACTTTGGAAATATTCGTTAAAATGTTTTATTTTTCTAGCATCAATGGATGATCATAAATTAGAATGGGAAATCTGAGGGCCTTTTGCAGTGAAAACACTGATTTTGAAATTCTTGCGAAAATCACATAATTGTTGGATTCTAATTAAACTTTTGGAATGTTTCATTTAGAAAATCTTGGGAATTTTTTATTTTTTTTTTATTTTTACATTTGTTACCCACCACTTATTTAATTTTATGAAATTTCAAAGAATACATTTTGTACAGCTTTATTTATAAAATGCAATAAAACTAAGACATTATTTAATAAGAGAATCTGGTAAATTTGTAAATACCAGTGACCGATTTTAAAAAATGCATTAATCTTGGTGTAAAAAAGCCTGATTATTACAAAAATAGCTATAAAAATTAAGGAAACTCTACCATTTAGGAGATATTGCCAATCTTAGTTGGGTCCTGGGCACAACCTGGTTTCCACTGTTTACCTGAAGTAATATACTGCTCGATTTAAGTTCTTGAGGCACATCACTCACCATAACAAACACCTTCAGATTCCTGACTGAGGTAACCAGGCTAAATGATAGAGTTTCCTCAATTTTTATTGCTATTTTTGTAATAAATCAGGCCTTATCTGCCAAAAAGCTTTTAATTGCTTTTATGAATCATATATTACAGACACTATTGCCTTAAGAAAAAAAGCCCTCCCCCCACCATGCAAAATGAATTTTTACAAGAATCATTCTAAAATTTTTTAATTATAATTTATGAAGTTTTATATCTTTTAAAACTTTATTAATTTGTAATGGTAAAGTTATATTGTTATAAAGTAAAAATTGTATTTACTAATGATAAATGGAAATGTCAACAAACCCCAGTTTCTTAAAAAGAATTTTTAATTTTATTTGTGTGTATAAACATATCCATTTTTGTAAATACAGACATCCACACGTCATAAGAAAAAAAAGTTGTAACTATACTAAATTTATTGGCAATTTTGTGACATTTTCTCAATGAGTTTCTTCATAAGACTATAAAGCCAAAGTACCTAAAATTCAATAAAAAATTAGATTACTTAGAATATTTTCCTAAATTTTTAAAATGACTGGGTACTTAAAAGTTTATATAAAAGATGCTCCAGTTGTATTCAAGTAATTTCTACTGTTATGTGCTTTTTGCTAAGAAAAGAAAAATAAAAACTTTTGTGATATTTTAAAGTAATATTTGTTTTAATTCAGATTAATTAAACATTAAATCAGTTAATCTTCAAATAAAGTTACAGAAAGCTATATCTTATTTTTGTAAAATTTTTAATAAAGAGAATTATGTTGTGCCGACAGATTTGTCAATATGAGCGATTTTACTGATAATAAAAAAAAAAAAAAAAAAAAAAAAATACAATCAATTTAAATTTGGTTTAAGATACAGTAAAGCATTTTCTTTATTGGAAATATTAAATTTATTAGCTTCAAATATAAAAGTTTCAAGAAAGATTTTTAAAATGCATTTTAAACCTTAGGTAATCCTTTTGCTTTTTGGGGGGATATATGTGTGTGTGTGTGTGTGTGTGTGTGTGTGTGTGTGTGTGTGTGTGCAGAAAATTGGATTTTCTATACAATTTAAAGAAAATTTCTGCATCAATAACCAAATTCTTCTGCAGCAATATCCAAAGTTATATAAAAAAAATTTAATAGCCATCTCTGCATAAAAACCCATTTTGAAATTCACTCTTCATCTAAAATTCAATCCAAAGACACAAATTGTATAAACCTTACAAAAAAAAAAAAAAAAAAAAGAAATACTTCTCTGATAGGCATAAAAATACTATGTTTTTCTACCCCCCCTAGACATTTTTGAATTCTACTTTCACTTTCTCCTTAAAACTTCCAGAAATTGTTTTGCCAAAATTATGAAGAGATGGTCTTATTTAAAATCATTTTTAATATTCTGATTGAATAAATAGTATTTACAAAAAGGTTGAATACTGTTTAAAAAAAAAAACAAAAAAAAAAAAAAAAAAAAAAAAAAAAAAAAAACTACTTTGCATTTAAAAATCTTACCCTGCCTTACCATTTATACTCCAGCTGGTTCAAATGTACATTCTCTGCAGTTACCTGAAATCAACACAGTCAAAGAAAGAGTGGGAGGGAAGGGAACCAGGGCAAATAAAAACAAATGGAGGTAGATGGGAGAGGGGAGGGTAAATAATAGGTATAGAATCCAATACATATGTGGACCCCATGAAGACTTCTCTGTATGTTTGATATGTGAAGATAGGGTCTAAGCAAAGCAAATGAATAACTTCAAAAGATACACACGTACACGCACAATAAGTTAATAATATAAATAAAAATTATAATTCAAGATCCCCTGCAACTGTCAATAGAGCATCAATCAATAGAGAAAAAGCTGCAACTCGCAATTGCACTTAAAGGGTCAGCCTAATACCCAGGTGTCCCGAAAGGAAGTGCTAAAGAAATTGGACAGTTTTGATTTCTATCCGTACAACACAGATTTCAACTTCAAACCAACCTTGTTTTCATAATCTATCCATTTGAAGTTGCAGAGGGCGGCAGAGAAGTATATAAATTTCAGATATTATTTCTTATTAAATATCACTATCAGCAATTAAAAGTTAAAAAAAGTTGTATTTTTACTTACGTTTAATAAAAAAAAAAAGAAAAAAAGAAAATATTTACTATTTTCGATCATCTGCTTCTCCACCTTCAAGGATAGTGAACAAATGTTCCGTTTCTTTATTGTATTCCAGTGTTATTCAAGAAGTATATCAAAATAACTGGTTATCAACAGTAGAAATAAATACAGTTTTATTAGAATAAGCTAAAGAAAAAAAAAAAAAAAAGGTTAAATTTTGCCTGTAACAGTTGTGACTAAAATGTCAGATCTCTTGAAAATCAACTATAAACTAAGAAAAGAACAGAATTGATAATGCATTCATTATTTAAATTTAGCATTATTTTCTCCAATACAAACTAAAATGCTCACATGTGCCAGTAAATCATTTTTTAAACTAAACATAAGGCTAGCTCTTCTTAAGTCTTAAACTATTTAAAAAAAATAATCAAAATTTTTCTGATTAACTGAGAGAGAATTGCTAAATCCATTTTTGCGGAAATGAGATTTCAATGAATACGAGAAATCAAAATTAATCTACTAGTAAAAAGAAAGAATTACTAACAATACCAAGAATAATAAATATTAGTGAAATAAAAGATTTTTTCGGTCATGTGAATAGCGAATGTCATTCTTATTTCAGCAGTAACTACTAAAAAGAGTCAGTAGTAAAACGATCGTTTCTTGCTAATCTTGATTTGCTCCAACTACAAACAAAACAATTCATTTATTCAGTGTCGCTTGTCATGGTTTTTTATTCACCATTTTAACAGGCTGATGATGTTTCATCTTTTATGCAAACAATACATGCTATGAAAACAAAAGCCAAAGAATAAATAATTTTTTTTGCAAATTAAGATTTTTTTGTTTAAATATGCAAAAAAAATTGTTTATTATTATTTTGAACTTTGGTTTTCTAATTAAAATCAATTAATTATTATACGTGCGACTTGCTATTTTTGTAATAAACAGGTTTTTCTTTTTACATCAAGAATAGTGCATTTTTTAAAATTGGTCACTAGGGTTATCAAAATTTTCAATGTTTTTTGATATTTTTTATAAGATTCCATTTTTAAAATTGAAATAATTAAATCATAAATCAAATGTAATTTATTTGAACATACTTTAACTTACTAATCTTTCTAAATTAGTAAATACTCATTAATTTGCAATATGCTTTCTGATTTATTTAATAATTTAAATTTAGTAACAAGAATAAGGAAATAATTGTGAAACAATTTTTGATACCTATATTCAAGAAAAACTTCAATGAGCAAGAGTATAAAGAAATTAATTTGTTTATATTCCCCTTTTTATACTCAAAATGGGAAAAAACAGGCTTAAATTCTTGTAAAAAGAGTCATTTTTTTTTACGGTTAGTGTTGTTGATCTTCCCTCCATTTCAATCTACAACAAAAAAAAAAGACATTTTGTTGGCTATCCAGTCTTTCTTTCACATCATTAAAGACAAAAGAAAACAGAAATATGATCATAAGCTTATTTTTCTTCAGCAGTTATTAATCCTTAAATTATTCCGTGAAAATAAAAAAAAAACATCTTATTTACTTCCTTCATCGTAAAGTGTATCTTTATTTTTTTTTCTACCTTTTTTTAATCCTCCATGATGAGTCGAGCCAAATTCTGCTTGCCGACTTCACTAAAATGTCGAATGTTCATTTTAACTGGATAATACGATTCAGAAATAAGCTGGATTATACACTAAGCTGATAAATACAGGAGAAGTAAGAATACAAGGACTTAAATCAATCTTTCATTATAAAAAAAAATAAATATAGTTGGATCTGAAGACCAATGCATTTTTTATTTTAATGGAAGATCACAGACACACAAAAAAAAAAGAACATCATTCAGTCCACACACAAGTAAGCGAATTTTATATATATATATAAAAATTCGATTACACAGACAAACCCTCTATTTGTCACCGAAATATAGAAAAGCGTACAAATTATAGTTGTATAAATTCAAGAGAAAATTAATCATTTCTAGTCACTAGTGAAGAAGAAAAAAAAAAAAAAAAAAAAGAAACCATTTTGCATCTTAAACCTGCTTTATCATTTATTTTGAAGACCCCACAAACGCATAAAACATACGCACGAGAGAAGTACAGTATGTATATTTTTACATAAGACAATACATAAAAATAAGAATAACTTTAAACAAAAAAAAAAAAATGTATCAATAGAAGGGATTAGAATTTCAAAAATTCGAAAATTTAAATCGAAACCTTTTAAGTAATCATCCTGGGGTTAGCACAGACCTGTCTATCATGACGTTCTCGTCGCCCATCCATGGAATCAGGTGCTTTTCAGCTTCAATAAGCGCCGCTTTCTCATCGTAAGGGAAAAGCTTGCAGGCATAACCAAACACAAGTAATTCCTCCTGTTCCTTTTTCTTTTCGCCATCGTCAACAGCGGCTGCCGTGAGCCACGGGGTAGCCATGATGTCACCTCCAACTTGACTCTTGCTCGTAATGGCGGCTGACGGATGTGAGAAGCGAAATGGAACGTTACTATTGGCTGAGAACAGTCAAGGGGTGGCAGCTTAGTCCAAACTACTAAACAAGGTAAATAACGTACATGCAGAATTTACATTGTTGAGATAGTTATAGATATTTTAATTCAGGCTTAAAAAAAAAAAATTTTTAGAGAAGGAATAAAAACTTGCCCAAATGTAAGACAATTTTTCCAAACATTGAAACTATGAAATAAATTCTTTTAGTTTTATTATTATAAAAATTTATGAGAGAAAAAAAAAACAATTCTCTGTTCCTTACCAAGGACATTATATTACCCGATGTGTTGTTCAGATGTGATTTTTCTGATAAGCCTTGTTTCTGAGCCTGATTATGTTGATGCTGTGTCTGGCTCAGGGTAATACAAAAAGAAATCCTTGAAAAAAAAAAAAAAATGAGAAGGAACCTCATCCTCTGGAGTATTTTCCAAGAATCAGGAGAATGGAATTTGAAACCTGTAACAATTTTAAAACATAGTTTTGTGAGCCTGTCTACACAAATATAAGCAAGGCTGTTGAGTGGTTAAAACAATATTTATTCTCAATATGGCTGAGGGAATAGTCAGGACAAATGAAGAGAAGAGGACTTTAGACTTCAGGATACCACATGGCTAACAAACAACTCTGGGCAACAAACAAAATTTAATGCAGACAATTTTATACATGTGAAACAAACTCAACAGGCTTTTCTCAATAATATAGGGCAATACATTTGCTGCGATCATAATTTTACAAAGCTGTACCAGCTTTTAACAAGTTTACCGTAACAACTTTCATCTGGCACTCCTCATTCAAAACCAGAGCATTCTGCCACTATGTTGACTAATCAATCCTAAACAGGTGAAAACATTAAAAACACCTTGTGAACTTTCACCGTCTATCTCTACTAAGGACACTGTTTTTAACTTTATCAATTAAGTCCAGATTTTCTTAAGAACATTTTTCTCTACCTAGCTTAATTTTTATTAGATGCTCAAAAGAATATTTTGAGCAAGCCATTACACCCTTTTTCTTTTAACATAAATTACTGTAAATAAACAAATTCTTATTTGTTACAATTTTACACTGAGTGCCTAAAGAATTAATGAATTGATAATTTCTATTTTGTTTTCTATATGGGAAAGTCCCCATATATTTTAATGAATAGCATTTAGCGATATAAATGAAATAACCTTTTTTTTTTTAATTGTGATCTTGTTTTATCTCAATTGATAAAACCCAAGAATGATCAAAACAGAAAAAGGAAATTTCTATAACAGTGAAAAGGGCACACAGGAGCCTGCAAAGAATTTCTTGAAATGTTAAGAAAGCTTGATCTACATGGAAAAGATCTTCAAATAATACATAACATATATGGGGAAACAAGCAGCTTGGAAGCATATAGGGAATAAGATAAGCGAATACATAAAAGTAGAAAGAAGTGTATGACAAGTATATATTTTCTAATGAATCTATTTAACATGTACAGTGAGATTATTTCTAAGCGAGGTAGACATTGTTCTTTTGTAATTGCGTTGATATTTGACTGTGGCTATAAACTGTTTTCAAGTTTTGTTTTTAATCATTTCATCCCAAGCAAGGCAAAAAAGCCACTAAGATACTTAGGGTTACTGAGTGTGAGATAATATGAAAAAAAGAAAAGATTAAGGAAAAAGAGCAATAAAAAAACAAGAATTAAGAAGACAGAAGATAACAATTAATATTGCATTTAAAATTTTTTGAAGATCAAAGTAGACTGGAAAGCAAGAAGCTGGAAATGAGTTCCACAAGTGAGAAGTGTTAGAAAATAAACTGTTAGCATAGAACTAATGGTTACTTCTAACAATTTCAACTATAAATGATGAGAGCTTGCTACCAACTTAGTAGTAAATTCATAAAGTCTAGGTACCAAAGTGGAACATTCATTAGAACAATTACTACAAAAATATTTATAGAAAAGACACAGGGAAGATACATTATGGTGGTGGAAAAGTCAAGAGGACAATATGCATTGCAAGTCTTTGAAAAGTTATATCTTATCTCCTGATCAAATCTATGCAAAGATATTCACATGGTTCATGGTAAATACCTACCTACTGCATACATAATAGCTGGCCACTCGTGTTCGAGAATACCTGTCTACTAGGGTGGCTAGCCAATCCCCATTGCAGACGCTCTCTCAGGCACATTTTGTGTTTGTTCAACACCCTGTATACTGCAATTATGCTGAGCAGACCTTAGTTACAGTCTCTGGGAGAGAGCATGTTATCTAGCATGATCAACAATCTGAACAATGCCAGCACATTCAAACCCTCAGTCATGATGACTTGTGACTTCATGCTAGCACAGCTATTGTTGGCCTAAGTGTTCCGTCTACCCAATTTTGCTAACAAGGCTTGAGTCAACCCATGGTATGGTTTTCAGTCACTTTCCAAAGGTGCCACATGCTGGGATCATCCCCTCCAGACTGATAACATCAGGAAGTCTCCCTCCTGACAAATCAACCATGGTGAGATTTGAACTCAGGACTCATTGTCAGAAAGCGAACATTTTAACCACTCAGTCATGTGCCCATATATACAGTTCCTCCATGTTACTTACATAATCTGAGATCTCATTCTATAAAACCCAAGATATCAGCCATTAGAATATTTCACTGTTCATTTATTTATTTATTGCTGGGTCAATTTTAACATAAAAGACTGAACTTTAAATACACTGAATATTTACAAAAAAATTATATTGAAATAAAATAAGACATTATTACATAATCATCGCTAACACAAAGCAATCCCAGGCAGGTCAGGGATTTTTCCCTGCTATTGGTACCATAAATTTAGTACTGCCATCCATGAAGAATAAAAAGTCTTGCATAAAATAAGTAAAATAATAAAGTAACGCTCCTCGCTCTCTAAGATATCAAAAGACAAATATTGAAAGACAAAACATGATATCTTGAGGGCCTCTGGGTAATGGGGCCAACTCACAATGCTTTAGCTTGTTCATTTGTTAAACAGTTTTGATAGAACATTCTGTAGCATTTTTTTGTTTGTTGTTTTTTTAGTTAGCGTCTTTTAATTAATTCAAGGGAAATAATCATTGTGTTGGGTGGTTGTATTAACTCCCTTATCTTGATTTGATCTTGTTCGGATAGAGAGTTTTTTGCTACTTTTTTAAAATTAAAAACTAGACAAAAGTAAGTTTTAGAAAATTATTTTTAATAAGCAAAAAATAAATATTTCTTTTCGTTTTATTATTATATGTAAATAAATTTTTCCGTATCTCTTCGATTGTAGTCGTCGAGTGACGTCATCTACCATGCAGCTGGTGTCGGAAGAAATAAACAGGAGACGATAGAGGGACGTCAAGGAAGAAGGAAAAATAAGTTCAGCAGTACTGGTAGATTAAGAAAAAGTGGGAATAGAAAGCCTTGAAAAGGAGTTTTCAAAAGAGGAGGAGGAGGATTTGGGCGTGAGATAAAAATGGTTTACGAAGCCGAAATCTGTATAACGAGCAATTTGCGAAGGTCACTGGCGGAATCGTTAAGTTGCGATCGCCTCGAGAGATCGGCAAAGACTGAATTACGGAAATTGCTTCTTGATGATTATACTGAATCTTCCAACAAGTCCACAGTTGTACCCATACGATTAGTGAAAGCCGTCCACAAAGCTCTAAACCAAGGTAAATATTATTAAACAACACAGTCAAAATATCTCCAGTAATCATCACAAAAATAACGTATTTATTGAGTCGATCAATCAGTCAATTATTGACTCAGTAACAAATTCAAAACAAAATGTGTTTAAAAAAAATAAAACACGTCTTCCATCCGTAAATAATACACCACAGAACAAAAAACTATTACTCAATCAATATTGATTGACTTACTTCTGCAATTACACGTGATGAATTGAATTCACACTTTTTAGTTTTATTTATTTTTTTATACGACATCCAAAATCTTACATTTTATTTCTATTTTTCGTTGTTTATCTTTTTATATCTGAGCTTTGGCCAACAAAGTTAGTAGAAATTAAAATAAAACCTCTATCTTCAGTTATTTTAGAACATAATTCATATCATTTGTGCAAATAAAATTTAGGAGGTGTGTCTCTCGCACTCTAAATTATCCAGTTCGTCAAAATCCGCCTCTCTTTTCTGAGAGTAGGTGACTGTTATCGCTTCTGCAACTGCAGTTGTTCAAAGGCAGAAAAACGCCTATAAATTATAACAACAATATATATTATTTTGTTATTCTTGTGGTACCTAAAATATATCCCTTTTTGGTACCTAGAAGAAGCACCATTTTTAAACTTCGATGTGACTGGGTGAAAGAAAGTGCGAGTTAATCACGTGCGTTTTGTTTCCTGTAAAAACGAAATTGGATCCTTAGATAAATATAAATTTAGATGGAACACTATTACTAATAGAGTAAGTTTTATTTATTTCCTGATCACCATCATTGTAATCATGCCTAAGTTAGGCAAAGCTGAATTTAGCGTGACCACATTTTTTGCTTCTTGTCACCCCAATGACAAATGTGGAGCCAATGGTTTACCACTGACCCCAAACTCTATTAAAATCCTGGGCAAGTTCCAACTGCTATCTACTCTGGAACACCCCAACCTGTGCAAATATATTCACATGGTTCGTGGTAAACATGAACGTCTGATTGTGGTTGCAGAGCACTACAAGAGAAACCTCACACAATCAATAAAAGACAGATTGTTTTCTACAGAAACTGAACTTTTAAATTTGGCTTATGGCCTTCTGGAAGGTTTGAATTATCTGAGCGAGCGAAATATTACAGTTCGGAACCTATGCCCAGACAATATTCTTTTTGATACAGAAAACAATGTGAAAATTTCTAAATATGGCATGAACTATATGACTGAATGTGGTCAAGATGTTGCTTATCCTCTGGGCTTAGCTCGTTTTATGGCCCCAGAAGTCATTTGTTCTGGTCCAGTTGTAGTAGACGAATATAGCAATGCAGTAATTCAGCCTCATTTGGGTCCAAAAGTGGACATTTGGTCACTAGGCTTAATTCTTTTAGAAGCCTACACAGGCTGTCAGCTTTGGTCAACATTGTCCCTTCAGCAAAAAATACATAAGGTACTTAATTTTATTACCACAACCTATGAACCACTGGACATAATTTCCAAGGAAAACAATCTAGAAGATGCATTGAAAAATCTGTCTGAAGATGCCATTGATGTGTTAAAACAATGCTTAACTGTATCTCCTCAAAATCGCATGTCTGCTTCAGATTTGCTCTGTCACAAAATCTTTGCTGGTAAATGTCCTAGAAAAGCACCACACATGAACGGAGTTCAGTTATTTTTTGCCAAGACTAATTTAAAAGATTTGGAACTGCCTACAGCCAATGAATTAGCATTAATAAAAAATAATGACCATTTATTCCACCGCTTAATGGAAGAAGTTTTTTATCTATGGAGGTTAGCTGGAGGAGACCTTGAGTCTGTTCTTAAGCGAGCTGGTATGATCAAATCACGGCCACCTATAACCCTGCTGCCTTGTTTTGTCTTGGCCAGCGGGGAATGGTTTGGCCAAAAGAGGGATCAGTCAGAACTCTTGGACAACACTGTGATTGTGTTATCTCAAGAACAGCTTAGAAACAGACTGAAACATGTCGGAGAGGCTGCCTATTATCCGTTACTTGAAGATGAGAAAGAAACTTTACGAGGACTGCCTACATCCCCCAGCAGCGGTGACCTTTCCCAAACAGCAACACTTCCTCTTGTTATCCGTGAAAAAGATGTTGAGTATCAGTTTCATCGAATAATTCTCTACGAACGTCTGCTACAGGGCTATCCTTTCAAGAAGGCTCATATCTGGCGAGAGGCTAGGATAGACACTCCTCCATTATACAGAGCTCAAGTGTGGGCTGCTCTCCTCGAAGTAGAGGGAGATATAACTGCACGCTATGATTCTATAGACAAAGAGACAGCATCTCCTACTGACCGCCAAATAGAAGTTGATATACCTCGTTGCCATCAGTATCATGAACTACTTTCATCTCCAGAAGCACACCACAAATTTAAGAGGATACTTAAAGCCTGGGTTATTAGTCATCCTGAGTATGTCTATTGGCAAGGACTTGACTCACTCTGTGCACCTTTTCTTGCTCTAAACTTCAACAATGAAGCCCTGGCATTTGCCTGCCTTGATGCTTTCATACCAAAATACCTCAACAAATTTTTCTTGAAGGACAACTCACCTGTAATTCAAGAATACTTGGCTGTATTTTCACACCTCATCGCTTATCATGATCCTGTATTGAGCAACCATCTTGATAACATTGGCTTCATTCCAGATTTGTATGCTATTCCTTGGTTCCTTACTATGTATGCCCATGTATTTCCCCTTCACAAGATTGTCCATCTGTGGGACACACTTTTACTTGGCAACTCTTCTTTCCCGCTTTGCATTGGTGTGGCTATTCTTCATCAACTGCGAGATCAGCTCTTGGCTTTTGGCTTCAATGACTGTATCTTACTTTTCTCTGACATGCCAGAGATTGATATTGAAAGGTGTGTGCAGGACTCCATCAAGATATTTTGCAGCACACCAAAAAGCACCACCTTTCGACAGCATGCACGTCCTTCTAAAAGAAACTCACGGACTGATATCCGACCTAATGTGTCTTACTATTCGAGAGATTACAATGAGCAGCCTGTTAATGACCTTTCAAAAGACTCTGTCACAATAGAAGAACTAAAAGTTGACAAATGTCCTCGAATATCAGCAGAAGATTTGATTGAGTTGGGAGAACTGACAGGGCCCTCAGTTACACGAAGTCCTACGAAAAAGTCCCAAAATAGCAAACCAAAGCTCCTTGTACTAGACATCCGGTCCCCTGAAGAATTTAAGCGGGGTACAGTGCCAGGGGGTATCAACATTCCATTTCAGTCAGCATTTAATGCTGATGGGACACTTGCATCAGCACAGGTAGCACAGACACTGACCAATCATAGGCTACAAGTTAAGGTAGTCGTTGGTTCGACAGTCAAAATGATGTCAGACTTTGCCAACAATCTTGTTTCTCTTGGCTGCTTCCATGTTTGCACATTGCATCGTGGGATTGATGTTCTGAGATCCACAGGTCTCTTGACTGTGCCTCCTGCTGATATTTGAATTTGGTCTCTTCATACCCCCATCCATCCAATCTCTCTCACACACACACACACACACACACAGAAGGTGCCTAGGATATTATGATGGTTAGCAATCACATCTCATCTCCTACAGAGGAAGCCATTTATTTTAATCATGTATAATATTATCAAATGGTTATTACCAAATCCAGTCAGTCAAACATTTTATTTAAAATAAATTAAAGTTAATAATTTCAAGTCAATAAATTTCATATTTTTTTTATAAATTAACATGGAAAAGTGAAAATAAATGAAAATTTCTTTCAAATTGTAGATAAATATGAAATCTGCATATATATATATATATATATATATATATATATATATATAGACTTTATGGAAAATAAAACATTTTTTTTTTTTAAATCCGCATTACAACTAAATATGTTTCCGGTTTCTCTCGTCTTTTTAATATAAATATATATATATACACAATCTAAGAAAGATTGTATTTCACTAAAAATAGTGCTGACCAGGATAAAGATAACAGACGAGATAAGTATATATATATATATATATATATATATATATATATATATATATATATCTATCATTGATATTCAGCACTCTTCCCCCATAAATATAACAACTATATAGGCAGAGGAAACTTATTATAATTACAGATAGTACTGTTATCATAATTATTTGATCCCAAACACCTTTATTTAAAATAAAAATTATCTGCTGATGATAACAAAAGTTTCAATTATTGTTATCAAAATCTTCAAGTAAACCATATTTAAAAATTGACATCATAATAGCAGAAGCACATAAGAAATGTAAAACTTTCTCTTCATTTTTTAAAAATAATTTTTAATCAGTTCTAAGTCAAACAATAATTTTAATGCAATCAAATTTGTATTAATTAATTTATAAAGTTGAATGTTAATTGTTTCATTTTTTTTTTTTTTTTAATCTCTCTTGCTTAATGTTAACAGCCAGTTATTGGTTTAGAAAAGTTTGTCTCTAAATGATCACAATATGTGGCTTCCTCTGTTTTGCTAATGTTGCTAAATTTAATCCTCACTAGGTACCTCATGATTATAGCTTTGTTTAATAAATACCCATGATTAACCCTTTCAACATTACTGGCTCTTGTTCAGTTATCATATGACACTAGTTTTATATAAACATCTTGTAAGTAACATTTTATTAAGAAAGAAGAGATTTAATTTTTATATAAGAACCAAGAAAAGGCCAA
Organism: Acanthosepion pharaonis; assembly: GCA_903632075.3. Taxonomy (NCBI): domain Eukaryota; kingdom Metazoa; phylum Mollusca; class Cephalopoda; order Sepiida; family Sepiidae; genus Acanthosepion; species Acanthosepion pharaonis. Next base: position 1,851,726 of record CAHIKZ030000195.1, on the reverse strand, counting down.
ACTTATTAACTATTATAATTTCTTAATTATAATACTTATTTTCTTTAGGATATTCTTTTTCTTTTAAAATTACTTTAAGGTAAAAAAAAGTGATTTTTTTAAAAAAAATTTTTTTATTTTTATTTATTTATTTATTTTTTTTGTAGCTGGGAAATAGATTGCTCTGTTTCATTATATAGCAATTTCAATTTGTGGCAAGAGTGCAGAATACATTTTCTAGTTATAAGTTAGCAGAGACAAAAGTATTTTCAGTATCTGTCTACATTTCTGAGATGAGGTATTATATACACTATTTATATTATTCGGACTGTTGTCCTCATCTTTGTCGCCATATTTATTACAATGTTTCGACCGTTGTACGCTCCAGCCTTCTTTGGATGGTTGGAATGTCAAACTGAACCCTTTATTTCGCTCACTGGGGTGGACTGTTCTATTTCCACGTGCCATGTTTAATGGATGTCAGTTATCAGTTATCTCCTGTTAATTTCCCTCTGAAAGTTCTCCACTGCCTTAACCTGGTATTGAACTCACACTCTTTGGGTCCTTTCACTGGATCTAACCAATGCCTTTATCCACTGTGCCATGTGTCCTCGAAGCGTTGGTTAGATCCAGTGACAGGACCCAAAGAGTGTGAGTTCAATAAAACATGGAACTAGAACAGTCTACCCCAGCAAGCCAAATAAAAGGTTCAGTTCAACATTCCAACCATCTTAAGAAGTCTGGAGCGTACGACGACTGAAACGTTATAATAAATATGGCAGAAAAGGATTTTCATTACTATTATTTAAATTGGAATGATGTTAAGCACTTTTTTCTCTTGATTCACCATATTTCCTGCCATATAATATATACGCTATAATTTAGCTAGGAATATTTGGGAAAAAAATTAACATTATTGTGTATTTTGTGTAATTGTTTTTTTTTTATATCTTAACATTAGCTAATGATTAAAAATCATTTATAACCACATATATTTCATTCTAGAATCATACCCAAACCTAACCTATTGGGATATATGTGATTAAAAAATGTGTTTTTTTTTTTTTTTTTTTTTTTTTTTAGTGCACCTCATATAGCAAGAAAAATAATAGACTTAACCCATTGATGCCCATCATAAAGTCCAGTATTAATTATAAGTTTCTAAAAGAAAACTTGGTGTTAATGATGTTTATAAAATTCTAGTATTAATTATTGGTTTCTATCTATATCCTATATCTGCAGTCATTAATGGGTTAATATTATCTGTAAATATTAATATAATTTAAACATTTTTTTAATCTAATATAGTTTTTTTCTGCAAATATAGATAAATATATTCATTCTGTAATTTTGACTCAAGCCTATAAAATTATGTAAGACTTGATATATCTTGGCTTTGTTATAATATAGCAATTTTAAATGCAAAATTAAGACTTAGATTTTCATAACATTTGAATGAAAGTTAAGAACCACCAGTTAGCAAATAAACTTTCACTTACCTGAAATATACCAAAGTTAACTTGTTTAATAAGCAGTTTGTACTTAAAATTTCCCTTAAATGTACTTAAAAACCACTTTAATCACTTTAAAACTATTTTGTAAAATTAGCTTGTAACTTTCTGTGGAATTAATTTTGACTGCATTTCATTGGATTCACTTTCTGTCATTTAATATTCAACTTTTATTCTCTTTTTAGATCTTTGCTTTTTTCTCATAGTCTTCTTTTATTCAATACTTTTATGTGCAAAAAATTTAATAGTTGCAAGAAGTAAATACATCAGTATTTAAAAAAAAGAAAACTAAGAAAAATATTAAATGACTGTCCTATTAAAATGTAATAAAAATTAAAAGAAAATTTTTAATTTATTAAAAAAAAATAATGTGGTGACAGTTCTATAAAACACAAATATTATTTAAAAAATAAAAACGTTTGCTAAAAAAAATTATGTTGTAAACAGAAAATAGTGTCCTTACTGTCAGGTTTGATTTTTCTACTGTGAACGTAATATCCCATTCATCCTATGTAAATGAAAAAAAGCTATTGCTTTCTATTTTATTTTGCTTGTATGAAATAAATAATTGGTGACAGATTTTAAACTGATTTCAATATAATAAAAACCAAAGAAAATTTTCACTTTAGTTTTCAGTTTTTAAATGAGTTTAACAGCAATATTATTTAAGAGGGTGAGAGAAAGAAAATTAGTGACTAATCCAAATAATCCCAAGCATTCAAAAAAGTAATAAATGTTTAAATTAGTATTTTCATGTTAATTTTACCTTATTTAAACAACAGGATCATGGTTTAATTGACACTTCCTTTATTACATTTTTTTTTTTTTTTTTTATCTGAACATTTTTAAATATTCAGAGAAAGAATCATCTGAATGCCTTTTTAGACAAGCACTGTACTCTTTTTTTGGACTAATTCTCTTGTCTTTTGTTCTTTGTTATGATGTTTGGGATTGTAAATTCAAGCCTTTCTTGAGTGTGCTTTATTTTTAAAAAGCTGATCCTCATCCAGTTTCAAATCTAGCAATGTTTTTTTCTTTTTTAATCAGTGGCTTCCCTATATTATTGATATTTATATTTGACCTGCAATCACACTAGATGTTTGTTAAGGAATGCATATGCTCCAACAGAACAAGGTTCAACTTTAAAAAATAAAACAGACATCCAAGGAAGGCTTGAAGGCTTTCTTCCTAATAAGAAAGCAATTAATCTGAAAAAAAAAAACAATGTTTTATATTACATTCATTGTCAAGAGAAAAATAGATTAATTAAATATTTTAAATTTTTTAAGGAAAAGGCTTTTTTAATTTCTCAGTGAGGAGACATTTAAGAAATAAGTAAGAACAAAAGCATATGTTCCATTGTTGGTAGATAATTGTACACAATTGTTTGATGTTCAAGGTAGCCTTTGTGTATCAACATAAATTAATGAGTTTGATCTTTTTTATCATATTAAAAAGGTGTTAGCAGGTGTTGAAAGGGTTATCAAATTATAGGCAGACAGTCTATTTTCTGTATATTTTAGGATATTTATACTTTATATTCTATTGGATATTACAATTTTTACAAATATTTTAATGTACTGCTGATTACTTCTTTAAATGGCTATCTTTAGGCTTGAGCTATTTTATAAGCGTGGCCACTGGTGTTGTGGGCTCTGAGTATTTAAAAGATAAGGATATGCCATAACAGCTGTTAATTTTGGCTGAACTTCTGGAGAAGTTCATGGTTGGGAGAGAAATTTACTACATTTGATAGCATCTAAAACCTATGGATGTATAGAATACCCCCATTTCAGTAGGGAACATTAAGAAAAATTGTTAGATGATACATCGAATTATACTGGAACTTCATTCATGTCCTCTAGTTGGCCCAGTTCAAAGGCAGTTTCTTTTCAAGCATGTATTAAAAATTTATGAAATTCTAACATGAGGGAAAAGTTGATTTTTGTAAGCCATCAAAGACAGTATTTTCTCAGAGAATAAAAATACTTCCCTACTTCCCCCCCCCCAACAATGTTAAACGTTTAAACCAAGAAAGATCAAGTATTAGTTGGTGAGAATATTATCAGAGAGGCGAGAAGATAGCCATTGTAGTCTTTTATCTAGTTGATTGTTACAAAGAACTTTCTAAAAGTTTTTTTTCTCTGTCTTATTTTTTTCTGTATTACCACATTTCAACTGACTCTCAGCTGTTCTTATATGGCATCTCCTTATCAAAATTTTATCACTCTTAAAAACTCTTGTCTGGCAATTCTGTCAGAGAAACACACCTGTGGATATGAGATGATTGCTTGCCACCAAAATCTTTCCTATTTCATCTCTTTATGCACCAAATAAAACATTTTACTTAAAGAGCCATGCCATCTACCAAATGCTGCCATTATTCAGCCTTTCCACAATTGTTCCCTGTTTTAATATAGTAGGACTTCATTATCCTTTGTAGATAGATTCACCAAAGATGGTGATAACAAACCATATATCTAGGTATGTTCAAAACCTTTAATCTGGGAAAAAACACTGTATTTAAAACTTTAATATTTTCTGACACAACAGGTTGGAACACATTTTCTGTTCATGACTTCCACCCACAAAGTGATTGGAAAAGCTAAAATTAATAAAGTAGTCATTTGATGATTCATCCACATCTCTGCAGAGATTGAAATTCTTTTTTACTTTCCAAATAATATTATTAAAGATTTATATCTGTCTTTTTTTTTTTTCTTTTTTTTTTTTTTTCTTTTTTGTTTATATTTTACTTCTTTTGAAAAAAAAAATATTTTACAAAGTAATTTGGTTTGTTAAAAGATTTTAACATGAAAGTCTCACTGACTGGGTTGACTTCAGATAAGTAACATTCCAGTTGTCAATTCTGCATATGATGAGGTCCTACTATATTAGATATTTTTTTTTGATTTATTCTCTCCATCCTCAGATGGAATCCAGTGGCAATATTTGTACTTATTAATCAGCTGTGGTGGTACTTGGGTTTCTCACTGTGAAGCAATGGTTAGCATGCTAATTTTACAGACCATTACAGTAGTAGTGAGTTTGATCCTTACTTGGATGTCCCACACATGGCTTTGTGCCAGACTATGCTAAGCATTGGATGCCTCATTGTGCAGCAATGATAGAATTAATGAATATTACTATTGTAGAGAGATTAATCCTCACTGGGTGCCTCACCCTTGTGGCCTCGTGCCAGACTAAGTAAAGCTTAGTAAATATCAACTGTGGTGACAAAATTTAAAATATTTATTTTATTTATACAGACAATAAAGATTATGACTGTTGATTTCACTCTTGTATTTTGTTTACTGCCAAGTTACCATATTTGACGGCAGATTAACTCCTCTCCACATATTTACACTTAATATTACAGTTATATGGAGTTAGGCTAGGCACCAGTAATGCTTGCCTATGCCGTTCAGGTAACATTAGTTTTGTACTTCAATTTCACATCTAAGACCCATGAGATTTTTTTTTGTTTTTCAGCCATTTTTGTCTGCTATCAAATATGGTATTTTGCCAGAGATGTTATCTTAATTTGACAACATATTTGTAAAAATAAATATAATGGCATTTTTGCAAACAAAAAAAACAAAAATTATTATTTTGTCTTTATACTAAAAAAAAGATGCAAGATCTTCAAAAAGTTAATTTTCAACTTTTCTTTCTTTAACATACTTTTCCCATCTCAAATTATAATCTATGCCTGATTAGTTTGTAAACTAAGAATGAAAAAATACAAGTAAATAATTTTGGCTATATAAAAGCTTATCTTTAATAATTTTGAGACAAGTTATTATCATTCCAAGAGTCATTTGATTCATTCTTTTTGTTATTACCACAATTGTTCTGAGACACTCTTCTACAGTCCTCTTCAAAGTGTGTGTATCATCTTTATGGAAAGACCTAACCTATAAATTCCTTATTTCATGCGGATCTTTCTCAGCAATATATTTGGTTTTGTTTTTACTCTTGTAATATCAACAGCAGTATTTGACTTTATTTTTAGATCTGATCTTCTGAAAAACTGTCAAGTTCTTGTAGCTTAGTGGTTAAAACAGCTGGTATATTCAACCAAGCTTCTCTGCAGCAAAAGAGGCATGAGTTCAAATCCCACAGAGAACCTGTCCTTTGTTTATAATCCATTGCTGTTTACTCACTGCTATAAATAGTCTGGTAAAAGTTTTGATGAAAAAAGAATTAAATAAATTCTTGTCAAAAATTTAAGAGTTACTTTTTTTTTATATAAATGCTTAATTTGTAATTTTAAAGAATTTTAGTTTTGCCTAATAGGTTAATCACCAGAAATATATTTTAAAAAAAAAGTACTAAAGTAGAAATTAAATCTTCCTGATTTGATTATTAGTATCCTTTTAAAGGGATTAATGTTGTAGGTTATTAACAAAATGTCTGGATCTGATGTCTACCATTTGTTCAGATAATATTAAGGTCATTAATTTTTATCAGTAATCTTCTTCACTTGCAACTGACTGTAGTGACAAGTGTACAGTAATGACTGACCTATTTGTTCTGATACAAGTACATTCCACCTTGTTGATGTCATCATTGGTTATATTTAATGTATAATACTTGACTTAGAAAATTGTAATCTAGTTAAAAAAAGAAAAACCATGAATTAGATAAATGTAATCTGTTTAAATTTCATGTTTAAAGGGTGACAGTCATTTTAAATAACACTCTTGAGGATGATTAATGTTTGAGTAGCAGACAAATGGAAGGAAATTAGTTAATATTTTAATGTTTATTAACACTATTACCAGAACATGAAAAGAAGTCTGGTTTTTCTGCCAAAATCGGAATCATGAATAAGCCAGCATAAATCCCTCTCAAAAGAACAAACAAATGTAGCTGGGATAAATAATGAAGATTAAGGAAAAATAAAAATAACAAAAGCACATCTGAGTCTAACTCAATCTTTTTTCCCTTGTGGCCCATTTTTGATGGCAAAAAAATTCAAACCCATAAGCACAAATAGAAATTCCATGTTACAGGAAATGCATTTTATTTACAAAAGCAAAAATTAGTAGAAAATACTTATTTAAATAATTTCTTAATTATTTGCCTTAAGAAAATAAAGTAAAATTAGTGTTTGCATAATTTTATACCAGTGGGGAAAAACAAAATTTTAAGGCCCACCTATTTACATTGGGCCAACTCTAGACCCATTTTAAAATTTATTAATCCCATTTGTGAGCCTAATGGCCCAAGTTGAGAATCACTGGTCTAAACCATTTCAATCTACAAACTGTATTTTAGTATGTTTGTATTTAGTTCTTGAAATCTTCAGTAAGCAAAATTTCTAGTTTTAATGTATTTTTAAACACAAGGTGAAACAACTGATATTATTAGTAGATAGTTTCTTCGGAGACACACACACATGTGTGTGCTAATTGAATGGCAAAATATAAAAAAGAATTAAAGAATGCAGTTTAAATTCAAAGAGTAATTTACTATGGTAAAAGTGTATTGAAAGTGTATTAATTTTATAATCTTCCATAGTATATTTACATTCAGGATCATACGACATATCGCAATTCTTGATGCAAAATTGTAACCAGCATTTGTTGAATTTTTCTACATTCATTATATATAAGACTCCATCATTAAAACTATTACTAGTCTAAACAAGTCCTTTCAATGGATGAAATGCATAACACGGAAGTTGATCCATTTTATCATTCAATTGCCCACTATTAGTCTGATATATAGATTTGTGTGTGTGTATATATATATATATATATATATATATATATATATATATATATATATATATATATATATCCACATACAAACTTGTTTCACTGTATCACAACTCATCAGTGTGGCTAGGTGTCTGATTGCATCAGTCAGAGATCTTACCCCTAAGCTATCAGTGTATGGCAGAGAAAGGGAAATTTGAACATATTATATGAAGTGTGTATAAATGCTAGTGGCCAAGAGCACTCAATTTATAATTGAAGAGCAGTGTGATATATATATATATATATATATGGGGATAATGCATCTGATTATTGATAAATTATTTTGAAAGTTGTTTTTGTTTTTTTTCTTCTTTAAGATAATACTTCTGAGTTCTGAAATAAGTTAGAAAAATAATATTGTACCCTGCCTCTACCATCAAGGTTGATTATGGATGTAACAATATTTTTGCTGGTAATTTTGCCCATGTTCTCTTTTACCTATTCTTTTCCCCATGTCAGGGATGAGATATTTTTGGTAAGATATTTGGTACAGTGGAGATTCATGCTTTTCGAAAGGGTATTAGTGCAAAAATGAACATCAGTAGCCTTAACTGAAATTCAAACTGGGTTGGCACTTTTTACAGATAATGTCATTGTTCAAGTGACAACACATCTTTTTCTGTTGATCTTTTTTTTTCTTGTTAAAAGTGATTTTTTTTTTCTTTTTAATCAATGTTGCTTATTTACATAAGTAAAAGTTAAATCTGTGACAAAGAGCAATACTGATAACCTACATTCTGACTTACCTTCAGCCTTTATAAAGCAACATTGATTAAAAAGAAAATATATAATACTTTTGAGTATTCATGTGTTGTACAAAGTTCATACTTAAAAGTATTATATATGAGATGCTATTAATGAAAAGCATAGTGTTTCGATGACCACTGGACTATGAGACCAACCAACAAATTTTAGAAAAATGTTAACTTCAATTTGATTATTGTGATTGCATTACAAATACTTTCACTGATGCATTTTTATAGCATTGTTGCCTGACTATGCTGGCCTGTTTTGGGGTGAAAAATGGGAAATTGCCATTTACTGGAAATAAATAACTATAATGACATTGACAGAGATTTTTCATGGGTGCTGCCATTTTGCTTTCAATCAGACAGAGCTAAACACCACCACCACCCAACATACTGTATAATAAAAATTTATTACAAAACAGGTTGTATTGTAAGCTACTATATGTCTCTGCTGGTTTGGAAATAGCAGTAAGCACTAAGTTTGTAAAATGAACACGAGGCACTAATATTTCATGGTGTCTTGAAAATGTCTATATACATTGATAGCAAGTAGGTGGTGTAAGTTTTATAAAGATATATATATATATATATATATATATATATATATATATATATATATATATATATCTTAGATTGCCTGGATTGGATCAAGTGTGAAAGCATAATTAGGCAGATTTCAGCTAATGTTGAAGCGTTGTTTTTCTCAGATGAGGTTCATATAGTTTTTCAAACCCGGCCTATATTTCGTTCTGGGTGTAAGGATGCTCTCCCTCCCCATCAAATTAATTCTATTGTTTACAAATATAATTGTAGTTGCATTGCTGGCTACATAGGGAGAACAACTCAACACCTGGACATGAGAATTAAACAACATATTCCCACTAAGATTAGGAATCACCCTTATCTTTGAATGGATATGTCCCAAATACCTATGTTTCCACCATATGTGAGCACCTCTTAAATAACAGAGGGTGTTCAGCTAATTTTAGTGCTGCACTGTTTTGTCCTGGTCGCACTCGTTATTTCACCTCAAGGTGCTGGAGGCACTTTATATCGGGTCCCGCAAGCCTTCCCTATGTAAACAGCATGAGTGTTTGTTGAGGTTTACTGTTGTTTGTCTCTAGCTCCTTGTGTTCATCCCCCCCTTCTCCTTATACATTTTCTGTTGTTATTAATTTAAGTCTCCTGTAAAGGCCTGAAGAGCGGGATCAAAACCAGTTGCCATGCTTTTAACATGTCTTACAATAAGCTAGCACACTTTTATTTCTGTAAAGATGTATAAGTATGTTCACAGCAGTGGAAGTGTTAAAAGTTGACAGATTTTGCTAAGAAATTGCTATAACCGAGATGGTAAGAATATCATAGAAATAAGATGAAGAGCCAGTCTAGGTATTATTGTAATCAAAATATGTTTATATTCTCTATAACCATATAAGTTCAGGTCCTCTTGTCTGACCTCTGTTGTTCCAGAATAAGGTCATATTAACCATTTAGTTGGTTTATCATTATGGGAGGCTAGATTAGACAGGAAATGCTTTTGTCTTGCTTATACAACTACAATCTTTTAAGATTGTTAAAAATGTAAATAGTAGATGTGAATAAAATCTTTTTATCAGATTAAAAAAAATAGTTGCATTGCAGGACCATGGATTAATAAAAACAAATGTGAACAAAAACTTTTAATCAAATTTCAGACATGCTAAATGACATGATTTGCAATTGAAATAATTTTCTTCATCAATCAATAAAAATTAATGGTAATCTATATTGTAATATAAAATGCGTTCTTTTTTTATATTTATTGGTCATGCAGACTGATCTCACTTATTCGTGATACATGCTAACAGGACACATTACTCAATGCAATAAAACATGCTTTGTTACCATAACAACGGAATATCTCATTAGTAAGAACATTGTCAACTTTCTTTTGACATCTTTACTTTTAATGATAAAAAAAGATTAGAAATCTTTCTATAAATTTTTGTATAGATAAATATCTTACTCATGAAGAAAGTATAATCAATACAATTGCAAAATCCCTTAAATATTGCTGACAGTTTTTTTTTATGATAAGTGTAAACTACAGAGTGCCTAATAAAAAAAAAAAAAGCAGCAAATACACCAACTCTAATTGGCCCATCTCGGTGGCCCTCAAAAAGCCCAGATCTGAATGTTATAGATTACTATATCTAGAGTATACTCCTAACTCACTTGCAAAACTGTTGTTGTGACATCATCAATATTGATTCATTGAAGTCAAACTTAACCAAATCTTGGAATTAAATTCCTCTTCACACAAAGTTACTGCCTCCTGGTTAGCATGCTTACAACTTTGTGTTGAACATTCAGGCAAATATTTCAAACATTTACGATGACTGTTCAGTTTGTGCATGACTCATGGTAGCTAAATAAATTTCTTTTTGAATTTACCTTTTTTTTTTCTTTTTTTTTTTTTTTTTTTTTTACTGGGCACCCTGTAGTTTTCTATAATAATGATATAATCTATTGGTATTGTATAACATATAGATACTAAAACATAAGTTAGAATTTATGAACTGGATATGATAAGTTGTTTGTTATATCAGCATATTAGAGGTTTATCTTTGTCTGCCTTTGCACAGGAAGCCTACTTACACACTTGGCATGGCCAGAATAGCCTGGGTGATTCATCTTTGTGATATTCACTCTATAAACCAACCAAAGTAGATTTGATTTGTTTGTAAAAGACACTGTTTATTACTGGTTATTTTGTTTACTGACCAAATTTCTATTATTTTCTATTCTGCAAATTGTAAATGTATAGGAGAAAATAGCCAGAAAATAACTTGAAAAACAGCCAATTTTAAACTAATTCTGGATTATTAACTGAGTAATTGTGCATTCTAACCATTTGGAACAGACTGACAAGATATCTTAATAGCAGTTCCTATGAAGACATATCATGCATTGATCTCAGGGGAACTTTGTGATATTGTTGCAAATTTTTGTCTTCTTTCTATGGCAGTTAATTGGATAGTGATTTATAATAATTCAGACACGGTGATGAAGGTAGATAAAGCAATGATTGTCTTGGAGCAGCTGATGAATTATTTCATTGACATTGATAGTATATTGATAGGAGCTTGGGGAAAGCTAAAATTTAGAACTCAACATTTCCACTGCTGTCTATATACATCTTTATAAAACTTACTTTGTCTGCTGTCCACATGTATATATACTTTTCGAAGACACCCTGAAACAATTCCTGGGTAATTAATGAATTCTGTTTTTAATCTGACATTTCTTATTACTTAACCTTTATAATTGTGTATGTGACTTTATTTGCTGTACAAAAAGTTTATCCTGCTACTGAAAGCAATTCTGAACAAAAATGTGTTTGAATTTTATAGATGTGTTGTCATATCCAGCTATGGCAACAGGAAACAACTTTGAGTTAAATTAATAGTAAGGATTCTGCAATTGAAAGGCTTTGGGGAAGAATGCAGTGGAAAGAGAAGTAATGTTAATAATGCAGAGTGCTAATGGTTAAAATGTTATATTTAGTATTAAGACTGTCAAATGCACAAGATGATAGATATAGTATGATACTGTTTAACAGGTCTGTCTACACAAACATTTGTATCAACTAGGCATAACACTTAAAGTAATAAAGATCATGAAATGTTGATCTCTAGAATTTGTGTTATAAACTAAATAGTACTTAGTGCTATTTCTAAACTAATGTAGACATATAGTAGCATACAGTACAATTTTTTGTGATGCATTTTATTGTGTCATTTAGCTTAGTCTGTATTGAAGTGTATCCAATGAAAATGGCACTACCCATGAGAAATTGCCATCAGTGTCTTTATTGTAATTTATTTCCAGTAAATGACAATCAGGCAACAATGCTATTGTGTTTAGTATAGGGTATTCTGCTTATATCGCCTGTACCACTTTCTCTTTTTACTACACACCACGAGTATCATCTACAGAATTACTACTGTCCCCTAGCAAGCAATGTAGCCGCTGATATAATAAGTGGCAAATGTTGATACATTTGCATAGGTGTGATTTCCATTTCATCAAATCATAGTCGATGCACGCACACACCTCTAAACCTTGAACCAGATTTTCTGTTACAGCTGCAGCAACACAAACACTCTTCATACTAGGTAAGCTATGCTCTGCGTTACTACACCTATAACAATGCAGCAGTGAAAGTGTTAAATATCGAATAACTAAAATGTCCAAAAAGAAAAAATATCCCTGTTCCAAGTATTTGATTTGTTCATTTTATTTTTGCTTTGCTTTGTTTACTTATCCATTTATTATAAGTGTTCATAATTGCAGATATTTGGACATTAATTTTCGTCTGTCTATATTTCTGAGATGAGGTATTATGTACACTATTTACATTATTCGGACTATTGTCCTCATCTTTGTCACAACGTTTCAGACGTTGTATGCTCCGACCTTCTTCAGGTGGTTGGAATGTCGAACTGAACCCTTTATTTCGCTCACTGGGGTAGACTGTTCTAGTTTCATGTGCTGTGTCTGATGGATGTCAGTTATCTCCTGTTAATTCTCCTCTCAAAGTTCTTCACCGCCTTAACCAGGTATTGAACTCCCACTCTTTGTGTTCTGTCACTGGATCTAACACCTTTATTCACTGCGCCATGTGTCCTTGAACTAGAACAATCTACCCTAGATAGCGAAATAAAGGGTTCAGTTTGACATTCCAATGACCTGAAGAAGGCCGGAGCGTACAATGGCCAAAACGTTGTGATAAATGAAAGAGTAAGAATATATATTTTTCCTTCCATATTTTAAAAAATTCCATTTACTTTTCTTTGTTTTTATTTTTAATATTTTTCTTCCTTTTTATAATTTTGGATGATTTTCTTTGAAAAATCGATATTTCTTTTAAAGACAGAAACAAAAATAATATTAAGCACTTAGAACTGACAGGAAATATCTTGCTAGAAATTTATTTGCATTGCAAAACAAAAAAAGCCCCAAATCATCAAAAATAAAATGCATACATTGATGGTTTTAAATGCCGTGAGCAGATAGTAGAAATTGTTCAAGAGAAAAATCTATTTTTCTCCTGTACAACTTAACAGCATAGTTACACAACCTAAATACCATTTTCCTCATTAATGAAAATATTTTTTGTATGATACAGTTTAGATTCCAATTCTTGTGGGTTTTTATTATTATTATTATTTTATAAGTGTTTGTAATTTTTATAATCTTACTGCTCCTCCCCACAAAAAACAACTTTAATATTTCATTGAAGTTCAAAAAAAGTATAATTCCCAATATAAACTTGAGTAAAAAAAAAAAAAAAATTAAACCTAATTTTGCCAAAATAGTAAAACTCGTGATTATCATTGATTTATCACATCTTCAAGTTGTACTTTTTCATCTGGTGTCTTTCAAATGATATATATTCTGATTGTCAAGATTAGATTTTGGGAAACTTCATTATTTCCTGAAATAATTTATTTTCATTCTGATTATATGTATATTGAAAAATTACTAAATTATGACCAATAAAACTTTTTCCAGTCAACTGACAGATCTGTTCTTTCATGAGATTTTTCTTGTTATTTAACTTTGTCAGCCTGCACTCAATATCAAGTCATTTCCTTTTTATAAACTTTATAACTTGTTGCCTGTGAAAATGTCCCAAATATGGTTCAAATTTGCATCTGTGTTATCATGACAATAGAATATTCAAAATCCCAATACTTTTCCTTAAGAAGCTTGTCTGTCTGGCTTTATTTGTTATAAAATGAATGCTGTATGTTTAGATTTTTTCCTTTTTTTTTTTTTTTTTTTTTTTTTTTTTTTTTTGTAATTGGTTAGTCTTTGTGGTCTCATTGATAAGGCAGCTGCCCCAGATGGGCAGATTTTCCAAAGTAAACGAATAGGAGTTCAAACCTCACCACAGGCTTATTCTTTATTTTTAATTAGGTGCAGGTGACACAGAATAGAAACTTTGAACCAAGTTCAAACCCTGGCTGGGATACTTTGCACTTATACCTTCTTTTTAGAATTAAGTTAATTAAAAGCAAATGCTCCAAAGACCATCTAAGAACAAAGACAAACTAAACATCTTGACCCACCCAATAGGAACTGTTGGAAACACTTGCACAACAAAGACAGTGGAAATAGAAGATTTTAAAAAAATGTTTTTGTATTAGACCATGGTAGTATCAATAGTCTAGGGACCAGCAAGAAATACCTTTTTTCACATTAGTGGTATTCTTAAAATGTGAATAAATTATTGGTCATTAATTCATTGTTACATTGACATGAACTCATTGAACTTGACAATGCTCCTGCACTGTTGTACATTAAGAGCATATGCTTCAATTTTATGAGTCTGTAAAATAGCTTGAAACATGTAGTACTGCCTTGTGACATTAGGAATAGTGTAAATCTAATGGATACACACTTTGTATATTTCTGTTTAGTAGTCAGGACTTGGTTCAGCAGTTTAAGTAATATTGCTTCAGTATTTACTTAGCAAATTATTCCAATGAGAAAAGTAACTAAATATAAAATATTCAATAGGCTGGTTTTATAGAGGTTTAACACAAAGCCTACAGTTAGCTGGGATAGTAATTGTCAAAAACAAATTCTTTATGAAATGTCATAGTGACTATCAAATGTAGAATGAATGAATTTAAATGTGAAAATGAATAATCTTTTCAATTCATTCAAATAAAATGTAAAAAAAATGCTAGTTTTAGAATTATTACAGATGTCCAAACAGATAATATATTACTGCAAAATGTTTGTAATAGAATTTGTTGAGTTTTTTTGTTCTTTAAATGTAGTAAAATGTCCTTTTTTTTTTTTTTTCTTTTAAATCAATAACTATAAAAATGGTAGACTTATACTCCTCCATATTTTTTTCCCTTCAAGGTGAGTATATCCCCTACTCTGATTTTGGACGTCTATGTCTAAGACATTGGTTCCAGTTAGGAGGTAAGTTTCTTAATTTATATAGAGATTGACTTGGAAAAGGTTATGGTCATTCTTTTTTCTGTTTGGTTTTAATGGTGAATTTTTAAAAAAATTTCTTAGGCTCTAACTTGTACATTCCATCCCTGAAACTGTCCTTGTTACTTTCTTATCAGTATTTAATAGAATAAAACATTTAACATTTTTTTTTCATTATATAATGAATGCTAATATATGACGTACATGATTTATTAAATATTTAAGGGAAAAAATTAATTTTTTAAAAATGTACCTGCATGAGTATTTAGCTATAGTAATGTGTTGGTCCTAGTCACTTTAACTGATAGGCTGTTTGTTGCTTTTTAACATACTAGGTTTATAAACACTTCATTATTATTTTGTTCCATTTTATTATTATTGATTTCTATCATAAAACTTTGGACTGATACATTTTTAAATGCAAAAATAAGCAGCTCAAAATCAGAACTGAAAGCCCTACTAGCAATTTAACTAGATTTGCACATCCTAGGACAAACTTGTTTTTTCTCAATTTTTGGAATGAAAATTTGCTTGTGCATTACCAAGTTTTATGTGATAAAAAGTACATTTAAAAATAAAAAAACAGATAGAGGGTTAAAGGGAGATACCTGTAGATTTGAAATCAGAACATTATCATTGATAACTCTCTCCTCCAATTTGCAGAGCTTAGTTACTATATTCTTTATACTTGATATAATACAAAAATATCACAGTGATAAAATTGGTCGATAATTATTTAGAACTATTTATACTGGGAGTCATGTATGCAATTACAAGTAATCAATAAAATTATTTTAAATTTTGAAATCATATTTATTTTTAGCATATGAATTTTTTGAAACTATTTCTAAATCTTTGATTGTCTTTCAATCATTCCATCTCCCCTGCTCTCCTCTTTTGCTGCACTTATGAGGCACTCTGCACTGTTTTGGAACCACTGTCCTAAGAGCTTGCCTTTCATGTTACCATAACCACATTAGCCATGGAAACCTGATAATTATGCATTCTACCAAATTTCTATTCTGATTCTTATTACTATTTTTTATTTTCCTGTCAGATAATGATAATCTTAAGTTGTTTTTAAAAATTATAATTTTGTTTTTCTAACCACTTTTAGTTTTGGTTTAATTTTCCAAGACTAAGCCTTTTCATTATTATTCACTGATTTATTCAAACAGATATACTCATCTTTTGCATGTGGTATAACTGTCGTTGGTGCAGAAAGTGGAATCGGCAAGCCAAATTCAAATTCCTACCTAGTTTGTTGCTTTCACTTTCAAATGCCCTTGGTTAAGGCAGCTTTTCTTTTCCCACCTAGTCATAGATTAAACAGCAGGGTTGACTGAACTCTTGAGCCTTGGGTAGCTGTCGGTCTAGGAGAGAGACATCTTTGAATTCAAAACCACAGAAAAGCTCAGCCAATTCACAAATAAGAAAAGGAATATGTGGAAAGCCATGATCATATAAGCCCTAAAGGGACATGGCACTTAATAAAAAAAAAAAAAAAAATATTGGTTTTTATAGTAAATTTCAGCTCTTGGACTTTCTGGCTTTTTAATGATGCTTTTCATATTCAGTAATATTCTGGGAATTTCAACCCAAACCCAAATCTGTTAGGGTAAATTGTTATCATTTCACTCCATGCTAGATGATAATCCCTTATTCACTTTTTTTTTACTTAATTCCTATTTTCATGTGTCACAGATTCTACTTGTTATACTGAGTCAGAATATTTGAATTTCTCTGTCTTACTTAAAGAATAAACTCACTACATTGGTTACAATGCTTTGACTATAACAAGATGAGGACAGCATTTAGATTAAATCAATGTGTAATGAAACATTTTCATTATTGGTATAATTTTATTCCTAGATTTTCTTCATCTTGTTGCTTTAAATTCTGTTACTTTAAGTCAATATACTCTTTGATGTCTGAAATATAAAAAAGCAATAATATGATGGATAAAAATTATTAATAAAATGATAGTGATAATGAAAATGTTTCATCTGAAAAAAATAACTTATGCAAAGTTTATAGAATGAAATTCTCATTCCATAGATTATATAAACTGTTATCTTTATTTTTTTTACTGCATTTTGACTGATTCATTCTCTGACCATCCTTGTGTTCTTTTAAAGTTTTGATATGATGTATTATTATTATTCCTTCTAATCTTGAAAATTGAAACATTTTAGGCTGGCCTGTTCTCCAGCCTTCTTTAGGTGTATCTTGTATATAGTGAAGAGTTTTAAATTGTCTTGTTCATTAACAATAGTAAAAAATAGTGATGAAGATAAAAAAGAAAAAGCTAATTAGGTATGTGAATAAGTCTTCTTTTTTTTTTCTTTTAATACAAAAAAGAGCATTTATTTTACACCACAAATATTCATTTTACTTGTTTAATGCCACCTTTATTAGTCTCTGGTTGATGCCAAGTCACTTGCTATTTATGGAATTTATATAATAATTATTTGCAATTGATAATTATCACTAAGTCTCAAGGATTACTCCCTGCTTCAGGCTACAAAGGTCTAAAATCATTCAGTGTGCCAACAGCATACATATTTTTATACAAGTCAAGGTCAATATAAATGTTCTACAATATATTTTATATAGTAATATATACAATATGTAAACCACATTAATAGAAATAAACTGTTTTTAAAAGTTTTTTTTTTTTTTTAAAGTTTTTATTATTAATGGGAGTCCAATGAGTGAGCAGTTTTGAAACAGCTAAATATCTTCTTTGCATTGTAGTAGTTATTGGCTCAGACTTCATGATGTCATTTGCAGTTGCATGCCATTGGAAATTGCTTGGTGTGCCACAGGTGGCATGCGTGCTTTTAGGTTGCCGACCCCTGTCATAGATGATATAAATATATTACAATACTTTTTCCATTTGTCCAGTTTTCTTTTTACGTTTAAAAGTGATATTAGAATCAAAGCTTCATTCTTGGAAAAAGTTTTATAATGTTGTCAACATAGAAAATGATGAAGTAAAATTATATATATGCTTTTTTCAGTATGCAGGCCACTCTCTCTTGAAAGGAAAAAAAGACCATAGCCTTCCTGTCTCCATTTCTCTTTACTTGTGCAATTCTAAGCTTAACACTAATCAAGTAATAATTGATACTAATATAGTGATAAAATAGTTGTATAATCACTGTGTTCCTTTAAGGGCTAGTTAACCAAATCATAAGAAATGTTGGGTAAGAAAATTGAAAGAAGGTATATACTGTAGTTAGAGTGTTACAGAAGTGGTAAAATTAAAAGCAAAAATCTGCAGGTCAAAAGCTGCAAGTCTGTAGGTCTTGGGTCACAAAACTGTCCTTCATGCACTCCAGTGAACAAGAAAACTAACTGTCCTGTTGTTTGGGGCACTCAGCTTAAATGCAAGTCAAAAAGACAGTGATTGATTGAGATGGAACGGAAATTTGCATGATGTTCTCTATATAAAGCAAAAAGTTACAGGAGTCTTCCTTTTTCACCAGCAGAAAACATACGCAACACACTGTTGCTTGTTTTGAATAGGTAAGTAACCATTTTCTTCATCACAATACATAAGCCAAGGCTAGTGTAATTTTTTTTTGTCTTTTGCTTAACTAGAAGATTGAATAGCAACCCAGTCTATAAAATATAGAATCATTTATGTAACACAAAATGCTGTAAGGATCAGTCAGTATGTTATCATTTTTTTTTTGTTCAGATATATTATATATTGATATTGTCTGTATATTGGAATCACAGGGATAAAAAAAAAAGTGGTAAAATTAAAAAGAAAAAAAATTCCCATCTGGGGTGAAAATAATGGCAGATTTTTATCTGACTTTAATATATGATTACTGATTGTAAATAAACACTCATTTATCAGGTTCATCTAAATAACATTTCATATTAAAGGAAACTTTTTAATTATTTAAAAAGGATTTGTTTTTAGATATTTTTTTTTAAGATACTACAAATCTACCCCATAATTTAAAAATAAATAAAGATCTATTAAATAAATTTATATTATTAATCTATCTATTGTGATACCCACATTTTTAGCTTTTTCAAAAAAAAAAAAGAAATTCAAATATGGAAATAAGATAAATATTTTTTTCAATTTGTCAGTGTGAAAAAAATATTTTTTTTCCTTTCTTTGTGTAATTCTTTAGTCAGAGATGACATCACCACACCAGGGATTGGGTGAATTGGTATTTGGTTGAAATGGAGGATGTAATTACCACAAGTGTATCATAAATATTTGAAATAAACTGAATGAGAAGTAAATTAAAGTAGATAAAGGAAAACAACAGAAATTAGTTCCTGTCAAGTTTTATAGACTGTCACCAGTTCAACAGTGAGAAAGAAAGTATCCAACTGGAAACAAGCAGAAAATGGGGTTAGAACGTATCAATTAGGATTGAGCTGTTTTAATAGAATAAAAGATGCAGGAATAAAGAACTAGGCTGTCTTAGAAAGCGTTTATGACTTGAAAAGTTGTGGCGGGGGGGCAGTGAGCATGAATATGAAAGACAGTTTTTTTTTTTTTTTTTTTTTTTTTCTTCAGAAAGTGGATGATAAAAAGCAAAGCAAACACTCAAGCTAAATACTGAATGTTTATTTCTTCACCTTCCTAACAAATTTCACTCTTTTAAAAGAGTTGAATTTGTTCCTTAATTCTGCTACGGTCTAAGGGACACTTACTTAACTTTTTTTTTCTTTTTTTTTTTTAAATAAAAAATGTGAGCATTTTAGCTATACAACATTGGCAAATGTGCAACCACTGTACTTACCAAAAAAATATTAGAAAAAATAGTACATGTTAAATGCCACATCTTTTATTCATATCTGAAAAAAATCTTTCTTACATGTGCTCTTCTTTCTTTCTCTTTTTATCATGACATGTAGCCAATAAAATCTTTAAGTTTGAAAACAAAAACCTGCTGTCATCACAGCTACAATTTGTTGGTTTCTAATGTTTACCTTGCAATTCAGTACTTACAAATGTTTCATTTTCATTTTTGAATACAGGCAGTCCTCTACTTAGAATCACGGATCTTTATAGATATGAACAAACCTCTGTAAATTGAAATGTTAAATTGAAATTATTTTACTTTTTCTAAAGCATCATCAGTACCAGCAAACAAGGTATTGTTAAGAAAAAAGTGAATCATATAATAACATCTTTATTAATATGTACTTCTGAATAACTGAACACATCACAGGAACCTATCTTATTTGGAAGAAACTCTTGTTCATATATAATAGCATTTATGTAAGTGTAATAAAAAGAAACATTTGATCCAATTTACACATTTCCATGTAAATGTACAAAAGAATAATGATTGATGCATTTTTCTAACTTGACAGCTGTAAATTATACCTGACATTTGTATACTAGATGGGTTGTAAAGAAAATTATTCTATTTTCCACTCATTTATCAACACTAACTCATCACTTCATTTTCTGTTGGTTACATTTAAGAAAGTTATTGCTTGTCTATAGTATTTTTTTTTATCTTCTCAACTGGTGAAAACAGAATAACACTGAGAAGAGACAAACTGCAATACAGGTAGTGAGTTTTTTTTTTTTAAATTCACTCTCATTAATAAAGTTTTTAACTCCCTTTCATTATGAAAGCCTTCATGTTGTAAGGTTCACAAAAAAAAAAAAAATACAAGAAATATTGATGAATTCAAGACTGTAGTGATTTTTTTTTTCTTTTTTTTCTTTTTAAGCATTTCACCCCAAGCAAGATGAGTGTTACTAGCACACAAGGGGGGTTACAGAGAGTGAGAGCAACAAGAGTAAAGAGGGGTGTTTGAGGAAAGGATAAAGAGAAGGACGGGGAACAAGATCAAGGCATCAGATGTCGATTGACATTACATTTGAATATTATACCTATCAGAGAAGCAAATAAAAGGAAGGGAGTTCCACTGATGAGAAATGCAAAATAAAAATCTGTTGGAGTAGAAGAGATGGCTACATTTTAACCGTTTTGACAGTGAAAGGATGGGACCAAGATGCCAACCTAGTAGCATGCTTAAATTCATGCAGTTTGGGAACCAGTGAAAGTAGCTTGTCAGAGCAGTTCCCATAAAAATACTTGTAGAAAAGACAAAGGGAAGCCACAGCACGTCTGTGAGAAAGTGACTGTAGATGAGATACCAGATCAGGACCCATCACATTGCATATCCATCTCTAAAAATTCAACATGATTATTTTATGGAAGATATCTTGTGGATAAAAGTGTTATGTAATGGTAAGTTCGATAGGTCTGATAAT
Organism: Acanthosepion pharaonis; assembly: GCA_903632075.3. NCBI lineage: Eukaryota > Metazoa > Mollusca > Cephalopoda > Sepiida > Sepiidae > Acanthosepion > Acanthosepion pharaonis. The sequence continues at coordinate 1,830,449 of CAHIKZ030000195.1, read as the reverse complement.
GTAAAACTGGCAGCTGATCTCCAACATGATCTTCACTTTGTTGTTAGCTGAGGCAAGAAATGGCTTATAAACTTTAATGCCTCAAATGAAACTGCTTTTAGTCATCTTAGAGAACCGTTTTTGCTTTCTATCAACATGGCTGATGCCAACCTCGAGAACAACTCATTGCAGCTTCTTGATGTCATATGAAGTGGAATGATGATATTGAATCAATTGCTAGATCTTCTGCTAGGAATCTTGGTTCAATGTGTAATGCTATGCAATTTTTATCACCAGAATTCATCTTGCACATTTATAAATCTACCATTCGTCAGTGCATTAAATATTGCTGCCATATCTGGTCTGATACTCCTGCTATATATTTAGAGATTCTTGATAAAATCCGAAGAAGGCTCTGTAATGTTATTGGTCCTGACTTGGCATCTCTGCTTCAGTCACTTTCCCAGCACAGTGACATGGTTTCCCTGTGCCTTTTCTCTAAATATTTTAATGACAATTGTTCTAATGATTTTTTCCTCTTTGGTACCTGTAGTAGAATATTGAGGAGATAAAATTCAATACAACAGCAGCCCATCGCATGAAATCCTTCATGCTGTGTAATGAGTCGTAGAGCCAATTTTTTTGCATCATTCACAGGCAACAGCTAACATGCATCTTCTGCAACCTCCAATGAAACCCTCATAAGTTTAAATAGAGTGGTTATGAATATTTCTTGTAATTTTCAAAGAAATAGTCACTTTTGTGCTGTAGAGAATGTTGTTCTTTGGTCAAATCCAGTGGAGTGAATTTCCTGAGAAGTTATCAATACCATTAGATTCCATCAAGAGTTGTATGCACATTCCTTTCAGAGCAAAACATCCACTACACCTACATACATATGTAACCATGTTTTTTTTTTTTTTTTTTTTTTTTTTAACAGAACTGGGATTAATCTTGCATAAAGCAAAATGGGTCTTGCCTGACAGAGAATTGTCATAATGATTTGAGGCAAAGTTTTACAAAGTCAGGTGCCTATTTTGACACCTAACACAGATACTCTCGGTATTCCAAATACACAGAGTATTTTTGTGTTGCAGAAGACTGCCATTCAAGGCTTGGGACTCCATCCTATCCTTATATATATATATATATATATATATATATATATATATATATATATATATATATATATATATATATATATTATTATTTTAAAAAATATGATTCCTTTGCTACATAAGAGTTCTCACGTTTCAAAAACAAGAGCCAAACCTTAATATAATTATTGAAATTAAATTTAATTTCAATAATTATATTGAGGTTTGGCTCTTGTTTTTGAAACATGAGAACTCTTATGTAGCAAAGGAATCATATTTTTTTAAAAATAATCATAATTTAAGCTCTACTTCTGGAGCACTGTATTTTAAAAATAAAAACAAAAATACTAAAGAACCCCAGATTATTTACCTAATGTGTTCTTTCCTATTTTTCTACATATTTGTGCACACACACACATATATATTTTATTGCACTACTTTGTATTGAGCCCTCTTTTAAATTAAATTTTACAAACGTTAGAACTGTATTTGTTCTCATCTTACCTGGATATATATATATATATATATATATATATATATATATATAATTGTAATCAAAATCCAATTCATCAGACCTGCAAATTTGTTGGCCTGATGAATTGGATCGTGATTACGATTCCAATGTAATAAATTATAACCATGGAATATTAGTGTTTGAGCCTTTTATATTATATTTTATATATATATATATATATATATACACACACACATTGATCATTGGCTCCTATAAGAAGCTCATCCACCCTTTTGACAGATCTCATCTATTGTCAAGCAAGGTGACATGTCTATCTCTACACCAGCAGAAAATCTAGTGTGAGAGACACTAACCACCTGCCCATGCAGCAGGTTGTTATATTAAGCATTTTGTAGCAAAAGAAATGAATAATAAGGATTAGATTTTGAACAATCTTTATTGTTAGTATGTCCTACAGAGATTTTGAAAGATGGGTGTAATCTGTTTCACTGGCTGATCATCATGATGGCAGTTGGGTGAAAGGGTAGCGCCAGGAGTTGACGCAATTCTTGTGTGGGTTTTGTGTGAGGTCACAGGATATGTTTGATGCATGTTTGTTGATTGAGGTCATGGTCGTAGTACATTTTTGTTGGTTGGTAGGCCTGGAAGGGAGTGACATCAAATTGGCATGGTTTTGGTAGGCCTGTTCTGTTGAACCGGGCTGTGCTGGCAACTGCCTTGTAAATGAGTTGAGGAAGCCGAGGTGATGGTGAGTTGCCCAGGCGATGAGGTTGGTGTCAAAGTGGAGATGTTATCATGTTGGTATTTGCCAAGGTGACAGTTCTATGGACTGGGGGTGATGTTGGATTGACATGGTTTTGGTAGGCCTGTTCTATTAAATGGGGCCATGGTGGCGACTGCAAAGAGAATGCCTTGTATGCAAGTCAAATAGGCCAAGATGACAGCGGTGGGTTGCCCAGACAATGAGGTGTTGTTGGGTTAGTATGGTTGGTAGGCCTATTCTGTTGAATGAGGCTGCAATGGCAACTGCAAAGGAAATGAGTTGAGAAGGATGAGGTGACAGTGGTGGTTTGCCCAGGCATTGAGGTTGGTGTCAAAGTTGAGATGTTATCATGTTGGTATTTGCCAAGGTGATAGTGTCGTCGATGATAAAGGCTTGTAGCTGGGTGGTGTCAAAGTTGAGATGTTATATCAGGATTTGCCAAGGTGACACCATCTTCAACAATGCAGGCTTGTAGCTGGGTGGTGTTGAAGCAGGAAAGTCTACTGCTCATGGCTGGTTTTTGCTGAGGTTGAGTTGTTATCAACACAAAGCCAGATAGTCGGCCACTCGTGACTGGTGTTTGCCGATCTGACATGATCATGATGTTATCAACACAAAGCTGGATAGTTGGCCACTCATGGCTGGTGTTTGACAAGTTTGAGATATTATCAAGATGAAGCAGGGTAGTTCAGGTGGTTGGTTAAGTCTAGGAGTGGTAACAGTCATTGGGAAAAGCAGTTGAGTGGAGGTGGTGATGGACTGGGTGGCATCTCTTTTTCTAGCAGGAATGATCATGATTGGACACTGCTGGAGTTCGTTGTAAACTGGACGTGATGCATGGAGCCTAATACACAGAAAACAATTTTTGTTATTTCTTTCTCTGTCCTCATGGAGTTCACATCTGGCCAGCATGCAGAATGAATCGAAAAGAGATCTAATTGTGGTGGAGTATAGTAAGGTTTTACTGGGTTATATGTTACCAGTTGCAGGCCTAAATCTGACCTGCAAAAACAAACTGTTTATTTTATTATTAGAAGTAGCTTTGGAGATATTGCCTTATGAAAATGATTAAAACTTGAAGAGCCTAATGATAGGTAGTCTTTTGCAATGTAATAGTTTCATTAGCAATTTCATCAATGTTGATCTCAAAAAATGTCAACATCTCAAGCATTGAAACCATCTTAATGAAGACCTCAACCATGTTGGGCAGGATGTATTTCTAGAATGGAAGATCATCACCTACCAAAACTGATACTATATAGCAAACTAACCTATGGCCATTGCAAGAGAGATGCCCATATCACAAGAGGGTGAGGAGGTCACAAGAAGCCCGCTAGCATTTTCGAGGACGTTAAATCTGACGAGGTGTAACAATATAGACGACAGAACGAGGATATGTATGATATATGCTGATTTATTCTAGAAAAAGAAAATAAGGTGGACGGAACGGTAGAGATGTAGAAGTTCTAGTGCAGCCATTGATGGTTGAGGTTGGTCGTTACAGGATCGCTGTTGGTCATGCAGATGGTTGCTGCAGAGATGATCGCTGTAGTTGAAGTTGGTCGTTGCCGCATTACAGATGATCGCTGCTGGTCGTTGCAGGTGATCGCTGTAGTAGAAGTTGATGTTGGTCGTTGCCGGGATGATCGCTGTTGGTTGTTGATCATTGCCGGGGTGCCAACTTGACATGTTGGGAAGGAGAGAAGAGCTGGCGTTGTTTGGGCATGTCACAGGTCCAGTGCAGGCGTTGCGTGTTGCCGGTCGAGTCCGATATTAGTAACCTCCCGTAATAATTACTAACATAGTGTACGGGAAAGGTTATGGACGATGTGCAGGCAGCCAGTAGGGACAGAATGCCGAGAGTCGAACGGGGCCAAGGAGCCAGGAGTAGTAGGCAAAGGAGAGAGAGAAAGGAAAGTTTCCAACTATCGTCAAGTTGGCAGACAAAAAAATGGGAACATAACTTAATATGCATCCTGTTGATCGACGTTCCTGGCTGCGAAGGCCAGGGGCCTGTGTATCCAACCGTTTCAGTCGCCGACCGGGATTTATTTTGTAAAAATACAAAATTGTGGCACAAGGCCGAAAAGGGGGAGGGGGTAAAAGGCTGGTCTTCACTAACTATCTTATACCTAGCTAATTTGATTCACGACCCATTCAGACATTGCAATTTACTCATTCACCATAAGAACTCATCCGTCACCAATCAATCCTCCATGCACCATAATACCACATCCGCTCTAGGGAGACCTACAAAACGCGCCCCGTATCATAATAATTTAATGATACTAACACATATGTACAAAAATTCTAAGATGAAAAAATGAGAGGGCGGGGAGATGAACCCAATAACGAACTAAAATATTAACATAAATGAAATTAAACATTAACTGATGTTAGTAGGGCCCGTCCAACCCTCAAAAGGCAAGGAGACCACTGTATTCTGCCCATTGGAACAAAATCAAGCAGCTCTTTCGCTAAGGGAGTGGGAAAGGTGATAAAAAATCATACGGGCATGGGAAAGTATAAAGCTGACCCAGTCAAGATGGAAAGTGGGGGGCCAAAAAACAAACTGGGGAGGTTGGGAATCTCAGGCTGGATCATAACTAAAGATGTGGCTGGGGGGCAGGCCGGGAACAACACTTACTCGCATTAACTAGGTACCCCAAAGCTAGTCTAACCTAACCAAGGGGAGGGCACCACAGGAAGCCACCCCGATGTAACGTAGGCTTGACCTAAAAGAGAAAATCAAGGCTAGCCCCATTCACATGAACCAAGCTCGCCTCAGTCACCCACCTTTCGCTGAAGACTGTCGAATGCAAGCTTTTTCTATCAGTTCTAATCTTCGTCTTGAGCTGATGCTCAAAGAATCGGATCAGATCCTGATGAGAAAGACAGTTACCCCGCAAGACTTCCTCCTCTCGCGTCGTCCATATCACCATTCGGGCCATGGCTAGCAGCATGAGAAACACCATCCGTTTCACCCTGGAATACGGGGGCGACACATTGTCACACGCGTATGCGCGATCCATGGGCACAAGCTTTTCGGGAGCGAGACGAGCTGTCAGCTCACTGACATGGTCCCATAAGGGGCGGACCCGGGGGCAATGGAAGAAGGCATGCGAAGCCGTTTCCTCTAGACCAAGTCCACACCGATCGCAGTCTGGCAAATCCGCCAAGCCCCATATGAAGGCCCTGTCATTGAGAGGCAGCCGATTCCAAGCCAGTCGCCAGGTAAGCAAAAACTCAGGGTTACTGAGGTAATCCGCTGCTGGCGCCCAAGACCAGTGAGAGCGAAACTCATCCTCGCGACCCCTTCCACTAGCAAATGATAGAAGTCCTTCCTAGGCCAAGAAAGGTCACTGGACTGAGGGACGGCCACCAAGGCCAACCGACACTTGTGAATGAAATCCGTTTCTTCCCTACAATGGCGCTCGGCCTGCGAGATGGGGGGATTGATAGAAAGGGTAGGGAAGGCATCCCTAACAATCCCCGCCATGACTGAATCTCCTGTCAATGCGCGGCGTAGGAAAGCCAACCTCGAGGCATGTTTGTGGCTCAGCATTCCCAGCCCCCCATGACACGGACGTTGTGCACAGACTTCTCTGTCGATCCGATTCCTGCGTACCCTCCATAGAATGGAGGTCAGTGAGCGCTCGAGCGGTTTCCTGTGGTCATCACAGAGAGGAAGTACGGACAATCGATAAAGGACAAGAGGGAGAATGTATGTAGCACACACCTCCGCCCTGCCCTTCACGGACAACCTCTGTCGACGCCAAGTCTGACCGGCGACACCATAACTCGTACTTCAGACCAATTCTTCATCAGCTGGAGGTCGGGTCCAAACCACACTTCGAGAATACGGACAGGACCGTCTGTCCAACCGAAGGGCCCTGGAAGATCTACCCCCTTCCAGACACCTAGCTGCAAGCCGGACGACTTGTTGCGGTTAATCTTGGCCCCTGTCACCTTTTCGTACTGATCAAGCGCCTTCTGTACTGCCTCAATTCCTCTGCGGGACGACACGAAAGCAGTTACGTAGGTACACGAAAGTAGGTACACGGAAACCGTGGCTCGAGCCCCGCCAGTAACGGCGATTCCGCGTAGGGCTGGCCTGCACGCCCTGTCCTTCAGCTGGCGAAGGAGAGGCTCCAACGCCAAAGCGTAAAGTAGGGGCGACAACGGGCAAACCTGACAAACTGACCTAGACAGCGCAAAAGCGCCCGACAGCTTTCCGTTCACCTGTACCACAGCACTGGGGGAGCGATACAGGGGGCTAATCCAGTGGCCTGCAGGACAGCAGTAAGGTAGCGATGGTCAACCCTATCAAATGCCTTGGACTGATTGAAATTGATCAGCGTGGCTCTCTTGTCCTCTTTTTACACCCTCTATGATCGTGCGGATCAAATGCAGGTTGCTCTGATCGCCGACCGTGAATTTAGTGAGATGTCACTCTCTTGTGGTAAGGGAGACCAGCAAGAGAATTGGATAAGCTAACAGTAAAGTCTCTATAATAAAATACGTCGAGGTTAGCTAAAGGGAACTAAGGCCTAAAAATGTCTAGAAGTATATTACAACTAGGTTTGTAATATAAGTAAACTAAAAAGGGAACTTGCTAGTCTCTACCACAGGTTTACAGCATATAGGGAGCACGAACGAGAGGTCAAGGTCGAAATGACCTGTTCTCTTAGTTTAAGGAGCGAAGGAGGAGGTAACTCCGACAATACTACTAACATGAGATTTTAGCACTTAGTTCGGTGATTTAAGCTAATCACAGGATTGTGATATTCTTATGGAAATGAAGTAAGAAAAGGAAATAAAAACTACTAACCAAATTAGATACAATAGAAGAATCCTATAATCAGAAGCAACAAAGATGAATAGTCAAAAAAAGAAAGAATTCTAGGGATTTCAGACAATAATACTGAAGAATCTATTAATTGAAACATGTAATAATTGACATGAAATATACAATGAAGCTGAACAAATAAAAATTTAATGTAAAATAGAGATTGTTGCAGGATCACCAGTATGATTGGGTAAGTATTTAGTCACCATTATGTTGTGGGAATCAAGTTTTGAGAGTAAATATTTATGGGCTCCTGGAAAATTTATCCCACAAATAATATTGCTGTACTCACATTGAGTCCAAGTAAAAAAAATGATAACACAAAATATAAAACAAACAACTAATGTTGTGTATTGACAAAATAAATTAAATTTAAATAAAAAAAGAAAACATTTAAAGACAAGTTTCATAGAAAAAATTTAAACTAGAGAATGTGTTTGTGTGTGTGAAATTATGTAGGTCTATATGATAGACGTCTGTGAAAAAGTTCAAAAGTTAAGAGAGGGAAAAGATAAAGCTATGAAAATTAATGCGCCCTAGTGGAAGACACTTCTTCCCCACGTGCAACTACATCTTATAGCCAGAAACTGTAAAAGAGGAAAGAGACTATGGAGAAAAATGTACATTTTTTTTTTTTTTATAGGCTTAAAGGAGTGCCCCTCAGAGAGGGTTTTATTTTTTTTTTCTTTTAGCAAAGTCAAGTGGGATAACCCACAAGATGAAGAAGCAGCAGTTAGTATCATTGCTATTAAACACTCCAATATTATTGAATAACCCATTAGCTACAGATGTTCAAAAGCCCAACACTGAAAAAGAAACTGATGTACAGCCACATTCAATCAGCTAAGTGACAAATTTTATATTTTTATTAATCCTATGGAACAAACATTTCTTTGAACTGTCTCCCTTGTATTTAAATTTGAGCTTGCACAATTACCCCCCTTACTTGATCTACTAAATCTTTCTGTCAATTTTCTATCTAAATCTTTCTTTAAAAAAAGAAAATCGTAAATTTATAAATTCATTCATTGTATTTACTTTTATTTACAGAGAGGATGGAGCCTATTTACCTACATGAAATGCTGGAAGGTTGTGAATTACATTTACCTGAATACACTGCACCTCCACGGGTCAGTTTGAATATTTAAAAAAAAATTACCTGAATTGTTTTCTTTCTGAGATTTAAAACTATGCATGTCTGTTAAATATGCATAGGTAAAATAAAAAAAAAAATGTATCAAACATTTCTTTAATCAATAACAGTTAATGTAACTAAAGTGAAAAACAAATGTAAAATTCACTATGGTATCTTGTTTATAAATATATTTGGCTACTAATATTGCAGAGTCCATATTAAGTGATGGGGGTTACTGGATGAATATTGTTCTGGAGCCAATCCTTTGATAAATCAAATATCCAAAGATACTGCATATAAACAAATATATCAAAATTGATACAACAAATTCTGTTGCTAAGTATTTAAAAAAAAATGGGGTGGTGATAACTATTTTAATGTTAACTGCATTTGCACTCATATATATATATATATATATTCATTCATATTAGTGTTCAGTTTTCCTTATTCTCTGTATCAATAAATATCTGGGGCAATAATGAAAAAGAGAAAACATTGGAAAATTTTGCAGCAAATTTTTTAGTGGGCAATATTTAAAAAAATTTGAGCAATATCTAATTTTATGCTCACTAATAAAAATTTGTGTTAAAAGTATAGTTATATCCTTGACACCACTATTACTATATACACGTTTGACTCACTCTGTAATGTTTATTAACTATTATAAAAATATGGGGACCAATTACAATGTGATATTATTTACCATTTTATAAAGAAATAAATTTGAAAAGAAATCTTTTTATTCAAGAATGTATAAAAATAACTACAAAATTATTAAAATAAGTAAACTAACTAGAATGCAATATTAATTATTTACCATTTTATAAACAATTATGAAAACAAGATGAATTCAATATAATAGTGTTTAACATTTTTGTTGTCATTTCTCAAGAAAAAAGAAAATGTATAAATCCATCTTTCATATATTTGAGTTTTATTAAAATTCTAATCATTGCTTTTTTAAAATAATAAACATTGCTGAGGGAGTCAAAAGTGTATACAGTAATAACAACAGTGTCAAGGGAATTTTTTGTGAGTGCAAAGGTTAAACATTGTTGAAATTTGTTAAACTCATAGGCTGTATGTTTTGTATTAAAAATCAAGAAGGAAGGAAGGCAAGCTAGGAATTAATACATAATGAACTTAAGAAGAAAAGCATTAATGATAAGTTTATTATATCTATAAAAGACACACATTCTTAATATTATTTTTAGAAAAATAATATAATTTTTTTTATAGCAATACATTGTAAATAAGAAAGGGATTGTTAATTGTTAGAAATTAATGGAAGATAGAATATACTATTATATTTTCAAGATAAATGCATCATTACTTAATTTACAATAGAAATGCATTTGAATTGGTATGTATATATATTGAGCAGCTGTCTATACTTCTGAGATGAAGTATTGCAATTATTTACATTATTTAAAGGGAGATAACTGATACATCCGGAAGAGGAATTGCATGTGAAACTAGAACAATCTACCATAGTGGACGAAATAAAGGGTTCAGTTCAAAATTCCAATCACCTGAAAAAGGCTGGAGTGTACAATGGCCAAATCATTGTGAATATGGCAACAAAGATGTGGACATGTCCGAACAATTTAAATAGTGTAAATAACCACCAAATATGTTTCCAACAAAATGATACAGAATGAAATCAAAGACATGGTGGATTGAAATTTTCTGAAATATTTATTCCATAAAATAGGAATAAAATAAGTCTGGTTGCAGAAAAATGTACACCTTTCATTAACTACAGAGTCTAAGTTCAAAAGCCTATGTTTCTGGACCAAAAAATTACTACTTACTGACTTAGAGATTTTTTAAAGTGCCAGTCAGCTCTTTCTGCTATTACATTTATACCCTACAGCCAATCCTGCTGCTGTTGTAACCTAAAGTCATTAAATATTAGCTAAAAAAATATTATCAGTGGTCATGAATTAATGTTACAGATTGTATCAAGATATTATATGTGATTCTGTCTATAATCTATAAATACCTTCATTTAGTAACAATTTAAAAGCAATAACAATTTTCATTGTTTTTTTTTAATTCTTTTTTTTTTCCAGAATCCAGAACTTGAAACCAGAATTCAACGTTTGAAAGCAGAAGCAGCTGAGAGAGAATACAAAAAAATGACTAAAAACGTTGCAAGTCCGGTAAATTTCTCATCTTCACTTGCTAAAATACTACATTCAGCAGCCTCTGCTTGATATCTTCATATTTATAGAATTTATATTATGATTATTTGATTAATTATCACTATGCTTTATTATTATTATTAAAGTATCATTACTGGCATGCCACTATCACTGATGGAGGTAATTGTAATCAGGTCAAGGATTCTTCTCTGCTCAACCATTTTATTTTCTTAGCAAAGAAACTAAATAACTTTGTAGTTAGAATTTACTAAACTTTAATTATCTCCCTTGAACAAACATTTTTTTTTTTTTAAACCATTAACCTGGATGGGACAGGTAATTGCTTTATTCTCCATATTAGATCATTTTAATGGTATTGCACTAACAAAAATTGCATTATATTGTCTTCTTTTTAAAGTAATAAACACACATATGGTTTGCTATTATATACTGTAAATAATTTAGTCCTACTGTATATATGACATTTCATACCTTCTAATGATTGCTTATATAGTGGCACAGCAAATACGAAGTGTTTAAATAAGCAATGAACTGATAAAGGGATTGTCAGTGGTCAGGAATTAAAGCAAGCATAACTAATAGAATAGAAATATTATGTGTATAATATCAATGCTTTACTTACGATTTTACTATTTCAGTTAATTGAAAATCAGAAAGAAAGGGATTTATAGTAACCAAGAAAGAAACATTAAGGCAACTATTCATAATGGAATAAAACTATAATATTTTATGAGATTGTGTTTGAAAAGTTTTCAGCTTGATCTACTTTCCAAAATCTAACCAACTAGCTGAACATTAGAATTTTAAAAAATCCTTTTTGTTTGGGCCAAGAACTTTTCAGCACCTCTTATATAATGATTTTACTACAGAAATATATTTATTGAAAGTCAAGAAGAAAGGTATTGTCAATGGTGAGGAATTAAGTGTTCATGATGGAATAGGACTAATGGATAATTATTAAGATTTCATGACAATTCTCAGTTTTAATGAAGAATATTTTTCGGAAATTTTATTTTCTGAAAGAAAATAAAACCTGCTGCAACAATATTTTCACTATTGCCTGAATTAATAACAAAAGAAAAAAAGATTGCAAATCAGGTTCAATTACAAAGAAAAAATATTTATTTATTTCTAATCAGCTAAACAAGGGTTCTTGCGAAAATTTCTCCCTTTTTGCTGAGAATAAGATAACCTATTCTCTGAGTAACACAATGTAAAAAAACATAGCAGAAAACAAACTTAAAAATTACAATGCACAAAAAAACAAAAAAAAAAGAATAGCGCCCCCCCGTGTCAATGATAAGAATAAAAAAAGTGGGGAGAGCCATAGCTCTACAGTACACTTTCAGTCCTTTCAAGGTTCAAAAGTTTTTATCTTTTTTTCTTTTCTCTTGTGTAGACAAGATTCTCTTCTTTCTTCACTTATTTTTCTGCCTGGATATTACGCCTTTCTTTTACAGCCGTAGAAGGTGAAAACTAAACTTTTACTAAAACACTTTGTGAAAACGCACGTGTTTGCTCTTTCTTTTTCTCAAATGGCTTCAGCTCTAAACTCCACTTATGGACTTCTTTTCAACTTTCTTTTCTGGGGCTTCTATGAGAGGACTTCTCAAAACTTTCTCTAAAGGGGAAACTTGCCCTCAGCAACTTTGTTACTCATGCATCCTTTACTTATGGGCAAACGCTGCCTGCCTTTTCAGCAGGGAGAGAGAAAACAAACCTCCTGTCTCTAAGTGGTCTCGTTTCCAACTGCTGCTAAGTTCCAGTCCTAGTTCTCCCTTCCCTTTCAAAGGGGAGGGGGTTCACCTTTGAACCGTCCAATCACAGTCCATTAAAAAAAAAAAACAATCAGCAGGTTCTTAGGGCCAGTAACACAGTGAGTGTCTTTTGTTCTCCCTTGACCTAAAAATTTTCAAATATTCATTTTGTCTTTTTAATTTTCATAATTGTTTGAAATTTTATTTTTTCAAGAAAATGTTTTCATTTAAAAATGTACTTTGTTTATAACAATTTATAGTAAGAATTTATTCTTAAAAAATCAAGCATTTTATATTTGCCTTATAAACTTTTTATCTTTTCTTTTAGGAAACCTTTTATAAAGAAAACCTTGGACATGAAAGTATGTTGATTTCTTAATGTCTTATATAAGCATAAAGTTTTAAATCTTGTCTAATAATTTTAATAAAGTGACTATAAATGAAATACTCATCATAAGTAATCAGATTAACAGACAAATGTGATGAGCAATTTAGTTAATGTTTCAATGTTTATTCACATCATTATCAAAACAATTATCAAAGGAAGTAAATTTTTCTGCAACAAATCAGAATTTCTGGCTACATCATTTTCTTTACTTTATTTGTTCATTTATTTCCGATGTATGTAATATGAGGTCTGTTAAAAAAGAAAATGTTCCAAGATATTTGTTTGCTTCGTATGATCGTTCTTCAAGTAAAATATATTTTTTCCACTACTAGTTTCATCAAGCCTGGTCAGTACCAGGATGGGTGACTGCTTGGGAATACCAGATGCTGTAAGCTTGGATGTGTGGGTGGTGTAATGAATAATGGCTCAAAATTGGAAACTGGAGAACAGAGATCCAATTCCTCTCAGGTTCATTACATTCAAATAAACTTGGGAAAGATATGAATCCACCTCTTCTTCCCACCATCTATGGGTTAATTAGTAGGATTTCTAAATCATTAACTTAAAAATATCTTCCAATCTAAAAATGTTTTCTGGCTTTGAATAACCTGTAAATGCTTGATACACCATAAAAAACAAATGAATTAATCCATCAGTCACTGGGTTTCTTAAAATAACTGTAGACATTTACTAAACTTTAGCATAGTTTGGTGCAACATCACAGTAGTGTCATACCCAGTGAGGATCTAACTCACTGCATGAATCTAGTCAGTAAGATTAGATCTCTAATCATTTTGCAGTCTGCTATAGTTGAGCATTACCTTATAGCAATCATGGAAATTGCTCCGAGGAGCTGCATTCGCTGGTTCCCAGACGTCATGAGTTCCAGCGCCTTACGAGGCTGGCATCCCGCTCTCACCCCTTCACTGTCGAAACTCCTAAATGTAGCCGTCTCTTCTACTCTAATAGCTTCATGTCTCGCACCTCTCGCCCGTGGAACTCCCTTCCCTATTCCTGTTTCCCTGTGAGCTATAATCTCCAGCTATTCAAGTGTAATGTCAATCGACATCTCCAGTTGCCTTGATCTATCCACTACCCTCATCCTTACTTCTATCACTCCTATCTGATCTTGCTCTAAATTTTCTGTAACCTCCTGCATCCTAGTGGCTTCCCACCTTGCTTGGGGTGAAATGCTTAAAAAAAAAAAATCAACTTAAGAATATGGTTTTTGTCAAACTATCTCAATTTAAAAGAAATATTAATCTTTTCATGAAAATATCAAAAATAAAAGCAATTCATTCTGCTTATAACAATCAATTTAAATGGTTGTCAGTGTTTCTCTTTAAGAATCTATTTCCTTATACATCAAGTGCACAATTCACCCTCAAATTCTGCATCTTATCCACTGATGGTTAGGTTACCAGACATTTGACACATTTCGGAATAAAATCAAAAATCAAAATTAAAGCATAAAAAAATATCTTGATTGATGCACCCATTCTCTGATGACCACCAAATTAAATATATCTGATGGCAAAATGAATACAAATCAAAATAATGTTAAAATGTAAAAAAATCAAAAAATCTTGTATGTATGTATGTGTGTGTGTGTGTGTGTGTGTATATATATATATATATATATATATATATATATATATATATATATATATATTTTTTTTTTTTTTTTTCATTGAAAATAGCTGACAAGGAAGATTTACATTATTCGGACTATTGTCCTCATCTTTGTTGCCATATTGATTAATACATTTTGGTCGTTGTATGCTCCGGCCTTCTTCAGGTGGTTAGAATGTCAAACTGAACCCTTTATTTCACTCACTGGGGTAGACTGTTCTAGTTCCATGTGCCCTGTTAAGGCAGTGGAGAACTTGGAGAGGGGAATTAACAGGAGATAACTGATAAATGACATCCATTAAAAAAACATGCCATGTGGAACTAGTTTGACATTCCACGTACAACGGCCGAAACGTAATAAATATGGCAACAAAGATGAGGACAATAGTCCAAATAATGTAAATAGTGTACATAATACCTCATCTCAGAAATATAGACAGATACTGAAAGGCCGAAACATTGTAATAAATATGGCAACAAAGATGAGGACAATAGTCCAAATAATGTAAATAGTGTACATAATACCTCATCTCAGAAATATAGACAGATACTGAAGGAAGATTTAATTAAACTTTTATTGAGTTTTTCCAGCAATCTAACATTTTTCCATTTTTCAGGAGTTAAAGAATATAGGAATTGTCCATAGTTATAATTGTTCCGAGTGCTTTCAGCTACTTCTCTAGCCATTATCAAGGATGTGTTATGTATTGTTATTATTATATTTTTTTCAAAAATATTCCTTGTTAAATATTAAATGTGAGTTAAATACCAAAAATACAGTATTTATTTTTTTAACAATGAATAATTAATTATTTCTTTGTTTTTTTTTTCCACCTTCTGCTAGTGAAAGCAATGAATAATCAAATAATTGCTGTGGTCAACTTTGCTGTGACTGTTGTGGGAGCTTTTGTTTTTGGTTACAAAGGTTCTGAAGCTGCCATGGAAATTCCAAATGTTGCAATTGTGAGTAAAATTTTCTTTTCTTTGGTAATACCATATTTCTGTAAAATGTGATATTGTGTATAATACAGGCTCCTATTTCTACATGTAAAAATCACTGAATAAATTTAATTTTTCTGTGTAATAAGATACCCATTCTATATGTAAATTGATTAGGCTGAAATTTGAAATCTGATTTTATAAACCTGAGTAAATCTTGGATTTTGGTATTTTTAGCAACTAAAAAAGAAAAAATATGCAAATTTCTACCCAAGGCGATCATACTGGGCTTCAAATAGCAAATTAGATTGCATTTATGTGTCCTCCATACAGTGACTTGAGCCAAAGAGTGTGAGTTCAATACCTGGCCACAGCAGATGTGAACAAAAACTTGGAGAGTTGAGCTACTAAAGGGAAATAACTGAAACTGAGATATCCAGAAAAGGCATGGCATGTGGAACTAGAATAATCTACTCCAGTTCGTAATTCCAACGTATATCACCTGAAGAAGGCTGGAGCATACAACAGCCGAAACATTGTGAATATGGCAATAAAGATGAGGACATAAGTTTGAACTATTTAAACTTATCTCAGAAAAAGATTACATTTAAAAGCACACATAAGTCTTAGATTAGGATAAGGTTTGGTGAAAGATATGGGCTTCTATCTAGGGTTGTCATTTTTCTGTCTCTTATATGGCATCATGGAGCCCTTAGAATTGTGGAAACTCCTGGCAACTATCCAATGTACCTTAAGACAGCACTGGCTAAAATTCACATGTTGAGCTACACCAAGGAAGTGCCTCAATCTTTAAAGAGTGAATTTGGTGTGTGCAAGCTAATCTCCATTTTGAACAATCAATACAGTTTTGATCCTCACAAGCAAAGATCAAGCCAACAACAACACTAGTAAATTGAACTTGTACTATGGTTGCTGTCATTGGTTATTTACTAAGTGCTTAGTAGTGGTGCAGTGAATGTGCATTGCACTTATTACACCAGTCTGTGAGATGTGCATACACACTACCACATTGTCTAGAGTTTGTTTTCTGAAATTATATTTGTCAAACTTAATGCCACAGTAGTAAAATCTCCAGTGTGGATTGAAGGCATCTAATAAATTAGGACAATTTGTCTCTACAATAGGAAAAAATATACATCTGATTTTTTTAATCTTTATTTTATTCAGCTCCAAAAATGTTCAGAATTAAAAGAAATGATCAAAAATTAAAATTTAAGATGATCCACAATTGTTTTTAAGAAAGTAATTTTTTATTCTGAATCATATTTTTATGCACTGATTTATATCTTTCATTTTCTCTTTTCAATGATTCCTGAATAAATTGTTTATAGGGCTTATGGCCAAATCATATTGCAATGTTGAGCCTGGTCCGTAGCTATAGATGGGTGACCCCTTTCAGAAAACCAGATGCTGTAAGCTTGGATGTGCAGCTGATGGAATGAATAATGGCTCAGAATTGTTAATTGGAGTTCCAATTCCAGTTGTGTTTGTTGCATACACTTACGCATAATTACCATTGAGTAAGGTATGAATGCAATGCTTTCCCCCCACTATGAGTTAATTAGTAAGATGTACCACTAAATCATTATTATCTCCAAAAAATTCTTACAATCTGAAAATGCTTTCTGGCTTTAAATAACCTGTAAACGGTTGATAAGCCATAAAAAACAAATCTTATAAGAGACAGCAATTTATAAGAAGACTTGCATTGATTGGGCAAAATTGGTTTATTTGTTTTTGCTGAGTATACTGAACTGATTAGGTTATTAATAGTTTGTTTTCTAAAGATGCTGATAATTAAAAATGTGTTTACCGTCTGTCCCATAATAATTGCTACATTTAGTGCATGGAATGTATATGCAAGTATAACAATTATTATGGGACAAAACTAGTATATGTTTTCTGTGTTTTAATATAATTTTATATATTTTTCTCTTTCAGCAACTAACAGTGGCAATGATACTTGCAACAATTGTCTTCTTTGCAGATCTCTACTTTTTAATAAAAAAAACAATGTGAATTTCTATTTTGTTATGAAATCAAGAACCGGTATCTGCTGTTGACTTCTTTGGGATCTGGACAGAACTCAGAATACTTTGGCCACTCCTCAGATAATTTATCATCTAAATTTCTGAGATGAAGTTTTGTCATTATTCCATGGTTCTAAAATCTTTATTGTTTTGGATTCAACATTCCAAATAGTCCATTGTTTAACTTTCTTTGGGCGCATGTAACATCTGGTGAATTGTATTTTACAATACCAATACTATATATATATATATATATATATATATATACACATTTTTCTTTTTTTTTTTTGGGTTAATTCTTACATTTTCTTGGTATCTAAAAGAATAAAACTATTATTCAGGTGATGCATACACCTGAGAAAGATTAGAAAATAAACCAATTATATAACCTCCATAAGGAATTTAATTAATTAATTTTGAAAAAAAAATTTTTATAATTTCATGTAAGAAACAGAAACTAAAATTCAAATTAGGTTTTAAAAAAAGTACAAAATTAAAATTAAAGAGAAAGTAAAGGAAAAAAAATCCAATATTTTTCACCAGAATTTCTGATTCAAGACATTTTTCCCTAAAGGTGTTTGTGCTTTTTAGTTAAAAACTAATTTTTTTATACAAATGTTTTCACACATCTAATATCTTTTACATATCAGTTTTCTCATTTTTGTTATCTTCATCGCAATGTTTTGACTGCTGAACTCTTCAACTTTCATCAGGCATTTTGTAAACTTCCTGGAATATCAACTAGAACATTTTTATTTGTATCTTTCCTATGAAATAAGTGTAAATTTTCTCTTCTTTCTCTCTGCCTATCCCCCGACCTGGTGTACTACCTGAACCAGAAATTGTACTTGCAACTTCCAGGGAACATAGATGTGCTTTTTTTTTCCATTAGATCATGTTCCCCCAAGGATATTCACTTGTTCTCATTTAATTCAGAGTATTTAGACAGAAATTGTTCTTTTGAACATGTATTGTTCAAAACAATAGACATTTTGTGTCTATTATATTTAATGAACTTTTCTTTCTAGTGTACGAATATCCTTTTACAAATATGGTTGTTGTGTGTGGATAAATTGGCTAAAATTCATGTTGTGTTGTCCCAAGCTTTTGATCCACATGAATTTTAATTGGGAGCTGACAAAGAATAGTTATTTTTATTTATAGATAACTGCTTAAGTTGTTCTCAGTTTTAAATTTCCTTGTTTGTAAAATTAATCTAATGTTCTTATAGCATTTGTAATTAATTTTCACTGTTAATTTTTAACTTTTTTCTTAATTTTTATACCATCATTTTAGAAAATACTTATATTTTTTTTTTTTTTAACAGTATTTGAAGAATGATTATGATCAAATTGTATTTGGCACTTTATCATTTTTATAGAACTGCATTTAATACACATGACTAAGAAACAGAAAATGAATTCTTCATAATCATGTCAAGTTTGTTTCAGACTCTTCTATGATCTGAATTTATTATTGAGAATCTCTAAATGAAGAAAAAACATTGATACCATCAGTTTTACACTGACATGTAGGCCAGAAGTAGAACAATGAGCATTCTCTAGTCAATACATAACATTGCTAGAAAGCAATTATTGATGGCAGTGGTGTTCAGAGAAGAAAATGAAGACAAGGTGTGAATTTAAAAAGGGGGGGGCATTTATATAATTAATGCCCTTTGACACTGAATAGCTAGTGAAAACATTAACATCATTTGGAACATGGTCAAAGATAAATCTTTTGAGATTGTTTTTTTTAACTCAAAGCCCTTTTATCAATAAAATCATCAAGAATAAAAGTTTTTGTGTAGATAATTAAAGCAAAAAGCCATAAAACAATTTTCAGTTATTCTTTTGCTCTCTAAGGCTTTGATACTTGAAATTCATAAGAGAAAAGAACAAATAAGATAATGAGGTTCTAAAAATGCAGAGATTGATTTATTATTCCATGACTTGTTCAGATTGAACTTATTCTTTATGTTGCTATGGTTACCATGATATTCTGAACACTGCATTCTACAACAGAAGAAAAGAGGGTATTCATCTGTCTTCTCACAGTCTTTGGCACAAAGCTTTTTTTTTAATCATGGGAACCTACAAATTTGAAAAAATAATCAAATTTCCCTGTCTCTTGCTGCAAGTATCATGGCATGCTGCTTACTGACAACACCCCTTTTAGCAGAATGGGTAATGGAACTAGTGAATTATATCTGTCTCACTTGAAGATGAGAGAGAGAAAGAAAGAAGTATTTATTTTGTACAGAGATAATGTAGCAAATAGAAAAAATAGTGGTTAATATAAAAGTATAAAATGAATGATCCAAAAGTTTATGCTAAAAAAAAAAAAAAAAAAAGCAGCCCCAAGAATTAGTTTAATAATTTGAACAACCCTTGGAATGATAATCACTTTTTCAAAATTATAGTCAGGTTAATTAAAAATAAAGAACCTAAAATATTAAAAGTAAAACTTTTCTATGTGACCTTATATTTGGATATTGATTTTTATATACTATGTCAACGTTTTCTCAATAAATAATAAGATGACAACAATTTTTTTATTTTTATTTGAATCTGATGTTTTTGGTTAATTCTTTCAATTCAATTTTTTTACACAAATGATTTTTGGTCATTTTTTTTTTTTTTTTTTTAAATATTAATAAGTTCATTAGATGTTCAATATGAACTGTTTTTTTTTCTTTTTTAAGTCTGATGTATTTTTAGACAAAGTAACTTTTTTAGGAGTGACAAAATACTATTATTTAACAATCTGTATTATTTACATGAATTAAGAACTGGCTAATAGATATTTTCTTAGGACATTGCATTTCCCATTGAAAGGAATACAAAAAGACACTAAGATGGATATTTTTTTAGTTTTCAGACAAAAATCCCTCATTAAAAAAACTTTCTTTTTTTTGAGTTCATATATAAAATAAATGTAAAAAGAAAAAATCTATTCAACCTGATTTAAAATTTGACTTGTAAACTTTTGAAGTTTTCACCTTCAATCATTTTTTGTTGAGAGGCAATCAAGGCACCTTAAAACATTGATACCATCAGTTTTTCACTGACATGTAGGCCATTTACTAAGTTTAACTTATGGTATGAAGCAAAATAGAGAGTAATGGTAGGTGGAAGATTGTATGGCACCTGTCTTTCAAGTGAAGTGTTTTGCTTTGAAAATCAGTTTTTAAAATTCTGGCTTTTACAAACACTGACCATTCTTGTCCAAGACAAATTTAAAAACACAGACAAGGAAGTCCCTAATATATATAAATTTTGTCAAGGTTGACTCAGAGGGTAACAGCTTCTTGTTGTTTATAGGAGAGTAGTTTGAAATGTAGACAAGGTGCTATCTACAAAAGTTTGGCAATGTGAATAGCATGTGTCAACTAATGTCATATGAGCATTTACTACTGGATAGAGGCCCCCACAAGAAAACTACTTTGATGCATCTAAGTAGTTCAATAGTAAGAATGGTGAGACCTAGTTGCCAATCTAGTAGCATGCTTAAATTCATGTAGTTGTGTACCAGGGAAAAAAGCTCATCAGAACAGTTGCCATGAAAATATTTGCAGAACAGAGGGAAGCCATGTCATGTCTGTGAGAAAGTAATTGAAGTTGAGATTCCTGGTTAGAAGTGATTTCATTACAGACCTGTCTTTGAATTTGGTAGGTTTATAAATGAATTTTGCTGAGAAAAAATTTCTATCAACACAGTGAACCAGCTTGCAGTAGACGAAGCAATTGGTTCAATATAATCACTCCACCACATGAAGTCAAGAAGGTGAGTTTTGGTTTGGAGGCTTTAAAATTTACAAGCCATTGTTTGCCCCAGTTAACACAGATTGAAGGTCCTTTTCAAGTTGCCAGGTTTACTTTGTTGGGTCTATCAGATTTGCTAAGACAGGAGTAAATGTTTGGTATCCACATAAATACCTATTTGTGAATTGATTAGATTGTGGAGATCATTGATGAAGGACCAAAGATAGAGCCATGGGGAAGCCCTGTGCTAGTATGAAATGATATGGAAGCATGCCTGCTCAACACAACCTTCATTACATGATTTGTTAGGAATGACTGGATTAAGACACTATAGCCCTTCAGCTTGTGTTGAAGTCGAGCATGTTGAATAACTTCAAAATATCTAGAGCTACAGTCTGTGCTTTGTCATTATCTAAGGCTTGATAGACAAATTCAGTGTGAGTTCAATATCTGGTCAAGGCAGTAGAGAACTTTCAGAGGGAAATTAACAGGAGATAACTGACATCCATTAAACATGGCACGTGGAACTAGAACAGTCTACCCCAGTGAGCGAAATAAAGGGTTCAGTTCGACATTCCAACCACTTGAAGAAGGCCGGAGTGTATAACAGCCAAAACATTGTAATAAATATAGCGACAAAGATGAGGACAATAGTCCAAATAATGTAAATAATGTACATACTACCTCATCTCAGAAATATAGACAGATACTCAAGAGTTTTATATTCAACAAAGTGGCTTTCTCTGTAAAAGAGAATTGCAAATTTGTAGCTATTGAAAGGAGATGGTTCCTGTAAGAAGAAAATCAAAGTAAAGGTGAAGTTTGAGAAAATAAATAATTGGCATTGAGGTGGATGTTTAAAACTTGATACCATTATGACTTAACTTAGATAACTGTGTAAAATTTAGTATGAGTTGCAGATTTTGACAGATTGAAGTTTTGTATTTGGAAAGGACCAAAAAGTGAACAAAGTTTTGTTATCAAGTAAAGAGGATGGTAATTGAGTGGGAAGTAAAAAAAGCATTTTCAAAGAGAAAAATCAAGTGTTGAGCAATTGAGTAAGTGGGCGGGGAGCTGGTTGAGTGGAATATAAATCCTGCTTCCTTTTTCTGAGAGAACAAAGAGAAGGTTGTGCGATTGTGGAAATGGGGGGGGTGATGAATAGGCAGGCAGTATGAATTCTATTTTTGATTTCAGTGGCAGACTTTCTGGAGAACATTCTCCGAAAAAATTCCAAGTAGATGTTGTTTTCTTCCTCCTTTCCTGCAAGAAAAAAACATCAGTGAAAACATCACTATCTAGAGATGACCTTGATAGTAATGCATCTTTTCTGTGGTAAATAATTATTTTTAAAACTGTAGTCAAACTCATGTTTAAAAAATGAGTAATATTACTGGGTGGTTATGGTGGTATATATATATATATATATGATGAAAAATTGAGGACAATTTGAAATATCAAATATATATATAAATAAATAAATACTTTCATAAAATAAAAACATTATAATTTTTAATTTGAAACTTTTTATATATATATATATATATATATATATATATATATATATATATATATATATATATATAGTGTGTGTGTTTAGAAAAACGGGGAGCTGAAAAGTTTTCAGCTAACCCACCTTGAAAAAATCTGACCAAGCAACATAATTTTTTTTGGGGGGTGGGGAGAGTATCTTGATTGGAGGGCTGGAACCTTTACACACACACACACACACACACACGTGCGCGCACATATAATATATATATATATATATATATATATATTCATTGTGATAGAACTGAAATCCAACATGTGTAAAGTAAGCCTTCTTCATAATGTAATGAAATCAACATATATATTTACATTTTTGTCAGAGATACAATCTCCCAAAGAACATTTAAATTGATAACTTAATTTATATTTTTACTAGCTTAAAAGTGGCATTTAAGAAGAACTCAAAGCTGATCACTGCATTTAAGTATAGCACTTATATTTAAGCTTACTTTTTAAAAGTTCAATGATAATTCTTCTGCTGCCACTTAATTTAAAGACAATTTGATGTATGTAGGTCCTTACTTTCCATACAAACAATCATTTTTATTTCATGGGTAACTTTCACTGGATGTCGCAATTAATTTTGATTATTCCCAAATTTATTTCCAAGTTATAAAAATTGTTATCATACAAAAAATTTTGTCAGAAAAAAAAATAAAAAAATATCACTGAAAACAACCACAGTAATGAAAACTTGGAATCCCTAATTTCAGGACTGTGGATCTGGATCTGGCCCATAATGTTTTAAATTTACTCACGGAGTCAACCCTATATATATATATATATATATATATATATATATATATATATATATATATATATATATATATATGTGTGTGAATATAAAATATCACCAATAGAGTGCTGGTCTTCATAAAACAGTACTCAATATAACAGAGCTATTAAGTATATTAATAAATAGACATATTCCTCACTGGTAGATATACAGGTAGAGAGAGAGCATGTGTGTGTGTGTAGACATAGAACTCAACACTGCCAATCACTGTGTTGATTTCTGTGTACGCTGTTTACATCTACAAATGTGGTATCCCTAACATTGTGTCCTTTTCTCCAATAAATCTTGAAAATTATTTATACTCTTACATCAATAAGTCTGGAGTCTAATATATATAAAATAACTGGTTAATCTTTTTTTTTCCAAGCACACCTGTCTACTAGAATGGTTAGCCAATCCCCATTGTTGGCACATTTGTGTTTATTAAACACCTACAGAGGTCAACTGGGGTTTATACTTCAACTATGCTGAGCAGACCATAGTTACAGTTTCTGGGTGAGAGCACATAATCAGTCATGATCAGCAGTTTGAATAATTTCTGTTTACCTATTTTCACTCACAAGGCTTGGGTCAACCCGTGACATGGTTTTCAGGCACTTTCCAAAGGTGCTGAACTCTGAAATCCGATTCCAGATCTCATGGTTGGAAAGAGAGAGAGAGAGTGAGAGCACTTTAAGAATTTGAAGTTTTTTTTTTTTTGTATTTTTTCAAAAGCATAAATATATATGTTGGTTTCACAACGACAACATCATCAAGAAGGCTTACTTTACACATGTCGGATTCTAGTTCTATTGCACTCCACCATGAAAATAAAAAGTAAAAATTTCAAATTCTTGAGCGCTCTATATAAAAAATACAAATAACACTAAATAAGATTAATTATGAGTATAGCAACAATGTTTAAAAAATATTTTAATAATTTAATATTAATAAAAAATAGCCTACCAAGGACAATGGCCCTTTCACTTTTGGGTACTAACACACTTTTCTCAGCATCCCTGTTCATTCAATAGTATCCCATTGCTGACTGAGTAATATCATTGGAGAGTGTATGTTCATGCATGTACAGTAAGGTCCCCAAGTTACAGAAAAGCCATACAAGTTATTTTCAAGATATTCAAAAATGGACAAAACTTGTACATCATAGTCTTAAAAGCCACAGCAGATGGTGTTTTAATGTGTCTGTCAGGATTACTATGTACTCTTAATTAGTTTATTTGAAGTGCCTCTTGGCTTATCTTAAGTCATCCATATTTAGGCTAGTTTGGATCAACCTGATTTGGAGCATCTAGTTCCTCCTCAACTTCCATATACAACCAATATGGTCACTTTGCTACCAATGATAGTAAACAATCAAATTGATCCAATAAATGATTTGTAAGTCCTTAGCAAAATCTAAAATATGAATGAGTTTTGGTATATTTGTTAGACCAAGATGCATTGCTTACAAACCATTCAATATTATCTTGAAATTCTGTGGTAAATTATTCCTATTTCAGTTGTTTAGGCTAGCATTCTCATCCTGAATGTTTTTTATTATTCATGTTTCAATTGACATGATTAAAAGCCATCTACATTTACAGCTGTGCTCGTTAATCACAACAGGTATTTTTTAATAATTGGGATATATATGAGCAAAGCAGAAAGGATGAGAATGATACCTGTTCCATGCGATTGTAGAGAATATAAGGAAAAAAAACCCAGGTGACCCCTAGAAGATATCATGTAAAAGTCATAATTTAAGGTTATATACCATGAGGTTAGGTAGAGTCAATATAGAAAAAAAACTAACCTGGCTGTGCATCTTGAAATGGACCTCCAATTGGTTGTTAATTGGGGCAAGAATTGGCTGGTCAACTTTAACGCCTCAAAAACTAAACTACTCTCTATTAATCACCAGAGAGATCCTTCCCTGCCTCCCATTAGAATGTCTGATAGTCAACTTCTTGAGAGCAACTCCCTGCGTCTGCTCGGTCTCACGTTGACTGCTGACCTGAGATGAAACAAATACATTGAGTCAATTGCTTCTTCCACTGCGAGGAAAGTTGGCTCTCTGTGCTGCTCAGAGTATTGCTGCCATATATGGTCTGGGGCACCTTCTGTACCTCGGAGTTCTTGACAAGATCCAGAGACGGATATGTAATATAATTGGCCCTGATCTGGCATCTTGTCTACAGTCACTCTCTCACAGACGTGCCGCCGCCTCTCTCTGTCTTTTCTATGAATACTTTCATGGTAATTGCTCCGATGAGCTGCTTTCACTGGTTCCCAGACTCCATGAATTCAAGCGCCCTACGAGGCTGGCATCCCGCTCCCACCCTTACACTGTAGAAACTTGAATGTAGCTGTCTCTTCTACTCCAATAGCTTCATATCTCGCACCTCTCACCTGTGGAACACCCTTCCCAATTACTGTTTCCCTGAGAGCTATAATCTCCAACTATTCAAATGTAATGTCAATCAATATCTCCAGTTACCTTGATCTATCCACTATCCCTCTCCTCATCCTTTCTTCTATCACTCCTATCTGCTCTTGCTCCAAATCTTCTGCAACCCCCTGCATCCTAGTGGCTTCATGCCTTGCTTGGGACATAATGCTTAAGAAAAAAAAAAAAAAACAACAAGGCTTCACACTGCTTTCTTTGCAGTGTGTTGATTCAACTCATGTATCTGGACTGTTCTCAAAGATTTTTGCTATGTGTGGATCTAGAACCAGAGAAAGTGTGGTAGTTGAGGATGGAGGAAGAAAAAAGCCAAATGACTTGTGTACTTAAAGATGAAAAAACACCCCGAATGAAATAGTGTGTCCATAAAGTTTGTGTGGACTTTAAAAAATTTATAGCTTTATTTGTATTTGCAATAGAAATAATCTGTAAAAAAATGTTATAATACAGTGTTTCAATAAGATGGATTCCTTTGTCACTTTGCTCTGCGTGTTAGAGAGTTTCTAAATCAGGAATTTCCTAACAGATGGATCGGAAGGGGTCGACCATTTTATTGGCCTCCATGTTTGCCAGATTTGACTCCATTAGATTTTTTTTATGGGGACATGTGAAAACAATTGTGTATGCAACCAAACCTAGTTCATTAGAAGATTTGAAAGCTAAAATAACTAATGTGATTTCAGACATTACTGTAAATCAGTTGGCAAATGTTTTCTGTGAACTGCAAAATCGTATTACCCTTTGTATTGCTAATGATGGAGAACATGTGGAAACTTAAATAAAATTTCAATAAAACCTTAAAAAAATATAGATTTACTTCTTTCTAATCCTTTTTACAAATTATTTCTATCACAAATACAATTTTTTTTAAAATGCATACGAACTTTATGGACACCCTGTATAATAAAACGGCCAGACTGAAGGCTTACTTGTCATTTCTGATCAGGATGTAATTAATCATTCTCCACTTTCAGAAATACTTCCTCATTTATCATCCCTCTTTGTATTTATGATATTTGTATCTCCATCCATTTGCTTCAGTACATTATTTGTTGCACCTTGTGAGTGTCAAGTTCACTTTTGACATTATGCTTCCCCCAAATTTCAAGTTCCTTTCACTAACAGGAGGAATAATTTATAATAAAAATCTCAAAAATATGTCACATGAGGACATCAATAATTCCAGTTATAGTTGGAGCCATTGAATTGATTGGAAAAGGTTCCGATAGACTCATTGAAGAGATTACTGGTAGCCCTTCTCTTAAAGAAATACAAAATAATTGTACTCACAAGTACAGCTCACACATTACAAAGATCTATGTTAATTTTTTTTTTTTTTTAACAAAATGACCAGTGGAAAATTTCATGAAACTATCTCTAACCTTAGGTCTCTGGTTGGGACCCTGGCAGAAATGCATATACAACAGAAATTGATGATGATTACTACTACGACAATGATAACTCGTATCAAAAAATGAATTGGGGAAAAATCAATGAACTCACCAAGCAAAGCATATAAACAACAAAGACAAGATTTACTCAAATAGCTTGTGAACATGGAGCATTTTCTTTTTGTGGAATAGCAAATGATTTTATGACTTGAATTAATATTTTTGAGCAATTTCTTTTTCAGATAATTATATAGACAAGACACAGTGATTGTAGAGGGGTGGGGATAAGAGTCTGTTTTCCAAATGAAATGGGGGAAAAAGCTATTAAAAAGGCCCTTACTTCAATCAACAATATTAGTATTAATAAAGAAATTTTTTATTTCCTTCACCAAATGTTTTTAATGTACTGTAAAATTCTGAAAATAAATGTACATTTTGGAAGAATATTTCCCTGGACACATGTAATAAGTTTCATTGACAAATCCGACTTTAAGATGAGAAAATGAGAATTGATATTTATGCTTTAAAGTATCACAGATTTGACAGTTTCAGGTTTTTGATTTAGATCAAAATAATACTCACTTGTGTGTGTGTATGTGTATATATATATATATGGCATGGTGGAGTAATAGGTAGCGGCTTGGATTGAATCGGAAAGCCGAGTTCGAATTCCAGTCAAAGCCATTACATTCACTTCTGGAAAAGGTATGAATCCTCCTCTTCTCCCTCTAGCTATGGGTAAATAGCAGGACAGACAGGGTTCTATAGCCTCGGTTGGCAGTCTAGGAGAAGAACAACTCTGAATTCAAAACCTGCGGAGGGTCGTTTGGGGACCATGTGGCATGTAGTGCACCAAGTCTGTATTTGGCTCTTCAAAAATGTGGATAGTTCTGCACAAAACCTTCACCACTATAATCAAATCTCATGTGCTGGTGTTGGGCTGTCAGTTCCCTAGTAACTGGTTTGCTCATATGTCGAATTCGACAGGAGAGTTGATATATATATATATATGTATATATATATATATATGTGTATATATATATATGTGTGTGTACATATCACAGCTGTTTGAGGTTTCCTACAGACCCACTGAACTTAAATAAAGTCAATTCAGGTTTCCTATGGTAAAAATTTTCTTTCCCAACTGAAAATCATCACAAAAATAGCAAAAGTCATTTTGTCACAGCTTATTTTCTCTCAAAATATGGGTTTTCATACTTTTATAGGGGTAAAATATTGAAAAATGACTGTTTTATCATCACCTAAACTAATATCAAGGAAACTTTTGATCTGAACCCCATGAAACTAGGTATTTTCTGAAAGCAAAAGATATATTCTTTCATTTAAAAGTAAAATTAGCTGGTGTAAATGACTCAAAAATTTTTTCAGTGGGTAAAATGTGAAAAAATAGTGAAAATTTTGCATTTTTTTCTTGTTCTAAACAAATATTTCCCCCATTGTTAATTTTCAATTATGACTGCCAAGGGTTAAAATTTGACACCTGGCCACAGAAATCTTTAGTAAAAGGCAAGAGATTTATCTGCAATTCCTAACCACCAGAAACCAAAAGTTTTTTTTTTTTCCTAAAAATAGCGATAAGGGAAAATAAACCTAATTGACTTTGACATCTAGGTCAAAGGCCAGCCAGCCAGCCAGCAATAAACAGACGGCAAACCTTAGAACAAGTTGTAATAAAACCCACCACTCCCAGATAAAAGCAAAGAGTGAATAAAAAAGGGTTCACAATTACTAGGGCTTCATATAACCTATGTTTTGAACAATGGCTTGATAAGTTTTGTTTTGTTTTAACACCCGTGACCCGGTGATGACAACAACACTTAGCAGACGACATTGTTTTTTTTTTCCAAGATATCTTTTGTATTTCCCATCACCGGTCCATTTAGCCTTTCTTTTATTCAATGATGTTCATGCCAAATGAAAGAGAAAGGAATGAATTTTGAATGATGTTATTTTGAAGCGAAAATGAATATTTTTTCATTAAAAAGGGATTTTTCTCAGAAAATTGTGCATAATTTCTTAATGCTAACCGCCGAAAGTGACATTTTCCACAGCCAAATCGAGGATTAATTACCAGTGAATAATTCCATGTGCAAAAATAGCCGTCTGGATCCTATAAGGTCGCCCTAAAAAGGTCCAGAAGTTTACTAATTGATCGAAAACCTGTTGCGCATAATTGTATTTTTTCACGGTCAGTTTCATTATTTCATCTTGATATTATCATTTTCGGACAGCCAAGTCATCAAGGATTCAGGAAAACACTTTGACATAGGTTTTCTTTAAGAACTTTACATTCTATGAGGGTGTTTAAAATGTTACTGACGAATGAGATTTTTTGCCGCATATTTCGTTTACAGCGCCATGTTGGATTTTCCTATATGACAAAAACAAGGGTTTTAAACAGCTGTGATATATATATATATATATATATATATATATATATGAAGAAAAATATATACGGAAAAAAACAAACAAAATCCTTTTATAAAATTTATACTGTTTTAATGTTAATATGTCAACGTCGAACGTTTCGGTCTAATAAACCATCTTCAGGACATCCGAAACGTCCGACGTTGACATATTAACATTAAAACAGTATAAATTGTATAAAAGGATTTTTGTTTGTTTTTTTCCATATATATTTTTCTTCATACTGTCGGATCTATATATATACACACATGACAAAAGGAAGAATTTTCTTTACTAACGCATTTCATCCTCTGATGGACTTTATTAAGGCAAATATAAGGATTTTATTTTGCAACAAGTATTTATAAACAGAAATAAAAGTATTGTTAGATTTTCAACATTTTAAAATATAAGAATGCTCATATTCTTCAGGCTAACTGAAAATCAAGGTAAACTATGGAGGACGCTAAGTGATCATTTAATGCCTAATAAATGAAAGTCAGTAAATGTTATTGTTGAATTTTATAATATATACGTGTGTGTGTGTATTTACTTTTTTATTTATTAATGTAATTATTATATATTATTTTAATTTGAGAAAGTATTTATTTCAGATAATAGGTTTTTGATCTGTTTTCTTTTCATTGGCATGAATGTCAAGGAGATATTTGAAAAAATCTGGGGCACAGCTTATCATCAACACTCTCAAGAAGTAATTTATTTTCTCTTTTAATAAGTGCAGCATTCTTTACATTGAAGATGTGGTTGAACATATTTCTGTATATGACTTATGTATTTGACAAATTATGTATAAAATACTTTGTGTTCAGAGATACATTTTTTTTTAATTTCTGCAAGTTTCCCCAATAATGAACATTGTCAGTTTATTTATTTTTATATATATATATATATATATATACATACACACACACACACACAAACCTGCTTCAGAATTATTGTTATAGATATTTGGGTTTTGATCATATCCATAATAATTTTGGATGTGGTCATCATAATTTTGATATTCTTAAGATTGGATAAATTGTTTTGGATGAGAGATTTTAAGGAGTTAGTAGGTAATATATGGCTGTTTTAAAAATAAATATATATAAACAAATGAAAAAAAAAAAAATCATCAACAATTAGTTATTAAATTACATTACTTAATATCCTCAGCAGTTTAACTTAACTTTTACAGCTTGAAGAATATTTATGGGCGTTTTTAAATTTAAAAATTTAACAATATTTTTTCTTTTTACTTCTGTTTATTAATACATGCTGCAAAATAAAATCCTTATATTTGCCTTGATAAAGTTCATTGGAGGATGAAATCTTGGTAAAGATAAGTTTTCTTTTTGTCTTTTCATATACATTTTATCTAAATTTTTACACACACACACGTATATTATATTATATATATATATATATATATATATATATATATATATATATATAATTGCAGTCACTATCTTCTGACACTTTATACTACATCTAGTAAAAAACCTTGGCATTTTCATGTTGTCATTAATAGCTACCTGTCAAACCTGAATGACTGTTAAAGAAAAGTATGTCATCTAGACTTTCATTAATGTTTGTAGTTAGCTTGAATTAATAACATTTATACTTGTATGTTTAAACTTGGGACTACTGTAATAAAATTCAATCATTCTCTAACAAATTTTATAAGCAGACGTTGAAGTCAACACCTAGAGGCGACAATCTGTTTCATGCTAAACACAATTGTCACCTCTGATCATTAGCTTCAATGTCCACTTTTATATTTACATACACTATCCCTGATATTGAGCACATTAACCTATAAATATAGTATATCTTAAAACTATATATATATATATATATATATATATATATATATATATATTAATTAACCACACATTGGAGATTGATCTTAAACTTGGGAGCCTTTTGTTCCACAATAGTCATACTCATAAATGCACCAATTTATTTATTCCCAGCCCACAAAAAGAAAAAAAGAAAATTGTTTTTACTGAAAAGGTTAGTGTTTCTTTGAGTAGGAGATTTACCAATAGAAAATATTAGAGGTGGGATATATAATGATCAAATTTTAGTAAATAAGACAGATTTATGGCAATTCTTTTTTAAAAAAGTGATAAATTGGTTGGACTTTGACCTGTTTTATATTTCATGAGAATATGTGCATTTACAAATTCATTCTTAATAACATTTGTAAAATGAGGTACTCTTACCCATAAAAGTGGAGGTACTCTTACTCATAAAAAGCAATATTCTAACCAATGCTCCATTCCCTTGGAAATTAAATCTCTCAATTATTTAAAATAGAAGAGGAATAAAATAAATGACATGCATTTAAATCTTATCAATATTTATTGCAAACTAAACTTTTAAGGTATCAGAAATTTGTAAAGGACAATTGTTATACAGATACTAATATTTTGATGGCACTTTCTGTATTGGACATATTGCCTGTTCCTCTTCTGATCTTATTGTTCTAAGAAACATTTTTGTTAACTATTTTAATGATTTTCTTGGCATCAATTGTAGACATTTAAGTTGGCAAAAATGTAGAGCTTTTTCTAAAAATTTTGCTTTTGATATTCAAAAATTTTAGTGGATTTTTCAGAGTTTAAAGTTTTCTTTGCACTTCTTTGAAAGAAAATATTGGGTAGGAATTTATTCAATTTCTTTTTATCTTGTTCATCAGCTTCGTACAGTTGAAATATTTAAAACTCCATTTGATTAGCAATGCTTTCAATAATTTCACTTTCATTTTGAATAATTTATGTTAGGATTCTTGAATTACTAATGAGTTTAGAGCAAAGATTTTTCCAAACATCTTTCATTTACTTAACTGATTTTTTTCTCAAACTTATTTTAATGACATTTAAGATTGTGTGTGTATATATACATACATACACAAATCCTTTCTTACTTAAATTACTAAATTTCCAAATATGAAACAAAATAAGGTTTGGATATTGTAATTACTTTGTTCATAAGGACAATAACAGTGAAAAGAATGTGTATTATTTTTCTTTTTTTTCCCCTCTTTACAATGTTTTTTTTTCCTTTACATCTGGAACAAAATATAAAATAAACAATCTTTAGAGAGGGTGATCATTACTTAAAGCTTATATTTTGCCTCCAAATGATTGAAAGAATTTTTTTTATTTATCCCCTTGAAAGTGCTCAGATTCTTAGCTTAATAAGCAAGGCTTTTACCTTACAATCAGTTTTTGCATTTCTTCCGATATAATTATCATTAAATTCAGTTCGAGCATTTTTATAAATTTTTATCAAATAGTTTATAAACAACTTGGTATTACATAAGCATAGTGTAGGTTAAGTTTGATTTGGTAATATTTTATTTTTAAAAATAAAATTTAATAAATTTTCTTATATAATAATTATAGCTTCTGTCACATTGCTGCTGCTTTGAGTGTATGTAAATTCAACAACTATTATGGGATAGAGTAAACAAATCATCATTGTTTGATATTGGTACGGACTGGTCTGTCACAGTAGACTTAAAACACCACAAATTTCCAACTGAGATAATAATTACCCATTGTCCAGACATTGTAATTTGGTCAGTTAAATCCAGAAGAATTAATATTGAATTAACTCTGCTTTTTGAGGAAAACATTGGCGGAGTACAAAAATGAAATTTTGAAAAATATGAGGTCTTGAATGAAGAATGTGTCAGGCAGTGGATGGCCAGGATATTTCAGGTTGAGATTTTGTCGCCAATTTGGTCTCAATATACATGTTGCAATTAAAAACAAAGAAATGTTAAGAGACCAAGCAGAATTAGTGTCTGTATAGAGATGGCAATCTTGCATGACTTCACAACTCCTTCCTGAATTTGTAACTTATATAGATTGAAATTCATTTCATAAAAGTCAGTTATTTTGTTTATTGGCTACTTTAGAACATTTAGTGAACGGTTTAGTATTTTGGCAGGAGTCTAACACTGGATACTATATTTATTCACTGTACTAGTTAAACAATTGTGGCAGTTAGTTAGCTTGCTGGTCATACACCAAATTAGTATTCATTTGTTTCTCCTGAATTGATTTCACTGTTCAGTGAGAACTTTGTTTACAACTTAAAGGATTGTCCTAGGAGCATCAGCACTGGGTTTAGCTGTCGGTTGGAGGCAGAACAAAAAAGCAGAGTTGAATCACCACTCTGGTTATTAAGCCTTCAGTGAAGGTACATGGGAAGTAGAGTCTCATCAATGATGCTGTAGCCCCAAAACTATGTCTGAACCAGGGTCATCACCAAATGAAGGATTTGTTGGAGGCACTACTGTTGTTCTTGTTGCAGTAGTCATTGTATGAATTTATCTAACAAATCTTATAATATTGCAAAACACAACCTGATCAAGTCTAACAATGTAGATGATGCATGTATGTTAGTTGGATGTTGAAATTTACCATTTTTTAAATTTTTTTTTATTTTCCAATATAACATTTTTAACTCAGGAGTTTTGTAAAAGGGATTATACTTGTATAAGGTTTAAATATAAACTTTCCAGTGTCTTTAAAGAGTACATTTTAATGAATTAAATGATGAAAATTTAAATGTGATGCCATCATCTTTCACAATGCTTTTTAGTGTCAAAATGGCTTAGTAAAAAAAAAAAAAAAATAGCATTAATAATATTTTTTTGATTATTTAAAAAAAAAAATATTAGAATTTCAGTGAATAAAGCAAAAATAATTTTTCTCTGAATTTCAAAAATGGAAAGTTACTATTAGACATTGATTCTTTCAAATCAGTTTCCATAATACTTCAGCCACTATTGTCATCAGCTTTCCTTTGGTATTTATCATATTCAAGTAATATCACTCAAGGTAGAGAGTTACATTGGGTGGGGGGGCTTTGTGTATATAGGAGTGGAAGATAATGGTTAACCCTGGCCTTCAACAGGTTAAGATTTGTAGTGATCAGGGATACATCCTGTTGGGAGTTGGTTCCACAAAGGTTCACAGAAAGAAGCTACACAAGTGGTAGTTGCTTATCACCAATGGAATACAGAGGGAATGTGGGTGGTTTGCTACTATGTAAATGGCATGGCGTGTTCTTGCTGTGAAGGTTTGCCTCGGTGGAACCAGGGAATGTAGTTCATCCAAGCACCTTCCATAGAAGTAGTGGTAGAGCAGGAGGAAGAAGTTGTAGGGTGGAGGTAATCTATCACCCACAAGGCTGGAGAACAAGATGTGGGTAGCACTTTTGCCCAAATATGACAACAATACTCCATTTTTGGCTTGATCTGGCTCTTGAATAGAGAATAGCAGGAGTCAGGTACTTACTGGAGCGGTACAGCAATTGCAGGCAATTCTGAATGCAGCAAGGGTCGAACTACATCGCTCCTTGCAATAGATATTGAAGCAATCGTTTTGGTGATTTGTGGTTGCAGCACATTTAGGAATGAACCAGTTTGACAGTGGTTTTTGTTGGAATCTTATTTTTTTTTTGGTGTGTGTGTGTGTGGGGGGGGGGGGTATAAAATTCTCCATTCCAGAAAAGATCCAATCAGAGGCAAGGGCAGCAGTTTTTGAGGCAGCATGCTTGAAGAACTCATTGCCATTTTCGTAATGCTCATTGTAGTAGAGACTTTGTAATTGCAGATACAACTAAAGTAACGCTGTTAAACAATACTGATGTAAGATGCCTTCGAATAAGACTCACACTAATAGTACTTGCTTGATAATACTCACTCGAAAAGTAACCACCGAATAGTAATCCGTACAGTGATTTGAATAGAGAAATAGTATAGAGATAGAGAATAGTGTAGAAAGAGTGATCCGTATAGTAATAGAGGATAGAATAGAAATAGTGATCAATTAGACACCTTGCTAATTCCCATATATTCTTTCTTTTTCTTCTTTTTATGTGCCGTGTCCTTTCAGGACATAGGTGATCATGGCTCCTCAATTCCCCCATCCCTTCTGGCTCTCAATAAGTTGACAGAAGAAAAGTCCAACTATATTTATTTTTTTTTTTTTACATCATTAATTTTTCAAATAATATTGTTTTCAAAAAATATCACCATTTCAGTCATTAACATCCTTACAACTAAGACAATGAAGATCAAGCTCATACATTACAGAATTAAATAATTTATAAATCCTCAATTCAAGTGTCTTATGTGACATAGCCTACCAGATAAAAATGCTGGTAAAGTTCAATCTGGTTCCCTTGCAGTAATGAGTTAAATCCCTGGGTTAAGCTGGGCAGAAATATAAACTGGCTCAGTGGAGAGGCTGAGTAACATCCTAAGGAAACATTGATGGCTATTTCCTAGGAAGGACACCAGACATAAAAGGTAATAGAATGAGGCCAACAAAACCCTTAAAGATCAAAAATGTCTTGTTCAGTAGTGCCGGATATACCACAGTTGAAATGTTTTTGTTTTTTTTTAAAAAAAAAAAAGGAAAAATAAAGAAGAGGAAACTGGTTCTGAATTAATCAATGTATAAAAATAACTTTGAAAACTATTCAGAGAGTATAATTTTTCTGTAGGATTTTAATTTCATAAAGTAAAAACCCAAAACATCTTTCACTCAAGAATAATGATTCAGTATAAAAAAAACATTATTGAATTTTAAGTATTTTCTGATCATGAAGGTTTTTCTATAACTTTCCATCACTTATGAAGTACAAAATAGTAATTAAAAGTTTCAAAATGCATGGTTAAAAAAAAAGAAGGTAAAACCAATCCCCATAAGTAAAATGAATAAAGAAAATTTTGAAATGAGACAAGAAAAAAAAATTCCTGAAAAAGTGAATTAGTACAAGCTTTCATGCCAGACACTGATAGCATTTGTGATGTGATCGAGTTGGTGTTGGAAAAGTGAATCTTTGAGACTGATGACCCGTTTACAGGACATGAGACGAGCAATGTCATGATATGTCTTCAGGAATTTTAAACTTCGATGATATAAAGCTTCACTGTTCTGCAGTTGGCAGGAATTCTCATCCCCAGTAAAAATCATGAAAATGTCCGCTGAAAGATGAAAGAGAAACAATATTTGCTTTAAATAAATAAAAATTCAAGTGGAAAAAATTTCAATAAATTTAATTAGTTTTATGAGAGGAAAGACTTTTTTTTTACAGCAATAATTGTCTTTATAAAAAGAATTTATTAAGTGTATTTAAAATTTTTAATAAAATTAGTACATAATTCTATTCAATTTTTTTTTTAGTTAATTGTCAAAACTCCTAGTAAATAAAATATATTACTGCTATCAAAACTTTAAAATGCAAATGAAACAATAGATTATGATTTCATTTGATGAAACTTACAGAAAAGTGGAAAAAGGTTTGAGAAAAATGAACATGGCTTTATTTTTAACAAAAGAAAGAACACGATTTCTCCAAATTTGTTAATGAGAAAGAAGAGAGAGTAAAGGAGTACAGATTGTATTAAATACAAGATACACACTCCATGTAGGTACCTCTACAGATTCGTGATACCTAAGGTTTAAAATGAATTTCAAAAAATGAAATGGATTTTTCTTGAAGCTTTTATTTTAGTTTTAATTTCAAGCTATTAAATTTAATATTTCCAATAAGCAAAGCTCAAATTTAAGTTGATTAGAATTATTATTTTTTTTTTTTTAATTACTAAAATCGCTCATATTGACAAATCTGTCAACACAACATAATTCTCTTTATTAAAAAAAATCTTCCAAAAAATAAAATATACTTTTCTGAAACTTTATTTGAGGAATATTAGCCAATTTAAATTATAATCTGATCTGAAACAAATATTATTTACTTTAGTTTTAAAATATCATTTTTTAACATGGCACTGTTTATTTAAGCTGTTAACATGTTTGACAGCATGATGACTGATGTAGATTTATCAAACGTTCTACAGTAACTTTATCTTTAAAAAAAATAATTGCAAATATAACATGAGCACTTTTTATATAATTTTTAAACCCTCAGTAATGTTAAAAATTTAAGAAAATATTTTCCATAATCTAATAGTCATTGAATTTTAGATGGTTTGGCTTTAAATTTACTATTGTTATTGCTCTTATTTTCTGATAATGTTATATACGAACATCTGTACCTACAAAAATTGGCGCATTTATGCACATACAAAAACATGTGAAAAAAAGATTTTTTACCAAGATTTTCTAAAAAACATTTCTGAAATAATTTCATTCATTTGCAAATAAGTCCTGAAAGTTTCATTAAGATCCAATAATTATTTGATTTTTTTCAAGAATTTTCAATCACTGAAAAAAAGATTTGCTATGCTAATTTATAGCTCATCCATTGATGCAAGAAAAACATGACTTAATAAAAATTTTGAATGTCCTAAAACGATTAAAAAATTTAATTAAATATTAAAAAAATACTCTGGTCTTTCCTTTTAATCAAGTTTGGGTCATTTTTTCATCACAGTATGCTCGTTTTTTGTCAAATTAGTGGCGGTACCTATGTAAATGTAGCCTAGAATGCTTCAAAGATCATTTCTCACAGCTATTCAATATAAGAGTAGATTTTAAAATCTTTCCAGGCAAATGGATTTAACAAAGTAGCAGCATTTGTTAAATTTCTTATGGAAAAACCTTATAGACAGAATTAATGTTTATGACTAAAGTGATTCAAAGCTTAAATTGTCTAGTGTATATTATATAGCGTGAAATCGTTTAAAGAGAAGTCATTTTATTTATTTTTATTTTTTACTAATTGTTCACTCAATACAAGGCCCAAGAGCCACTTAAGGTAGAGGCTTACTAATTGTGGTTGGTGCACATAAGAGGAAGAGGTAAGAAGTGCAGTTTAAAAGGATATGTAGGAAAGATATCGGTTAAGATTGTAGTGATCAGAGAAGTACTATCAGGAGCTTGTTCCATGAAACAAGAGATTTTGGGAGGAAGCTGTTCAAACAGAACTTTTTTCTTACTAATGGAGATGATTCATACCAGTTTAGCATGATTTTTGTAATGTAAGCAAAGAGTCTGGAGATTGGGGAGAAACGCCTAACCAATTGATCTCCGAACAGCTATGGAGGTAATAGGGAGATAGGGGCAAGAGATGGGAGGTAACAAAAACTAACATTGCCTTGGAAACAACAGTAACATGAAGAACAAAATGCCCATGGGTTTGACTTTACAAGACACCATGCCTTGCCAACTGCTGGTTTCTCCCCAGCTTTTATTGGCATAAGGCATCTTACAAAGATCTGATCCTTGACCAGTTGCAGAGAGACCTGTATCTAGCCAAACTGTCCTGCTGCTAGCAGGGAAAACATGGTGTTGACAACCATGTCTGCATGTGATTGGAGGCATCTTTTGCGACTGTACTGATGTGCTTTTGCCACAAAGTTAGGCCTCAGCTGTGAAGGTCAGCTTGAAGAAACTAAGGAATTAAACTTGTCAGAACATTTGCGATGGAAATAGTGATAGAGTAGTTAGAAGCTTCTGATGCTTCATCTGTGGGATATGTGTTGCAGAGTGGAAAATAATTCATCACCCACAAGGCCATGAAGACACTTCTGAACTGAATCAAGCTTGTAAGGTGAGGACTGGGCAGCTCCAGCCTAGATATGACAGCAGTACTCTGTATTTGGCCTGATCTGGCACTTGTAAAGATAGAGGATTATTTAATATATTAGCTGTAATATATACATTATCTTTTCCGAGACAATTTCTGATGTGAGGGCCAGTCATTTACCCATTTAACACCTTGGTTAAGTTAAAAGATATGTCATACCTGAAAGTGGTTTAAGAAATAATCATTGAGTAACAGAGCCAGATAGAGAGACAGACAAAACAAAATTTACCTCCCATTCTTTGCACAGCCTTTACAACGATCAGTTTAATATCATCTGTACCCTTAATGGGATCAATACCATTCTTCTGTTTCAAGTCAAAAAATATCAAAAATGTTTTTGCCCATGGTAAAGATGGGATGTCATTGAGGTACTCCACTCGGAAATATTCCACCTGTAAATCAGGAATTTCTCTCTGTATTTGGGCTGTGAGTTCTTGGTGGAGTTGGTTACGATTGGTGAATGACAAAGAACACACAAAGTCACCTAATTGCCTCTGACGAATCTCATCTAAAATGGTCTCTGATGATATCTGGAAGGAAAAAAAATTGGCTGACAATCAAATCTTTATATTCAAATACAAACAATTCAAAGAAGTTTAATTTTTGAAGAATCAAAGTTCATTAAACACATGGATAAATGCGAAATAACTTGGTTACAATCCAACTATTGACTAACTTTAACTGATTCAATTTCAAATGACTGCTAAGAACATACTCTCCCTAAATTTATAAACAAATCCTACAGATGCATGCTGGGATTTCTCCCTAACCAATAAAAATGGAGAATTCTCAGTTTTATCCAACCAATTTTGGTTCTTTCTTGCTTTAATCACTTGACTGTATCCCTTTTTGTGTGCAAACACTATTTCTACCTTGTGAACTTTTTGATGTATTACTGTTTTTTTTTTTTGTAAAAACTTGTGCGGAACCCTGTTAGAAGATCTGTAGAAAAATGTAATGGATTTTAGTGATATCACTAAAACCTCAGTTAACTCATTTTTGTGAATTTTGTAGGCTGATCAGCAACATCATATGAAACACACTGTAGTCTTTGAATTTACAAACAACAATGTCTATAGTCTGCTACGAATATTTGTAGGATTACTTCAGAAAATGATCAACAGTATTTTCCCTCCTCAAAATAGATATTTAAAAAATTGGAAAAATATTTATAACCGATAAACTCCAAGTTTAGTAAAATCTAACTTTTAGATTTCTGGAGCCTATATTTTTCTTATAAATATTGTGATGTTAAGTTAGTAAATTATTTTTTCAGTTAACCTTTGACCAGGGTTGTTTGTTATACAAACTGAAATTCTCAAACCAAAATTTAATTACTCACATTTTCGCATATTTATTCGAATATTAGAAAACACATGGACTGAGTTTGTTTACAAATGTAAGCAGTAATATTAACACCACTCACTGCCTATTAGCTGCTGCTACTATGAAATTACACACATACATAAAACTATGTAAATATGTTACATGCACATTTTCATATGTAGACACATTCTGTTCCTTCTATACTAATGGTTAATACTTTGGTTAAATATTTTTCCAATTTTTAAATATCTATTTTTAGAAGGGAAAATACTGTTGATCATTTCCTGAAGTGAAATTTTGTGTGAAGTTGTTTCACAAAGAACCTTTGTATTTCTTTCAATTTGAAAGAAAACTGATACTTAATAAAAATTTATTTAAATTAGAGCTATGTTTTTCTTCATTTTATTCACACCTATTCCTCTACACTTTTATATATATATATATATATATATATATATATATATATATATATATATATATATGACACACACACAAGTTTATTTATTATCATTTTTCCCCTGTTGTTTTCCTCTTCCTATTGTTGTTGATAATTTTTGTCAATTATACATAATAATTTGTTGCCTATTGATAATTTTGTCAATTATGTTTAACCCTGGGCAATTATTGCACATGGACAGCAGGACTTATCTTTGTTGTTATGACCCATTCTACAGTGGTCTTCAGGTGTAGAATCTATAAAGAAAAGAGACGGGTCTCTTTTCTTTACAGGCTGATAGTAGACATATTAGGCATAATATATACCAACTGGCTTGGTTCATTTCCAGCAACAGGTTTTACCCAGACATTTTAATTCCTAGCAAACTAACATTAGTGGATCCATATTTATATGCATGGACATTCCTCAATTATTTAACTGTTGAGCAAAGAAATTTCAACAAATCTTGGAATGAGAATGACTACTGAAAATCATAGACAAAACTTTTTGGTTAGTACAAGTTTGCCTCATTCAAATAGGAAATTTTATGTGTGTAGTGATTTTATAACATATTTATGTTATAATTTTTAAATAAATAATTTTATTCACTCTACTCTGTATTGAGCACTCTTTTAAGAATAGTAATTGTTGGTTATTGGAATTTATTCCGTATATATCAATCATATACTTGTGTGTGTGTGATTGTTGTGTGTGTGTATATATATATATATATATATATATATATATATATATATATATATATAAAAAACCTATCCCTTGTCAGGCTAATTTTGAATTCAGAGTTTTCTCGTAGTAAATGGATCCATACCTTTCCCAAAGGTGTTTGTGCAAAAGTAAATGCTATTCGGGTGAGTGAGGTTAATCTCTCGTATACGTCTTAGTTGCGTAAATACACAATAGTATAGAATTTTTTAATAACACTGTTACGTTAATAGTATTGAGACCATACTGAACAAGAATGGGGTAATCTTTATAAAGCATGTTGATTACCTCCTGGAGGCCCTCAACAAAGACACCTACACTGTCATCAGATGCTTCAGGAATCGATTGAATTTGAAAGTCTTGTCCAAGAGGAAGAAATTGACTTTTTTCATGTAGTACAGGCAAGCACTTTTGTAACAAAGAGCTTGCATAAACCATAAATTAACTACTTAGCAGAAAACAGAAAAAAATGAAATTAGGTTATTTTGGCATTTATAACGAACACCTGGAGGAATAGATTACAATTCAGGGCATGAACTCTGTTTAGGATGTCACTGTTGCTTTGAATAGCATCAGGAACATATTCCCCCCTTCATTACCAGCATTGGAGATTTTGGTTTCATAATTGCTGGATATCATGCTGATAACAATTGTCATTTTCAGCACAAACCCCAGGAGATTGTCTTTGCTTTATTACACACACAAGCAGAAATGTGCAAATGACAAAGTACTAAAAGAAAAAAAAATGAGTTACATTACTTTGAAAAGAAGTAATCAAGCATTTGGTACCAGAAAGCATTCATTTTTTTCTATTCTTTATTTTTTATCATTAGAGTTTCACATAGGAAACAAAATTCCACATTAAATAAATTTGGGGAGGTTGGGTAGTGAGACAAAATTACAGAAACACACAGGGTTGCTGAAAAGTCCATGGGTGATGTTGGCAAATTAGGTAGACCAAGAACTTTTCAGATCAATCGTGTGTGTATAATGGGCTCTTCCATTGATTTCAACACGTTAGGGTTCACTTAACTGAACAGCTAGTATTGAACACTTGTGCAGAAACAGTCACTTTTTTGAAAGAACTAAGAAACTGTTGTTTGATCAGGCATGGGTTAAACTGCTTGGCCACATACAAAAACCGAGCATATATGAGCTTTCGATAATTAGTGCTGACCAATGTAATGTATGGAGTGAACAACAAGTAGAATGAGTAAATATGTGTTCTTTAAAAGCATAATTGAAACCTTGCTGAGCTGGGACACACTATGTGGCCAAGTTGTCTAAGGAATGCCAGATCAGACTATAGTTTCTCTTACAAAGTGGGACACAAGTTCAAATGCTGTGAGAGCACATCATCTTTAAGTCTCTTGATTGTGCAAGCTGGTAAATGTAATTTACACTGTTGATAAAAAAACAGAGCATCTAATCAAACATAGGTATCCACAAAATAAAGTTAGGAGTAGCAGGAAATGTGTGTGTGTGTGTGTATATATATATATATATATATATATATATATTTATTGCACACACACATTTACTCATGTTATATATCACTCAGGTTTTTCATTATTTTTGATAAAATTTAGATTATGAACAATAACATTCTTTCTAATCAACTTCATTCTTTCACTTGTGTTTGTAGAAATAGTTAAATAAAAAACACATGTAAGGCATTGTCTGCT
Organism: Acanthosepion pharaonis; assembly: GCA_903632075.3. Lineage (NCBI taxonomy): Eukaryota > Metazoa > Mollusca > Cephalopoda > Sepiida > Sepiidae > Acanthosepion > Acanthosepion pharaonis. Next base: position 1,787,092 of record CAHIKZ030000195.1, on the reverse strand, counting down.
GCCTGACCATTTAAGTCCAGACATTTTAGTATTGTTAAAAAAAAAAAATGTTATTGTTTTGTTACTATTTAGTCTTACTTGTTAAGCTAAAAAGATTAAAGATTCAAAAAATCAGAAAGAAAAATAACTGAAAATTTATAGTGTAGCATGACCAACAAAAATTCACTTTACACTAATAATTATATAAACTGAAGTGCCAAAAAATTAGAAACAGCTGTACATGGGCCGGTTTCTCTTGGCCCCAATTGTAGACATGAACTTAGCCAGATGATGTGCATGTGATGTAATAAGTAAAGAGGTAATGTAACTGTGGTAGCCATGGGATATAGATAGGATTTAATACTGTATGACTGCAGGACATTTGTTGGAGCTAGAGAGATGGGGCATTATCTCCAAGGTGGAAACTGCCTAAATTGGTTCTCAAGCAACAGCAACATGGTTACACTAGGAATGTAGATTTCAAATGGACATCAGCATTTTTCACATTTGAAAACCACAAGTGTCCATTGTTAATGCCATAACATGAATGCCAGTGGCTGATGAAAATTAATCACAAAATGAAAAGGAACCTTTGATCAAATCACTATTAGTACCACTGAATTCCATGAGTTTTCATAGTTATCTACCAAAAAGGTTATCATGATTGACACCATGGAATCAGTTATTGCAGCTCAACTTGGCCAGAGAACATTACCATTGGACCATAGAAGATTGGTACTGTGTTGTCTGGTCAGGCAAGTTATGTCTTCAGCTCTTTTCATTAGATGCTCAAGTTTGTGTATGGAGATTACTTGAAGCTAGCCTTGTGAAAGCTGGTGATGGATCTTTAAGGTGTGAGGAGTGTGTAAAAGTTCTATTGAAGTTTGCAATAAAAAAAATCCACTTAAACTGGAGTTTGTCTTCACAGGTGTAACATAAACAGATCTTGTTGCAAACCATTTGTTAGGTTTGTTGGTGGTGATAGTTTGTTCCAACAACAGTCTATCATATATGAGTGAGACAAGACTAGTTCCAGGAACACTCAGCCAACTTCCAGATACTCCAGATTGGCAGATTTAAACCCTATTCGAACATGTATGGGACAAGTTGCAGACTTCAGTAAATTTCCTGCAGTCATACCCAACAAATATAACAAGTTATAGACAGCCCTGCAATATGCTTGGATAGATATACCCACAAAAATTGAGGAGTTAGACATTATTACATAACTGCTTTTAATATTTAGTACTTGGTATTAAAATTCAGGTTTTAGATTTTGGCATTAAATTTTTAACTAAAATTAAACCACTCAAAGTAGTGAATTACAGCTGATGATAATGTTGTGAGATTGGAGTGAAAGTAAAAGGTGGTAGAAAGTGTGGATAAAGAGGATAGATAATGACTGACCCTTGACTTGAGGTTACGATTTAAGTGTTCAGGAAAACAACAAAGTGACAGTTTTAGGGGAAAAAAAAACTATGAGCAGAACTTCCTTCTTACATTTGGGAGACATAGAAAATAAGAACAATATAACTCTTATGGAACCAGCATGAAAATTTGTAAAAGTTGGAACTAGTAGAAAGAGAGAGTGGAGTTTGTTTGAACATTTTCTATGAGAGTAGTGATAGGCTTATGACTTTGCATGTGAGAAAAAGGCTGCAGAGTGGAGAATAAGAATTCCTCCACAAGATCACAAATGATTTTAAATTCTATGAAAGCTGGAAAGTGACAATTGAGCAGATCCAATCCAAATATGGCAGCAATACTCCATCTTTGGACAGATGCTAAACAGAATTGCATATTGCTATGATTGTTACATTATCAGAATGCAAAAATGCCATAATAATGAAATTAAAAAAAAGCTAATATTTGCAAGTTACTTACAAATATGTTTGCCCCCCCACCTAACCAGTGAAAGTGTAGATGGGCTAACAATGAAAGAGAGAATGGAATTGTCAAACCAAGTTCAAATTCCAGCTGAAGTAGTTGGCATTTGGTCCACACTAATGCGGTTGGGGAAAATAGGAATCCACTTCTTTACACAGCTCTGGGCAAACTGCCCGACGCAGCTCTTTAAGATAGTCCTTCTTTGGGGCATCACGCTAACAAACTGTTCTCATAAAAATCCACAGTTGCTCCAAACAATGATTGGCTCTCATTGAATTATTTGAGAAATGGAGACAAGGTGAAATGTGTCATTTGATAATGGAAACTACTTTGTCTTGAATATTGAAAATGGTTAAAGGAATAAGTGTGCTGGATTAAAAACTTATGGCCAATTATTGTAGACATTGCCTACTGACCTATATTAACTGGGACAGAATCAAGAATAGGTTTATATAACACAATTATCTAATTTTCTAAAATATCTTAAAAGAATAGAGACATGGAAGTAATTTACGTCATGTTTTCCTTTTTCTTGTTTTTTTATATTCAATTGCCACTTAATACATACAGCAGAATATACAAAGTAAAAATAAAAATACGGACCTGATTTGGTTTGCATTCAAAACCATTTCGAGGAGACAATGTGAATGTTGTTTTAATATTGTCATTGATGTCAGCAACATTTGACCTTCGACAGAACATGCATACCAAAAGAAAAAATAACAGCAATTCTCCTAAAGCCAACAAATAAAACAGCAGTTTGAATTCATCTGGAAGAAAGAAAAAAAATGTAATTTTTATTGTAGAAAACATTTCTTTTGTATGAAGTGGCTTTAATTTTCCATGAAAGACAAAGATTAATTTCATGCTCATCAACAATTCCTTTACTGTCCCTTGTTATATAAAGAATCAAATTTTAAGATTAAAAAACAAAACATTTTCAGTGTGGTAGGATTATTGGCATTTACTCAGCATTATATAGTTTTATAGACAAACCTCTATGTAATAGTTCAGTCCACTCGCTAGGAGATAGCAAATGTCTGTCAATTTTGTTGCTATTTTTATATTAAGTTAATAAAAATAATTTATGTGCTTTTTTATTGGTGTTAGTGTTTCTTTTTTGTATGTGTGCATGTGTACGCCTGTACGTGTGTATGTGTGCACATGTATAGGATGTCATCATTATTTCTTCTTTTTATAATTAATTTGTCACTATATACTCTCTTGTTATTTCTTTTCTTTATCTTTTGGCTCTGAGTGTCAAAAGATAATGAAGCAAAGTTATTTCCAAGGTCAGAAACAATTTAAAATTAAGTTAATATTCCAGAATATTCTTGGTACAATTAGCTCCTAATCAAAAACAAATATATGAGTAGTTTAGATATCAAATCTTTATACACTAATGTTCCTGTAAGCAAATGTCTAAATTTACTATAAATGCATTTAACTAAAACAAAAACAGAATTAGCTATTCTCATATAAAAATCATAAAAATGTGCATTTTATCATTGTTTTTTTTTCACCTTTGATAACAATTTTTATAGACTGAAATTTGGTTTACTGATGATGTTTCAATGATGTTTATTTTTTGAATTTCTGGAAAGTGGTCATTTTAAAAATATTTTACCACAAAATTCTTATTTCAGATACATAGAAGAGTCTCTACTAATATATCCACAAGACATAATTTTACCTGATCTTGTCAACAAATTAAATAACGTCAAACCCACAATAGACTTTACCTTTGGTTCTAAGTCTAATAACACTTTACCCTTCCTAGAAAGGAGACAATAAAAACAATATTTGCACATTTTTTGTATATGAAACGAATTCATGTTTGCATAACAGATAAAAAATATGAACGGAAGATAGAATTGGAAGGGATAATGGAGAAAATGAGAAGATACATTTAAAATGTATGTGCAGAGGCATGAGATAATAGATAATCTGAGTTGGCAACAGCCAGGAAATTTTCAGGAGTCCAGTTTGTAGGTCTAATGTTTATATTGTTAATAAAAAGTTAAAAGCTAAAACCTTTCTTAAGTGATTGTACACCCTTATGCAAATTAATTAAAACAAAAAAAAATAATTCCATCATTTACATTTTTGTTGTATTTTTTTCAATGAAACATGACCCACTGTACATGTTAGTACTTCATATATCCATTCCACAAAGTCTTTCCTTGCAGATTGACCACAGATTCCTGATTGCATTTAAATCAGGGGAATTTTCAAGCCAGTCAGTAGTACATTGAATTGCTCACTGGTAAAGCTTGCCATTGTGTGTTACAATTTTCGTATGCTTCCTTGGAGTAACATCCATTGCAGGACAACTAATTGACAGTAGAGACAATAGTGTCTGGGCATGATGAAAACCTGATGCAATCACAGATGATGCAATATTTTTCAAGGCCAAACAAATTTCATCATACATCCCGAAAATAAATTTATATTACTGCACACTACTGCAAATGACCTAATCTGAGGAAAAAATAGAAATTGATTATACCGTCACTCAAGTGGATCCAAAACTGACCATATGCTGAAAGAAAAGAAACTAAAGTGGTTGTTTCAATTAATTTGCACAAGTGTGTATGTATCTAACAATAAAGTCTTACAGAAGATTGATTACGAGTTACTCAATCAGTTATTGCCTACAATTAAAAAAAAATGTTTATTTAACATGGTATAATGTAACTACTGATCCAAAATACAAACTTACCAAAATTGAAAGGCTCTGTTCTTGACTGTTCTTCTTTGATTTGCAGTTGGAACAAATGTTGGTATAAATCAATAATCTTCTGCTCAGAATGTGTAAGATTATTCAGTGAGGCTTTTAACCATTCTGATGAGTTCTTTTGCATGTGAATACTATGTCGCAAATGAAGCTGGCTCATCTTAACAGCATCCTGAATGAACCTCATCTGAGCTTCAATTGAAGAGTCTTTTACAGCTAATTTGTCCAGGTTCCCACTCTGCTGAGTCATGTTGCCAATAGCATAATCCAATGACTTGTGAAGAATCTCCATGTATGTCTTCATGGCACGTAATTCTGTCTCATAGTCCTCGATGCGAGCAGACAATGACTGGATCAACTCATTGCTGTCCAACTGCTGTTTGGATAGTTTTTCATAATTACCAGCAATTAGAAAGGCTTTTTCCTCGGTAAGATATCTTTTAGAAGTGTCAGTCATAGATTGGTGAGATGATTTAGAATAAATGAAAGGAAGTGAGTGGGAAGAGTTATGTCCCTTGTAGAAATATGAGCATTGGATGGACCTGTTGTGATAAGAACGTGACAGTTTATTGAAAGACAGGTGTGATCTTGCTTTCTTTTTATTGAACAGCTGACGTTGCAAATTATACATACAGGATTCCAGGTCGTTGGCATAAAGGACACAGGAATCAATGATGGCATCACGGAACTGCACCAATTCTTTCATCTTGGGGCTGTGGTACCAGTAGGAACTAGATAAAATTGTTATCCAAACCAACAGGGAACTGGGGAAAAAGAAAAAGAGTGAGAGAGAATGAATCAATAATAGAGCACATATACTGGGTGTAACAGGATGAGATAATTGTCCATCCCACAAAATGTTTAATATCTAAAATACCACTAAACTAATTGAGTTTCTTTTTGTCCAGGTTTTCAGATAAGACACCATTTGTTGTAAGAATCACTGAAAAACCCTTTGAGTTATTCAGCTAGAAAGAGAACAGGTTAAAATAGTTTTGTGTCAGCCCCACTATGTCGTACCAATTGAGCAATGGTCAGAGGATAAAGATCATTCAGGGCTTCAGTAATGGTATCGACATTCAAACTATATCTTCCATCTTCAAAGTCCATTCAAAAACCATCAAGAGAACGGTGAATAAGCTTAAAAAAGATGGAACAGTAGAGAGTGAAAACCAGATCAAGAGGTCACAACAGCAGGAAGGATCATTATTTCAACTTAGAGCTAAATACATTTTTATTGTTCAAAGTAGAGTCCAATAGTGTTATAAAAACCTTGGAGAATTCCAGTAAGATATTTTTAATCATTTCTAAGATACAATGGCTCAAAGCTTAATCTAACAATTGGACAATTTTGCTGTTACACCCAGTATAAGGAAATATGAAATACATATTTAAACATATAATAGTTGTATTCTACCAGTAATCTTCTGTGCCATGTCACTTTAGAATAGGAGCAATCATAGCACTCCACAACTTTCTATCCTTTGTAGCTCTTAGTAATGCATGTCTCTTTAATCTCTCTCAACTTGCATTCCATCAACAAAATATACAAATTAAAAGCTATAAATGTTTCAGATCATAAACTGCAAAGTTTTATGCTTCAAATTATTTATTCTTTTAAAAGAAATTTATAATTTGTCCAAAACATCACTGTCAGACACACAAGTATTTTCTTCTAATGACTTGCTATAATCTCTGTACATTAAATGAGTAATTCTATAGTTCATTGTCAAAAAATAAAAAACAAAAAAAATTTAAATTACAATTTATTAAGAGAACATTATCAAACTTTATTTAATCTTAATAACTGAAATAGAATGAGAAAATGTTTTTTTGTTACTGGGATAATTTTGCCAAATTCATGCATGTAGAATGGAAATAAGTTTAAAAAAGAGGGAACAGTATAAAGTAAAACTTGATCAGGAGGTCATAACAGCAAGAGGGATCATCAAATGTGGTAAAATGCCATTGTAATTTTAAGATTTCTTTTTCATTATCTTCTGATACTAGATCTAAAGTCTTGGGATCTTATATATATATATATATATATATATATATATATATATATATATGTATGGCTACTAATGAGAGAAAAGTTAAAAAACAATAAAGAGTGAGTGAAAAAAAAAAAAAGCAAAAGATGAAAAGGACAAATAACCAGGACACTATAGACAGGTGCATGCTCACACACACTTGAAGAAAAACAAAATTGTACCAATGAAAAGTGCATATAAAAAAGAAAAATTGAGAAGTATAAGCAGCCAATTGCTGATCCCCCAAGGGTCTGTCTATGAAACTCTGGAGTTGGGGTGTTGAATGTAACATCAATCAGCTCACTGACAAACTTTTTACTTGTATTAATTATATATATATATATATATATATATATATATATATATATATATATACAAACTAAAACATTGTACATTGAAAGAATTAACTCTAAGTAGACAACTATAATATGCAAGTAACTATCAGTCTATTCTATCCTCAATTTTGCTGTTTTTCTTCTTGGAAAAGAGATTTTTATTGTTCTCACAGATTATACTTGACAAGTGCAAGAGAAAAGATCAACCAAAATATGTTAACAGCAACTATAGAGAGTGTTGAACAAAGTTATAGATAAAGAGAAACCCCTTTTCGCTACTAACTAGCTTCTATTGAGGCTAACAAGGAGTGTAACGGCTTTTTACTGTATGCACTGGTATGGCAGTAATGGAAAATGGCTTGTTTAAGTGGCCCTACACTATTTTGTCAACTATTGTGTAAAATACACAATAGTTGACAAAATAAGTGATAAAACTTTTGTCCATTGTTGATAGGGCACAATGTGGGGAGAAGAGTATATCCGGAAATCACAGGCAATGTAAACTCAAGTAGCCTCAAAGAGAATTTTAACTTTATGTCAATGAAGAGTGCATCCAGGTCAAGAACTTTCTTTTTGTTATTGGTAGCATCAAATCTAACTCTGTGATTTGGAATGTAAAGTGCTTGCCTTGTCCCGGGTGTGTGTATGTGTGCGGAGTGCAACTTGGAATTTTAGTAAAAAGATTTCCAGAGAATCAAGTCATGCCAAGGCTTAAATGATTCCTTCTAAAAATTTGATGTATTCAGACATTTCAATTTTTATCTACTGTGTGAAGCATGGAAGAGGAGAAAAAAAAAAAAAAAAAAAAAAAAAGGAAAAAAAGAAGAAACACTTAAACCTATACCTGTCACATATTACTGTGGTGAAAGAGAGAGGATTTGAAGAATCAACTCTCCATGCCCTAAGGAACAAACTGAACAGAGGATCATCTAATGGAACCAGTTTACCATATTTAAAATAATCTTTATAAAGATAAAACATTTCCCATCTAAACCTTGCTTCAAACTAGGTATCCCGAAGCTCCCTAGTTTACATTGCAAAAACACCTTCAATTTCAACTGCTGACATTTTGTTTATTTTTAGGCTATTTTGATAAAACTAGTATTAAAAAAAAATTCAATCTTTTTCTTTGTAAAGATATAATTTTTTCCATGTGTGATGATCAGTTTTTATTTAATTTCTCCTTATATTATGTCCCTATTTCAATGACAGGTACTTTTTCCCATATTTTCACAACTGAAAATTTCATAATCACGTTTTTAAAACTTGTTGGGTTCAGAGTTGTCTTCCTATAAACATCAAAATAGTCTCATCTTAAAAAAAAGAAAAAAAAAAGGGGGGGGGTCACTCATCAACTTTGTGGCTTTAAGATAAAGTTTAGAGTTGTCTTTTATAAAAAAAATTTCCAAGTTGAAACATTTAGTGGATGAAATACCAAAGAAATTCAACTCTTAAAAAATGAAAATTGCACCTTCTAGGGCAATGTTTCATCGTTAATAATCAGTTGGTTTCATATCTCTGCACCCATACAACTTGAGGTCCATGAAAACCAAAAAGAGGGTTTACTGTGTTCATTTTGCATAAAATTATTTGGTCCTTTGAATTGAAATTTGTATTACTGAGGTGAACCCCATTTTAAATCAGACTATATATATATATATATATATATATATATATATATATTTGAAAGTTTAAATATTTTTTAATAGATTTTCTTTAATGATACATTTTAAAACTATATAAAATATTTATTGACATGCTTAAAACGATGATATGACAAAGCTTTGGAAAGCTTGTTCTGGTTATTGTGGGCCGTTATCAGTCATTATCTCATCAGGTCACCCAAATAGCGATGTGTAGCTCTTTATTATGTCAGCTACTGCCTTGCTGGTTACCAGTGTGAGCATTTTGTCCACAACTGGTTATTTTGAGTACCTGCTGATAGTTAGGAGGTATTGCTGTCCACTGATCTCAAACAGGTCTGATGAGATATACTTCCATGTTAGAGATGGAATATTGTGTGGTTTGAGTGCTTCTCTTGTATTTGCATCTTGGTGTTTCTGGCAAAGTATGCAGGACTGGCACATCTTCTTTATGTCTTTGTTGATGTTTTGCCAATATACACTTTCTCTGGCAAGTCAACGAATTTTCTCATGGGCAAGGTGGAACTAGTGCAGAATGTCCTCTCATCGATTCTGGGATCAGAACTTGTTGCCCTTTGAAGAGGATTCCTGCTTCAAAAGCTAGTTCTTGGAATGACCAGAATGGCATATTTTTTTACCTGTTTTTTTTTCTATTGCCATATTGTGTTTCTGGTTGTTTTTACCTGGTGTAAATTTGAGGTTTTTTTTTTTTTTTTATTGATGTACTACTGAAAGGTGGGGCACAGTGGAATAATGGATAGTGGCTCTGATTGTAGAATCAGAGAGCCAAAATCGAATTCCAATCGAATCTATTACATTCATTTACATGCTAATACCCTTGGGAAAGGTATGAATCCTTGTCTTCTCCCCCCCCAGCTATGGGTAAATAGCGGGACAGACTGTTCTATAGCCTTGGATGGCAACTGGTCTACTACAGAAAGAAATGGCAACCTACTGCAGGGGAAAACAAATCTGCCTAGTCAGTCATGCATTGAAAGATACATGATCATGTATGGCACATAACTGACTGACTACTGAAAAAAATTACCTTCATCATGAAAGTATTCACTGTTGAAATGAAATTTACATAAGCAGTTAGAATTGTTCTTCTGTGTTGTTTTAAAGAATTCAATTTCCCCCAATGTTTAGGATGGTCTGATCTAATAATTATTGATTCTGTTAGCATTATATTTCTTTTACTTCAAGAAAACCGATATGAGATTACCTTTATAATGGCTTTTCATTTGGCTGAAGCCTGTATCTTCAGTTATGCATTGGTAAAATTGGCTGTTGATCCAGTAGCACACAAAATGGAAAATGTTCTACAGTTTGATGAATTTAAAATGGTCATAACTTAGTTGCTAATTGAGCTACCAAGATGAATTTGGTATCATCCTTTATGTTTCATTGAGATCTCTATGCCTATAGTGTACATATTTTTAGATATGTTGAAAATAAAATTTTACTTTGGGATACTTACTCAAACCCCTTAAGACATGGAATGAAATCATTGTGGGTTTATTTTATAAATATTCAAATATAAATTTAGAAGCAAAATAGAAAGCATAAAACCTAGGTGTTAACCTTATTACTGCTTTTAAAGCAAGCAAAGGAATTTGTATTACATTTCTTATTAAATAATTTACTATCCGCTTTTACTGTATGTCATCAATCATAAAATTTTTTTTAAAAAGCCTTGACATAACCTAAAAAAAAATAAAAAATCTTGACACACTCCTCTTCTCAAGCAAAAACACAAGAGTGACTTGCACATTTTGACAGTTTTAGTGCTTTTGTTACAAGTACAAATCTATGAAAAAAAGCGGTTAGTGTGGTTGCCACCAGATACTCAGTGAAATCAGCAGGTTTGTTTCACCAACTCCACTTTGTGTCTGAGACCACTAGTGACCTGGTCACTTTCAGGGCAATTTTGCCAAACAAAATAGGTACCAAGTTCAAACTGCAATAGTTGTACAGTATGGTACATCCCTCACCACAGAAGGTATCACCCAAATAACTAGAGAAGATCAAAGTCGTCTTTGACTGTGCAGTGAAATTTCAAGTCACAAGTCTGTATGACCACTTATTGCAAGGCCCAGACTAGTTAAATATATTGATGGAAGGTCCATGTCAATTCTACCTGGAATTAATTGCCATCATATGCAACATTGAATGGATGTATAATCGATTTTTTGTCAGCAAAGATGACAGAGATTATCTATGTTTTCTATGGTGGCCTGGAGAGGATCTGAATGAGGAACCCAAAGAATACTGGACAAAGGAGGCCAGGATCTTAGGAGCAGTTTCTTCTCCCAGTTACACAATTTTTGTCTTAAAATTCATTGCCAAGAAGCATATGGTTCTAGGATTAGTGGTTTCCTGATTCATCTCAAATGATTTTTACATGGATGATGGCCGTACAAGGTGTCACTGATGTCAAATCAGCAATAAATTTGATTCCTGATGCCCATACTATATGTGCCTCAAATGACAGGAGAGTTATCGAAATCATCCCAAGGTCGGAGAGAGCCAAGGATCTGGTAGATCTTGACCTCTTACTGGAAAATCTTTCAAAAGAGCCTTAGGGATGAAGTGGTGTACAGAGTCAGATCAATTTCACTTTCACATAGTGGTGCATGAACAACCTGCTACTTGGAGAGGCATATTATCAACAGTGGCCACTAGGAATTATTGCACCTTTCATACTAAAGGGTAAGCAAATTCTGCAAGAAGTCTGTAAAATAGGCTGCAGGTGAGATGACCTCCTTCCAGAGGAAATTGTGACTTAATGTGATCAAGGATCAAACTTTGTAGGTGCAAAAAATGAACTGGAAGCTGAACTGAGCAAACTGGATATGGACATTGAAAACCTTTTTACTTCATCACAACTGTGACTTCATCCTCAGCACCCCTGCCTCCAGTCATATGGGTGGGTTATGAGAAAGACAGATTGGAACTGTAAAAAGGATACTAGTTGGCCTATTGGTAAACCTGGAAAATAGGTCGAGCATGTCGTCATTGTGAACTTTTTTCTATGAGGTAATGGCCATTGTCAACAGCTTCCCATTGATGGTTGATAATCACAGCAATGCCAGTGATATAGTCCCTCTTTCTCCAAGTCAGATGCTGACCATAAAAACCAGAAGTGCTTTGCCACCTCCTGGTGACTTTTTGAAGGAAGATGCCTATGCCAGAAAAAGATGGAGACAGGTTCAATACATGCCTGAGCAGTTCTGGAAAAGGTGGTGAGTATATTTTAGACCCTCTAGACTTGCCAAAAATTGGATGCAAAACCAGTACAACCTGAAAGAAGGAGATGTGATCATCTAAGATGACCACACAGTGCAGTTACAGGATGCTTGCAAGAATTGAGAACACCATTAAAGCTCCAGATGAGTGTGTATGTAAAGTACGCATATTGGCAGGTGAACTGGATTGGAACAGAAATGGAAAACACATAGGAAAGCCTATGTATTTAGACAGACCCACTCACAAATTATTATTGATTATCTGCTACAATGAAAATAAGTAAATTATTTTGTCCAGGCAACACACAAAAGCGAATATGCATCTAACCGGATATAAAATCACAAAGGTGATATGATGGTGGTGGTGGTGGGGGGGTCTGCTGCCAGACACTTGTTAGTAAAAATCAGCAGGTTTGTTTTGCCAATCCTACCCTCCATCTGAGACCACCAGTGAACTGGTTACTCTCAGGGCAATTTCACCAAACAAAATAGTTCCCATATTTTCTTTTATAAATTGTAAAACAAGAGAATATTATGTAGTCAGAGTAGAAGCAAATGATAACCTAAAAAAAGGTGCTTTAAGTACACTAAAGGGCTAAAAAAATAAAAAGAGACCAAAAAGTTAGCAGGTAATCTGATTCTAATGCCCAGAAAACTTATTTTGGGTCTTTTCAGACAGAGGACAGAGACCTTTGGAGTGGTCAGATCTGTTTTTCATCACATTCAATACTAATGCAATAAGTCAAAATCACCTCACCCACATGGTGCCAACAAGGTAAATGTTATTAATGTTTCTCAAATTATACTCTTTAGTTTAAGCCAAGTATTTCTCATAAACCATACACAATTTATGGATTTTAAATAAATAAGCTTGAAGACCCTGAAAATCCTTTTTAAATGTACAATTTATTGCTTTTGTGAATCAAAAAAATAATTAAAAGTTAAATGTTAGTCTTTGTAGCTTTATTTATAGGCATAAATATTTTGCTGCTGATTTTAAATATTAACCACACGTTTGGTAAAACTTCATCGAAGTCTTTCTTGTTCTGTGTAATCTGTTGTTGCTGTATCTATGTAATTGTTGTTTCCTTATAAATGTTTTGCCTTTGCACCCCTATGAACATTTTCCTCATTATGTTTATTCAAAATTTTTGTCTTAATTGCAGGTTTCACAGCTGCATATGTGTACCTGATTGAATAAAATATCTTTCAACATAATTTGTGCAGTTTGTCAGTTCTCTCATGCACTGGAATGGGACAACAGTAATTACAGTTAGTTGGTTGATTTTTAGTGGCATATCAACCTCTATGGACTATTTAATGCTGAAATCTAAATATTTTTTAACACAATTCTATGGCTTCAACTAAATATATTTTGAACGCAATTGTATGCCTTCAGCTACAAATAAAATGTATTGTTGGTAATTTTATGATAAATAGGTATTGTTGGTAATGTTTTTTTTATTTAAAAATGTATTGCTGGTATTTTTACTATAAAAATGTATTTTTGTACTTTCATAGTGTTTTGTTTTTGTTTGGGAGTTCACTATTTGCCCATAGCTGTGACCCTAACAGGTGCTACCACCCAGGGTCAGGGCAGACTTGAGAATAACAGCAATTAAGAATGGTTCCACGTTCCTCAAAACATCTAATCTCCTGGTCAGAGGTCTTGCTGCCAGATGTAGTTTATCATCATACCCAGAACAAGAAAGTTGTTAATAGCAGAGAAAATTTAAATATCAACATTCAAATTAACAGACAATATTTAAAAATCCTATTTTGGTGTTGCTTCTCATTCATCTTACCCTCTTATTCTGAACACCTGTTAAAAAATATAATTAGGCATGGAAATGACTCCAATAAGGGCTAATGTTTCATCTGGAGAAAATGTGATGTGAGACCTTCACTTGTAAGCTATTACAACTTTACAATAGTTAAAGAAATCAAAAACCTTTTCATGATATTGTACTTAACTTTGCACTGAAATCTTGAGCCTTTTGAAAATTGTCACTTGGACAAGAGACACTATGTGGATTACTGTCACATCAACTTCTGTGAGCTATTTTTCTCCAGAGATAATTAGAACTGCACATTCATTCACTCATCTTTTCAACTGCTAGAAAAATTTCAGTAACCAAAACCTTAGAATTAAATCCAATTACTCAGAACCTGAACAAATATTGTACCCAACACAAATTATCTTGTTTACTTTTCTGAAATGCAAGAAATATTCAAAATACAATGTCTTTTCAAGTGCAAATTTCTGTACTAAAATACAACAGTAATTTTGTTCAAGCTTTTCATATATTATTTCAATCTGAATTTATATATGTATATACAAACCCACATGAATGGAACATGCCACAGGGCCATGTTTAAAGTGGGAAAACCATTCTGTAACCAGGATTAGTAACAAAAATTGCTCTAACTCCCTCAGTACTTCTCTTTTAGGGTGCTTCAGGCACTGACCCTGACCACCTGTAAGTAATGGGAGAAGTGTTGCCTTGTTTGTAAAGCAATTAAGATAAAACAATGCTGTTCAACAATCAAAAATGATAATTCTGGTTACAAAATCATGGCCATGTGTGGATTAGTTTAATATTTCTAGGATAACAAAGATGTAAATAATAATCTGTAAATAAAAATAGTCTAGGATTTGTTTAAAACATTTTTTTTAGATTTTGCCACTGAATTGGTTTTCTTCTTTAAATCTCCAAGATAAGGTACTTTGGTAACAATGAATGCATACTACTGGATCATAGTTTAAAACTAAGTGTTCCATTTGAAAATGGGATTTTGGTAAAAGCCAGAATTTCAAAAACTAATTTTTTTTTTTAGGTGGACATGTACAGTAAATAATTTACTCCAAAGGGCAAATCATATAGTTGAGTAAATGTTATCAAACAAAATTTTAGATAAAAAAAAAAAAAATAAAATAAATTGTAGGATAGTTACTTATTAAATTATTTTAATTTTTGTTTGAATGTCAACAATTCATTAAGGTTAAATGTTTATAAAAATAATTTCCCTACGACTCAGAAAAAAAAAAAAAAAAAAAAAAAAAGAATATGACACGAAGTCGAGCAAGATATAGAGTGGGTTTTAATAGCAATACTGTGGAAAAAATGCTCAAGCCCCCTCGGCATTTCCCCTTTTGGGGTCTCGGCTCAGGTGTCGGACAATAAACCCAGCCCCCTCCCGAGGAAAAAATACGGACAGATGAGGTGTGTGTGTGTGTGTGTGTGTGGGGGGGGGAATAATATTTTAAAAATAAATGATTTAAAAATGTAACTGACTACAGTGGGATTTTTAGTAGAATGACCGACATTTTCCTCATTCTTAATTTCGGCCACGTGCAACAATTTCAATTTTTTAACTTTTTCATTTAAAAAAAAAAAAAAGAAACAAAATAAAAGAATTATTAAAATTAGTTAAACACAACTTCAGGTAAACATAGGATTTATTTGAGCAGACTGGAACTTGTTAAATTTTTTAAATCAATTCTTAAGGACAACTTGAAGTGATCATGCATTTTTAAAAATATCGTGCAAATGAATGCATCATAATTTTCAGGATTCTATCCGAGGACGGTGGCTTAGTTTTTTCAAATACAAACAATTGTAAAATCCATCGTTTGTTTACATTGGTGGTGTTATTTTCAAGGGAAATTTGAATGTTTACTCACTCGGGAACGGTTATTTTTTTTTATCGACATTATATTAAGAAAAATTAAAACTTTTTAGACATTTAGTTCTTTTGCTGCAATCACATTTGTTATTTTATTTATTCTTTGACAGTTGAAAAAAAATATAACAAAGATCCTAGTGACGGTTAGGACAGAGGAGCGAGTGTGAGGTCGGAAGTTCTACCCCACGTGCCAGTTTGAAATGGCCAGAGTTAAAAAATGAAAAAAATAGATTCTCTTTTAGTAGCCAGTTTAGTTTAGTATTTATAAAATCTTTAAAAATTAACACGATCACAGTCTGCCCATGTTTTAAAAGGGGGAAAAAAAATCTGATTTGATTGCAAAATATATATATTTTTTATTTGAGTGAGAGTCAATATTCTTAGATCGTGTACTTACTGTAAGAAAGACTAAGAGATAAAAATTCAAATTCAACTCAAGTAGAACTAAGTTAAAAAAAGTAAATCTAAAACATAATACGTGTCAACTGCACAAAATAGTACAAATTATTCTAACCGGTAAAGATTTGTACCAATGTTGAAATTGAAGGACTTTTTAACCCAGAAAGAAAAAAAAATAGCAATTTCATTTTTTTTAGCAAACCATTTTCTTGGAATAATTTTCAGGATTTCAACTCATATCTTGTAGATTACCAGCTGATATAACATGTTTTTTTTTGTTTTTTTTAATATAAAAAATGAAAAGTTCACTACAAATAAATTCCAGTTAAATTAGTTAAATAATCAAAACAATCAATTTACGACAGAATCATTATTGCTGTGCAACTTAGATTCCGATTGCAAATCGTAAAAAACGGGAAACTTGTATTTTTTTTGCGATAGGGGATTTTGATTTGGTATTCATTTAAACTAAAGGTATGAATAGAGAATTTCAAGATTAAAAAAAATATAATTCGTTTAAAGTTGTAAACAAAAAAACGTTTCATAATAAAAAAAAGGCGGCATCCACAATTTTCATGTTATTAATTTTATTAACCAATTCAATAAAGAAGAAAGTATAAATTTTGACCTGTCTAATAATAAAAAAACGAACAAAGTTGTTAAATGACTTACAAAATTAGAAATTACGAAATATCAAATCGACGACCAAGTAAGTTCAAATTTGGTTACAAGAGAAAATGCTACGCAAACAATTATGTTTTTAACCGTACGTTAAATAACTAATTTGAAACGTATACTTTATAGGAGTGTGTGTATGTATATATTATATATATATATATATATATATATATATATATATATATATAACCAAATACCATTGGTTAGGGGTTCTAATTTTAAAAGTTAATAAAGTGTGTCAAGTTTGTATTAGAAAAAGAAAAACCTGTAAGATAAGAATATGTCAAATGACTAAATGTTTGTATTAATGCTTTATAAAATATATAAAGAAGTAAATTTACCTAAATGTCACCTGCATTCTGTGTTAATGATCACCGGACGAACCATTTGGGAAAATAAAAAAAAATAAATAAATAAATAAACCACCCTCCAAAAATCTGTCCGTGCTCGAAAGAGATTCTTTATCACAATGCGGGAATAATAGCGTGCGTGCTTATGTTCGTTAATGTCGTTCTGTTATTCTCATTGCATTATTCTCTCTTTGCGTTCGTAATATTAATCTTCTAATCCAGTACCGAAAAGAAAAAAAGACAAACACTAGTGCTTGTCCAGGATTTAAAAAGAAACAATTAGGTTTTTTTTTTTTTTTTTTTACAATAATGGCATTTTATTCAATAGAAATTTCTATTTATTAATAATTAATATATCCTAACTAAATAAAAGTTTTTGATAAAATATAACAAACAGGAAAAATTAGTTAATTAAAAAAAGATAATTAAATGAGTTGACCTCTACTTTTTTGTTATTAATTACCTTGCCCACAATTTCAATTTTTTGAAGACTCAAATTAAGACATAAAAAGTATATTTTGAACAATAAAAAATATTAAAAAATTTAAAAAAATTAAAATCTTCAGACACTGGGTTGTATATTAATATTCCTTCGTTTTTATTATTTCATTTAGATTCCTCGACTAGTTTCAGCCAACATGGCCATCATCAGGAGAAAAATAATTTTCTGCTTGCTGGTAGCAGTGAATTACAGAAATGAATGTCTTGATGGAATATATATATATATATATATATATATATATATATATATATATATATATATATATAAAAATATTTATGGGCTCCTGGAACATTTATCCTGCAAACAATACTGACAGACTCATGGGAGTCTGGTTAAAATAAGTAACACAAAACAGTGAATTCAAAAAACAAACAGCAATTATATGCAAGATTTTTGTTTTATTGTCAGGGTTCTGATGGCATAAATACATTCTGCATTCATTCAGAATCTATTTTGTTTGGATCTGTAAATTATTCTGATGGAGTTAGAAAAGTTGTGAGCAAAATAAATTTTTCAAAGATTACAAAATGTGACAATCAGGAACAAAGATTACATCTGCTGAAATGCTGAGATTTGATACAACAAAAATGAGCATGAAATATAAATATGTTCATAGGTAAATTCCACTCATTTTGATCTTTAATCTATATATTAAGCATACTTCCCATAATCTAACTTCTAATATAAATCTTTGTGACATTTTCATGGGTCCCATACACTTTTCTTCATCTTTTTCACATTATGTTAATTTGTACAAAGATACCTTCTGTAATTGTGAAATGAGTCATTATCATTCCAAGAAATGTTCAGACTAATGATCTCATTTATTTTGTTGCTTTTGTTATTGTAGTGGACTGTGTGTGTGTTTGTGTGTTGTATTAGAAACACGTGTGTAACTCCTGGCGGAATATTAAAAGATCAAACTACAAAAAAATTGCCGAACTCAACTTAAGTCCAACTGAAGATGTAAAGAAGATAAACAAACCAATATATATATATATATATATATATATATATATATATAAAACAAATATATGTATTTATTAAACAAAACAATTTTACAATGGATAATAACATTTGTGAGTGTGTAAACATCAGTGTCTGTTCTTTGATGAATGTTCGTGCGTACGTGTATGTGTGTATAATGTTCATGGTGTCTCCCACCAATGGGAAGATGTAGATCTTCTAAGAGAGCTTACATTGTAGTCGCTGAAATAAAGAAATGAAAAAAAGAACGAGGAGAGAAGTCACCCAGTATTTATAGTATAAGGAGAATGACCCCTAGTGACAATTTGGGAATTAAGGAGGAGCTAACTCCGACATTATTATAACATTTTGGATGAACCTTCTCCAGATGCATGGTCTTTTTTTTTTTCTTGGAGATTGGTTATGCGAACAAAGAAATCTTTTCATCAAGATTGAGTACATGAAAAAGGTTGTAGAATGCTGTGATAACAAAAAAAAAAAAAAAATGAAAGCAGTAAACTGAACATTTCTTAAAATGGTGCAAACCAAATTTACACTTACAATAAACTGAATTTACTGTCTGAGATTAAAAAGCTTTTCTTTGAAGGCAAATAATCATATTTTATTTCATAGAAACTGTTTAGATTTTGAAGCCGTTTAGATTTGCTGACCCACTCCAATAATAAGAACGGTGAACAGTTTTAGTAATAATTTTAACTCCTGTAAAAATTACCAAAAATGTATGAAATAAAAAAAATGCAAATAAATGCATAATGACAGTAAACATGGTAAACCAGATACAGTACACTTCCATACCACCATGAGGAAATTTCGACAATGTTAAACTTTCATGCTAACAAATAGCAGTGTGAAAAGGATAGCTATTCTCTTGACACTGTTATTACTATATACACATGTTATATTTCCTGCAATTAGATCTCTTTCAGATTCATTCTGTATGTCAGCTGAATATGAATGCCATGAAGGCAGAAAACAAAATAAAAAAGTTGTTTTCTGCGCATAGGCTCTGAGCATCATGTCTGGTCAATGAAGCAAGCCCCCAACGGAAAGGAGATATCCCTGGGGACTTCTAGATCTGCTTAAAAGCAGGTCTACATAATGACCACCAGCAGTTGCAGGCTGTAAGGCCACCTGCTGACATGTGGGGTGCTGTCACCGTCACTGACATGACTGCTCCTCTCAACTCAACCATTACCACTCCCAGGATCAACTAATCTCACCTGACTCTTCACACATGGAAACGAACAGAGACCAGCTTCGACACCACTAGACTCCCAACACCAAACCGCCACAATTTATAATATCTCAACATTGTCACCACCCATCTACAACCTTCCTCATCGCCAATGCTGTCACTTCGGCAACCTAACTACAGGCATACTCTAACAGTGAGACATTTCCCCACAGACTTACCTGCTACATCTAATTTCTTTTGCCACTGCCATCACCTCGGCATACCTGACTCGCTACAGGCATAACCTTGCAGTCATCACTACAACCCCATTTCATTTAAACAACATTCGACTTTCTTGTCTGCATCAACCTGACTTGCTACAGGCATACCCTCACAGCTAGATATTCCACCAATGGCCTACTAACTACACTTAATTCCTTGTTGCCACTGCCGTTACCTCGACATTCCTGACTCATTACAAGTATACCCTTGCAGTCATCACTGTGACCCCGTTTTGTTGAAACAACATCTGACTTCCTCATCACCACCAACCCAAATTTCTATAGGTATACCCTCACAGTGAGACATTCTACCATAGGCCTACTAGGTACACCAATCCCTCGTCACCTAACACACCCTACTACAAATCGACCCACCACTTTGATTGACCTTGATCAATCAACACATGGATCAGATCCAATCAATGACTATATCCTGTGACCTTGTTAAACCAACACAAGAAACCTTATCACCTTCTTAATGATCAGCAACTGAAATCGACATTTTCTCCAATTTTCCAACAACTGTAATATATCTTGGATATTAAACAAACACACGTTATTTAAAAAACTAATCCTTGTTCTTCCTTTTTTCTTGCATTGCTTCTTAAAAATGCTCATTATAACACACTTTTGACTCCTTTGGCAATATTTATTTACAAGATTATAAAAATATGGGAACCAAGTATAATACAATATTTATTATTTATCATTTTATAAACAAATAAATTTGAAAAGAAATCTTTTTGTTAAAGAAATTATAAAAAATTATAAATTTATCAAAATTTGTAAACTAAGCAAACTACACAATTATTTAATTATTATTTATCTTATAAATAATTATCAAAACATTTTTTTATTTAATCTAATAAATAAATAGACTTTAATGTTTTTATTTTTAATTTTCACAAATAAAGAAAATGTATATAACTATTTTCAATTTGGGCTTTATTAAAAAAAACATCATCGCTTTAAAAGAAAAAACAGTATTGCCAAGGAAGTCAAAAGTAAAAGTGTATATATTTATTAATTAACGGCGTCGAGTGAATAACTGTCCTTTTGACACATCATTTTTTGCCAGCACGAAATTTAACACAAAATTAACTAAACACAGAAAAATAAAGTAGTGTTATTCGACTTCCCCACATTTGAATGATACAAGGTTAGTTTAAACAATTTTTATCACTCCTAAACTTTATAGTAATTGTTTAGCTCCCTTGGCACACCACGGGCATTGAATGCTAACCTCACTCAGCTTCGTGTACGTGTTCCTTAGAATTAATGTTAAGCTGGAACACAAGAGTTAGTTCCCTTGTTTCGTCAGTAGACGGTGTTCTCTTTTTTTAACAGAACGCACGTGTAAGCTTTTTTAATCAAGTTTTTTCAACAAAGGTAAGGTGTTTATATTTTCATTAATCTACTTTGTCAGTTAGCTTTAAAACTAATAAATAACGTCTATGACTTCTTTTACAGTAAAATCTTGACAACGGTACTTATTTTGTTTTTTTAATACTTGAAAAACTGGTTTCCCATTAATCATTGTAACGATTGTGTTTTTCTTTTTAGTTTAATAATTTTGATTTTATGCTTAAATCAACTTGTGAATTATTTTCGAAGGATCTGTTTAGTCGTCATTCTAAAAATGTCTATTTATTTAAATAAATTTGCTTTTTAACACCACAAAACATCTAAATCACCAAGTGATTATAGTTTTTCGTGTGAGTCTTTTCTGTAGGAAGTTAAAAACAATTAAAAAAAAAAGAATCAAATGCGGTTTCTTTTTCTCTTTTAATTATTTTAACCTTTCCTCTATAATTCAACCCAACTTAGTTTTTAAAAAAATCAATTTTAAGACATCAATTCAACAAAGTATAAGTAACCATCAGTTCTTCCATAAATTTAGTAAAAATTTGAAATCGTACTATTTGCTGATATTTTCAGATTTCGGGACTTAGTGACTGGATAGTGAACAGACTTTGAAGAATTTGTCTTTTTATTAACATTGATATAACTGCTAATAAAACTTTTTTGCTAAATTTTGTAATATTCGCTGAAATAAAAAAGAAGTTTAACATTTGTTTAAAAATAAGTTTTAAACTTTATTTCTCTCATGATATCTTTTCACTTCAGTAAAAAAAAAACACAAACTGGTTTCAAAGTTTTAAAACTTCTCAAAGTATAAAAAAGTAGTAAAACCTTCGAATCAGATGAAGTTAGTTTGTTTACGACCGCTATTTTTTTTTTTATCAAGGCACCAAGAATTTATCAGAAAGAAATAAAATAACTAAAAAGTAAAAATAAATAAAATTATTTCATTATAAAATTAACGTCTGAAATATTTTTTTTGAACGAAGCTTACAAGTGGATAAAATATAGTAAGTAAATAAATGATAAATAAATCACTATCAAATCATTTCTGTCCACACACAAATTTTTCAATGAAATTCATATTTGTCTTTTTATATGGAAAAAAAAACTTTTCGCCCTGCCTTCCATCTTGTTAAAAAGACAATGTTAAAAACTAAAAACATTGTCGTTTTGTTTGTAATGAAATCACTTTTCGACGTTGTTACATTTTTTTTTCAGTAAAAAACACTGATTTGGTAATTGTGATTTTACTGAAAAAAAAATGTAACAACGTCGAAAAGTGATTTCATTACAATAATTATTCATTATTAAAATCCGACAATTATTTCCAGTTCAATGTCGAAGTTGAGTACCAGTACATTCTTTCTGTGGTGGTAGTAAGATGGTGTGTTCATTTGAAGTCTTTGAATTTTTGTCGAGTTGGCTGTTGTTTCATGATTTAAGAATGGGCTAAGTTCTTCTTTTTAACTTGTACCTGTAATACTTGTAACTTGTGCTATCTGAAGATTTCAGAAACAAACCTAATAATGGATCATTATATCATTTGAAAAAAGAAGAACGATTAAGAAACAAGAGGACCATCAAAATTAACAGATGCATGTGAAAATGCAACTTCCATGAACATTGTTAAAGATGATAATCTTCTTAGCAAACAAATATTGACTTCTTTTGAGACACTTAATGAGAAGAGGAAAATAACACGACTTCACAGTGAAGAATACTTGCAATATGAATTTATGAAATGTGATTCTTGCTGTGGGTCTCAGTAAAAAAAATGTTTGAAAAATGCTGGGTTAGGTGATATAAAAATTTTTTAATCATAAATGGAAAAGCGACATCCAGTATTTAATTAAAAAAATTTTTTACGAGTGTTTAAACATGCTGATTTTTGTAAATATGGGTATCCATACACCACATTATCAGAAAATAAGAGTGGTAAATACAGTAAATTTAAAATTTATTGGTAATTTTCTAACATTTCATCAACAAGTGTCTTTGTAAGACTATAAAGCTAAAGTACCTAAAATTCAATAAAATATTAGATTACTTACAATATTTTCCTAAATTCTTAAGATTATTGGGCAATTTAAAAAAATGTATGAAAGTGGTGTTCACATTGTAATCATAAAGTAATTGTTACAGTTATTTCCCCCCTTAGAAAAAATTCCCAAATGTGTCTATTGAGAGAATTGTCAACACCTCATAAAAATACCCAGCTCCATGTTAAAAAGTGCTTTTCTGCAATATTTTAAACTAAAAGTAATATTTGTTTCGAATAACATTAATTAAACTTTAAATCAGCTAATCTTCCTCAAATAAAGTTTTAGAAAAGTAGATTTTATTTTTGAAAGATTATTTTAATCAAGAGTGTTGATAGATTTGTCAGTATGGACGATTTTAGTGTTTTTACTGATAGTAAAAAACTCATTCCAATCAAAATAAATTTAGTTTGAAATACAGCAAAGTATCTTGCTTATTGAAAATATTAAATTCAGTCTCCTAGCTTGAAATTTAAACTAAAAGAAAAGCTTCAAGAAAGAGTTTTCATTTTTAAAAATTCATCTTAAAACTTAGGTATAAATTTTCCTTGGAGGTACCTACTAAAATGGCTTAAAGTTTGATTCTTTCTTTTTTTTTTATTTTAGATGGCGAAAAGTATTCACAGTAAACATAAAATAAAGATGAGAAATGAAAAACGGAAACGTTATTACGTTCGTGAACTCAACAATCTAAAGAAACTTGTAACAGAAAGAGAAGCACGTCGAACACTTGGAGAATATTCAAATAGTAAGTTTTGGTTTCAATATGAAGGAATCATTGATTCTTTTTTAAGAGTTCTATTGTTTTGGGACTTGTTATTAGTAAGCTTCTTGAAACCCATCTGATGCCTTTCTTGATGCCAACCCTTTCTACAGATTAAGTAATGCAATCTTTCCTACATAGTTATTAATAGCTATGTATTGGAGTGTCCAAAAGACCCAAAATTCAAGGGTCTGTTGGGAAAGCATTTCATTATGTTACTGTCACATGAAGATAAATTCATATCAGTGACAGAAAGACATGTTTGTACAGCTTTTGACACTATTGCTGCACATTTCTTAATGCAATGTTAGGCCATGAATTGTTTGAAAAATCTGTTTATATAATGAGCAGTATGATATTTTTTGTTTTGTTGTTTCTCAGTCAATAACAATAGACTTGTCTCAGGTAATATTTAGCAACATGCTTTTACTATTAAGTAATTAGAAAATCTGTTGTTATGGTAACACAAGGCAAGCATCATGTTACCATAACAACTATGTTCTTTTCATTTATTTTCTAAGAGAAAATATCTCATAGAAATTTAAACATAACAGTGCATTTTTTTACAAGTAATAATTAATAATTAAATAATTGCTGTTTGGAATTTGGGATCGCAATCAGAACAATGCAATAAGAAAGCAATATTACTAGCTCTGTAGAAGGTGTCTCTTTACTTGTACTCTGGCTCATTAAACTTCAACTTTCCATGTGTAGTTTGCAATTCATGTTAGGAAATACTAGCAAAAAAATCAAATTTTATGTCTATTTGGAACCTATTTACATTGTTCAAACTGTTGTCCTCATCCTTGTTGTCATATTCATGACATTTTGGCCGTTGTATACCCCTGTTGTCTTAGTGGCATTACCACCTTACTTGGGGTGAAATGATTAATAATAATGATTTTTTATATACTTAATTATGATTATCTCAAATCCTAATAATAATTTCTATCACTTGTATATCCTTGCTTGCTTCTAATGCTGTGGATGGAATGGCTTGGGGATAGTAGTTGTGGCTCGTTTGGGCACAGTCCTATGGGTAATGGAAACTCGAATGAGTTCCACCATGGAATATGTGATTGAGCAGCACTATATCGAGTCTAATTCATTACCTCTTTGTCACCGGGGCCCGTTGGTACAGTTAGTATGATGTTTGTCTGATATCGTAACTGTCCAGGTTTCAATTCTCAGTAGTGGATGCGCACTGCTGATGAGTCCCAAATTGGCAAATCACTATTAGGACAGGAAGGGCAGGAGAACTATTCATAATGTCTATGAAGTCTTAAAACTGAAGAAGTTTTTCTATTATAAAGTATGTGATTTTCTTTTTGTTTTTCTTTTTTTTTTAAACAAATTTCTAATTTTTGTAGTCATTTCTGTCCTGTTTCTGATGAGTTGGAAATAACATAATTTCACAAAATTTTGCAAAATAAGATAAATATATTACAAAAGTATTTTTAAAATTTAGCTACTACTGAAAAAATTACATTCATCTTTGTTGTACTATGAAGTACAGGAAGAAGTTGCAAGGAATTAACTGTTGTTATGAAACTTACATGATCAGCCAAATTTGCCCTTCCATTTCATAATTTTATGATTTTGTTTTTGCATCAAGACTAAACGACATCACATTTATGATGATTTTTAACATGGTTTGTCAAGATCTCTATTAGTGATGAGTCGATACCAATATTTTTACTGATTCTGATACATACAATAATTAAAATTCATTATTTTCAAGCCCTACAGTTGGGTTGGCAAACTATATGAATGAAGTACATTTATTAATAAAACATTTAGTAAAAAAAATGAATACAAAAGATTATGGAATAAAGTTAGATATCCTTTTTATTTAAAAAAATTGAGTAAGGGTTTAAACAATAAAGAGAACAATTTTGCTATGTAAATCACTTAAGTACCTAACTACAGTTGACATATTGCTTTACTTTAATAATAATTGGAAATCTTAAAACTTCCAAACTACTGCTTGGCATTTGATGCACTTGCCATAGTTATGGCCTGAAAATAATAAACATCAGGTAAAATTTAAGTTTTTCACTGTTAGATAAAAAATGTTTCTAGTTTTATAATATGTATAATTTATAAAAATCCAACTAATAGTTTGCTATTAATTGTAAAGTAAAAAAAGGATCTATTTTTTGTCCACCTTATATATTTTAAGTTTTAACAAGCAAAAGCACCCTCTAAATATTATGCAATCTCTTTAAAATTTTATATGTGACATTTTTCAATGAATGAAACAAATTTAGGAGAGTGACAGTTCAATTTCAGCATGCACTTTAAAAAATAAGAGACACCCTAATATATATATGTATATATATATATATGTATAAAAGTGAACATAGAAGTCAACACTAAGTGTTGACTTCTATGTTCACTTTTATATTTACACATGCTCTATCTCTGATATTGAGCACTTTATCCCATAAATATAGCACACCTTAAGACTATATTTCTTCATATATATATATATGAAACATGGAAAAATAAAACTCTGCTTAAGTTGCTTTACTCAAGTTTACATCAGCTGTTAAAAATATTAGAAACCTCGAAAAACTAAAATAACAATACATATAAAATTATATTGAAATAAATTTAAAAATAATATTTTATGTTCAGCAGATGTTCATATTTCAAATTTCTGCTGACAAGCAGAACTTGTGCATTTTTCTGCTCTGACATGATATTGAATTCGGTCTGTTTTACATCTGTGCTATGCCATTGACATTCTTTCAATTCCATTTCAATTGTGATTTAGAATACATTTTTGCCGATGTCTCCAAAGAAAAGTCCCAGTGCTAATTCTTTTTCTTCAAAGAAAAAATATTTAATATTGATTATTGAATGCTTTCCATCTGAAATTATGAAATTTGTTTTGCCAGTGAAAACAGCAGATCAAATTGCACTTGAAAGAAAACAACAGAAGCTTGAAAAAGAAAAAGCAAAAAATCCAGAAGCTGTAAAAGAAGAAAATGGTAAGTTTTTATTTATCATCATCATATTGTGACTATTCTTGTAATTTATAAATCTAAAACTGACTCTAAATCTAAAGTAAAAACAATAATAAGAAAAACTTTCACAAATATGTTTTGATTAATTAAAAACTTTATAAAAGAAAAGATTCTTCTAAAGTATTTGATGAATTTTTACTTGTCTCTGGTTTAAATCATATTGAATGGTATTTGGTGCAAACTTTCTGTCCTTAATGAGCAGTCTTTCCTGCATAAACATAGTGAATTTATGCCAAAAATCAACTAATAATATTTATCTCTTAAATTTCTATTTCCATCATAATAAGAACAAATTCAGAATAATTATCAGATTCTATCTAAGAGCACTCAGAATTTGCAGACCTCAATGTTTACATGAACAGGAGAAATACATTGAAAACACTTTTAAGCTCCTCCAATACTCTATTTTATATTCAATGCAAAACAAAAAGCTTATGAAATATTCCCAAATAGAAAAACGTCCCTTCTTGACAAACCCAAAGTATTAAAAAAATATATTCTTCTACACACTAACTCTATCACAACTACAATCAAAATGAATTTATCTAAATTCAATATTTGTCACAACTACATCTTAAACAATAAAATAATTAATATAAAACAAAATAATAAGCTAAAACTTGAAGGAGGAATTTACTTTATTACTTGTAATAATTGCCACAAGAAACCACAAGAAGTTTAAATAAAAGATTATTCAAACACAAACAGGACCTTTTACAAAACAACACATTAAATGAATTAGTTGCCCACCCTAATGAGACTAACCACAATTTTGATTTAAAAAAAAAATGTTACTCCTAATTAAAAGAAAATACAATTTACTAAGATGAAAATATTTAGAAAGTACTTTAATCATTCGATCATCCACAGTAAATTTGTATCCAGGTTCTTAAGTTTCATCATTCTTACATCGTCTATTACCACAATGTGAGATGTTTAATAAGAAAAGTGATGGAAACGTAATGAAAAAGACTCTAAATGAATTCGGCTACCTAAAACACATGTAATGCTATTAATAATAATAAGTATCTTTAAATTTAATATTGTCAGTGCCTCTTGTGTGCACGCATATGCAGTCACATAAACATAGTTTGATGAACATAAAAACTTTTTCTACTTTGTCACACACACACATTTTATATATATATATATATATATATATATATATATATATATATATATATATCTTTTGGAAAATTGAATGGTTCTTTTATATTTTTTTTTCTTTTTTCTTTCAGATGTAAATATGGATGAAGAAAAAGTTGTTCGTGTTTATGATAAGAGCATGAAGGATCAGTTTGGAAATTATCCTGCTTGGATGAAAAAGAAACAAATAAAAAAAATGAAAAGAAAAAATGACCATAAGAAAAAGAAAAATAAAAAATCAAGAAAATAAATACCAGTCATTTTATTTCATTTAATTCTAAACAAGTTAATATACAAATCAGTGTGTGTGTGTGAGAGAGAGAAAGAAAGAGAGCTGTCTTGATATGCCCAAAAGCTTACCTTAGTCCAAAGTTAAATCGTGGCAAGAAAATGGTGTTGTATTAATCGTCTAATTTGAAAGCAGTGCCTGGTTACCTTAAAAATCATCATTCAGAATTCTGGATTTTACCTGAACTTAAAAACCATTACGGCATGAAAACCTGGGCTTATTCAGACATGTCATTTGTGAGAAACCAATATGGTCAAGAGATAGAACCAGTGATAATAAATAGGAGTTGACATGCCATTAAATCCAACATCCATCCATCCAGTGATAATAGTGAAAATACTGACAAATGATTCAGTGATTATATGGATTAAAAGAAAAGTCAATAGCTTGTGCGAGGACAAAAGTCCTTGTGTGTGAGTGACACTGAAACAATTAAAAAAAAAAAAAAAAAAAAAAAATGGCTTTTATTGATGTGTAGAGGGAAACCAAATCCCTATGGGAATAATGTTCCAAAGTTAGCATTTTCTGCTGGCTTGTGGCCAAAAGACTTCTTGTCTCCTGTTGATGAATGTCCTGTATTGTTCTAAAATCCTGACACCAGTTCATTGACTTTTTCTATTTTTTGAAATCTTTTCTGTTGATTTGGCACGTAGGCAGTCAATCACTGTGTTCTACATATTCCTTAAGTCATCTTTAGTTTTTCCTTTTTTTTTTTTTTTAAAACGCAGGCATTGATTTTAGATTTTTTTTTTTTTTTTTTTTTTTTTTTTTTTTTGCAACTAATCTCCTAATTTTTGAAACATGGACTAAAAGTTGTCATTCCATTAGTTTATTGTATTCATTTTGCTATTACCAAAAAGTTTTAGGTAATTCATTTTGTTCCTTTCTTGCATGAAATATTCTTTTTGGTTAGTGTAAACAGAAAATAATATTTATTTGTTACATGAGATGGGAGTTGTAGAGAGCCATGATTGCCCATGTATTGAAGAGACATGGCATATAGAAGTTATCTCATATTAAGATTTACTTAGCACAAAATGAAGGCAACCATTTATATAGAATCATTTTATTACATGAATCATAGGCATGGAAAGAGCCATTTGCAATTTCTTCATAGGGAAAATTCCACTTTGTTAAATGTTGAATTCTTACTGCCATTGCAAATTTTGTTTAGTTTAACCTCTTGTTTTGGCTTCTCAATCTTTTGTTGTGTTGCAGCTCAGACCAGACAACAGATTCATTGACAGGGTGCAGTTTCTTTCAGTCAAATGTTTATGGCTTAAAAATTACCTTTTGGCCAGATTGTTACCCACGAGTGAAAAACAAAATTTCTCGTAGTAAACCAGATTTTAATTTTAGTTAGTACTTTACAACTATAAGCGGGCAAAAGTGGGTTGAGGCATAAGAGTGTGGGTGTGTGAGGGGTGTAGTTCAGTGGTCGTCATCTATATCTGTGTGGCCCACGTCATTACTACTGTTTGACTTTGCACGGGATGGTCAGTTTTATAGACAACGCTTTTCTTTGTCTTGTCATCTTCATCTAAAAAAAAAAAAAGTAATTAATCTTCCTTCTGTCACTTTCAGTGCCTCTTGCTCTTGTACTTTGAAGTTGACTCCAATTACTGATAGACATCAGTTGAAAGTAAATGTTCCATATCAAGCTGTTTTAAATTTAACATGACCTCAGTTTGTCAGGTGTATAATTTTTTTTTTTTTTAATTCATTGAAAAGATGCCAACCACATCTGTGCATATAATATAAATTTGCAACCCATTGAGTTACTGGGTGGAAAACTAAAATATAAACTCTTAATCCTTTGATCAGACACTGCTATTTTGTTTATATTATTTACTTTGGTCTGTTTATGCATATGTGTGTGTGTATGTATGTATGTAGGTGTCCAATCCATTTATATGGGCCACTGTTCATTTCATATTTTTGTTTGTTCTAATCCTAGGTAAAAGATTTGGGTCAGTTGGGCAAATTGATGGTCACAGCTGTTGTCCATAAACTTTAAAATTCTTTTTTTTTTTTTTTTTTTTTTTTTTTACTAAAAGTATATCTTTTAGCTTAATTTGGTTTCAATATTTATTTTTAATAAGCTGATATTTGTTCAATTTCATCTCTGCAAAATGAAATATTTATAACATTGTTCTTAGACTTCTGAAAGAAAATATAATAAAAGTGATAAACATAGTGAAATGTGAATTGCAAAGTTTGTAATAACCTTTTACAAAAATGTTAAGTCACTTAAGCCTTGTAATGACTATTTTGCAGTAGTAACTTTTTTTAACTTTCTGTTCTGCATCAAGCTGAAAAAATTAATATTTTAATTTCTTGATAAAATAATTGCTAGTATTATATTGGAAACTGAATGTCACATTAACATTTACAAAGCTTAAATTTGACTCGCCCAAGGCTGCTATAGTGCGAGCACCCAGAGTTTCTTGGTACCAGCTGATTCCATCATACCTTCCTATACATCACACTCCTATCATTAATCATTTAGAAGCTACTAGAGAAAGTAACTCAACTGAAAGGAAATACTGGTAATGGTAAAACACTACCTTGGAAAAATAACAGAGAAATATGTCCATCATAAAAAGTGGTCAAAGTAGAATGACTTGAAAGTATGGGAGTATTTTATGTTCAGTTATAATGTTAGCTTGTTTTTTATATGCAGTTATAGCTATAGCTAAAGTGTTTTTACAATGTATTTATAACTCACTTTAAAAACTTTTTATTGTATATGCCCTGCTGAAATGGGGGATGCATCTATTATGCCTACATTTTTTATGCTGTCAGATATGGTAAGATGTTTTCAGTCCTATAAGATTCAAATTTAAATTTAAAAAAATATTGATGGCAGCAGTAGGTGTGGTACCTCTTACGAACATTAAGGCCATAGGTGTCACCATACGGTGATTGCATCTTCGTATCAACTAGTTGAGCCCGTGAGATAATCACTTCCACAAACCTTTCATTCTACGCCAACAGCCTTTCATTAGACACCACCAGACAAGTATTAACACATTCCAAAAGGTTTATCCAATTCTCCATTGGTGGATGTGGCAAAGTCTTGTATCCCAAGATTCTGCAATTTTCACTTGATTTAAAACAAATATTACTTCTAGTTTAAAATATTACAGGAATACATTTTTTTAACACAGTGGTAGTTGTTTGTTTAAGGTGCTGGAAGCTTTTTAAGAACTGGAAAATTTAACTCATTTTTTTCTATGGGGGACATACATACATGTAAAAATTACTTGAATATAATGTGAGTGCCTTTTTTTTTTTTTATATAATTTTTATCTGCTCAGTAATTTTTTTTTAAATTAGGAAAATATTCTCTGTAATCTAATTTTTTTATTGAATTTTAGGTATATTAATTCTAATTAAATAATGTCTTAGTATTATTGCATTTTTTATTTTACGATTCAAAGAATATTCTTGGTAACTGGCGTCTTGTTTTACAAAAAAATTGATAATTTAAATTCTGTTTTTTGCTGTGACAGACACATTTGGAAATTCTTGCAAAAATCAAATAATTGTCGGATTTTACTGAAATTTTCAGGACTTACAATTGAATTAAATTATTTTTGGATTTTTTTATTAGAAAATCTTGGTAAAAGTATATTTTTTTGCATGTGTTTCAGTCTCTTACTTAATTTTATGAAAACTTGAGAAATTCAATGTGATAATTTTTAGTGACTATATTAGTTAAAAGTAGAATTCTTTGAAGATTTCAAATCACCAAATTTTTATTTATTTTTTTTTTTTGCGAAATCGGACCCCTGTCTTAGTGAAAATCTGTTCTGAATCGAAAAATAAAAATGCAATAAAACTAAGACATTATTTAATCCGAAAAACTTTTGTATGGCTTTTATGATAATATATATTAAAGACAATATTGCATGAAGAAGAAAGCTTTTTTGATGAAAAATGATTTTTTATAAAATTTGTTTTCATTTTTTTGTTTTACTATATTATATTGAATAATAATATAAATAAATCTTTTAAAATTCAGTTTCAATGGGGTAACTCTGAGGAAATATTGTTATTAAGTAAAGCTACATTTACTAATCATATATTGTAAAGCTTATTACAATTTGATGACCCCGAATGTTTTTAAAAAGAATTTCAATTATGACATTATAATTAAAAAGTCACATGTTTTAAGGTTTTTACAGAAAAAAACCCTCATATAAAATTTATCGTCTGCTAGCAATTGTATGTTACCATTGTGGGTTGCACCCTTTTGCTAAAAAATATCTGTCGTTAGGGGATGCTCCTTAAGCCTATAAATAGGAAATGACATTCTCTGTCATCCTCTCTTTTCTATTTTTCTCTTGGACAATAAAATGTAGTCTGCACATGGTAAAATTTGTGTCCTCCGACTGGGGAATACATGCACATGCACTTCACTTTCAGTTACTTTTTTCTCGGACTTCTACACAAACATATTCTTTAGTTTTTAAATGTTTTCTATTGTATACTTTTGGTAAAAATATATTGTCGTTTGTTTTATATACTGTTTTGTGTTATGCATTTATTACTCAGACTCATATTCGAGTCCGCAATAATTGTGGGAAAAATATACCAGGAGACACGTGTTTTTTTTTTACTTAAACACAACCAGCATTCCTTCAACATCATACTTGTCAACATGTTGGGCTGTCGATAAATCGATCAAGACATCAGAAAAACAAGACCCTGTTGTTAAGAAATATACAACGTTTTACATTATAAGTAAGTAATATTTGTTTCAAATCAGATTAATTTAGCTTTAGATTTGATAATTTTCCTCAAATAACGTTTCCAAAATATATTTTATTTTTGAAAATGAGAATTAACTTTTGTTTACAAATGTATCAAAATGGCCGATTTTACTGAAAAAAATCGATTCCAATCAATATAATTTCTGTTTGAAATACACCACATAGTATTTTGTTTACTGGAAATAGTTTTAAATCTTTTAATTTTCAATTAAAGCTAAAATGAAAGCTTCAAGAAAGCTTTTTCATTTAAAAAAATTCATTTTAAAACTTACGTATACCGAATTAGTGGAGGCACCTACA
This sequence comes from Acanthosepion pharaonis, assembly GCA_903632075.3. NCBI lineage: Eukaryota > Metazoa > Mollusca > Cephalopoda > Sepiida > Sepiidae > Acanthosepion > Acanthosepion pharaonis. The sequence continues at coordinate 1,753,460 of CAHIKZ030000195.1, read as the reverse complement.
CTTTAATAATTAAGAATAATATATTTTTGTGCAGCTATTATCATAATAGAACGCAAAAGGTTTATACTAAAATAAAAATTATTTTCCGAACAACCTAAACATGTGTTATAGACAAGTGTATGGTTGCAAGAAAGAAATACGACAACAGCAGAAATAGATTTACGTGGTTTATTTCAACAGGAACGTGTGGGTTTGGGACAGTTACCTTGTGGTAAAGTTCATAAGCCGGCTTCGGATCTAGGTCGATCTCTCATAGTAGTTCACATATGTTGACGGTGGTTGACGCTCCCTTGCTGACAGCTGCTTACCATGACAGGTCAGTTCCCTGGCCACCTGTGGACTGCCTGTTGAACTTCTGTGTGACCCCTTTTATAGCGTTTTTTTTATGGCTTAACAGGCTCGAAAAACGAAGCGAGTATAATTAGGAAGGAAGCATTTTTATTGGACGAAAAATAGAACACTAAATATTTTATTTTTCGACCGGAACACGTGTGTCGGTAACATTTGTAAATAAAGATAATGGTCATTTTGTGACGGGGTTTTGTCCCGTTCACATCCGGTTCTCGCTCTTGAGTATTTACCTGTAAATCAGCCGAGATATGTCTTATTTTATTTTATAACACATGCGGCTCGTGTTCAGTTTCGTTGGCACAAATAGTAGCGTCAATGACGTGTCAACACAATACTTTGACAATGGCATCATGACTACATATGATGATAGAGACGGTTACCAAAAGAAGCTTTAGCCTTCCACCGTCTTAAGTCACTATTGAGTTTTGGCCGTAGCAGAAAAACAGTATAAGCTGTCACAGGATGAGAAATATTTTTTGTTGTATTTATTGAAAACTCATTTCATCCTAAGCAAGGCAGTAAAGCAACTCAGACGCAAGTAGCTACTGAATGTGAAAGGATATGAGAAAAAGAAAAACATTATTAAGGAGAGAAAATAACAAAAGAACAGAAACTAAGACGGAAGAAAACAATTGACATTGCATTTAAAGTTTTGAAAATCAGAGTTTACTGGAAAGCAAAAGGCCGAGAGAAAGAGAGAGTTTTGTAAGTGAGAAGACACTGTTAGCAAAGGACTTACGGTTTCATCTAGCAATTTCAAATGTAAAATGATGAGACCTATCTGCCAGTCTGATACTGCGTTTAAATTCGTAAAATTGAGGTACCAGGGAGGAAAGCTCATCAGAACAATTACCATGAAAATATTTCTAGAAAAAGCAAATTACGGCGGTGGGAAAGTGACTGAAACCTTGATACCAGGTCTGGATCGACAGTATTGCCAGATTGCGCTAACAATAACCAAATGGAACTTATTGTTTTTAAGAAAACAATGAGAAATCCGTAATATATAGACGTTAGAATCGAATTAGGTAATTTGACGGACTTTTGAAAGTTGAACTACATTATCAACTCATATTGTAAATATACAGTAAAAAAGATTTGTCTCGTACTTTACTCCATAATACAAAAATAATTAAGAATGTGTATGTATTGTTTCCAGTCTGTCTATTGCCTTGGCAAGCTGTTCAGGAGAACAGTTTTTTTATGGTTTTATTTCGTCATCTAAAATTCTTTATTGAGTAATTATTAATGCCAGTGATATGTTTAGTATACATCTCTGTGTAGTAGCACAGTTCTCTACGTTACGTTTAGCAAGCGGGTTTGCTACGCAATGCCCTTATGTTCGCCAGTTGTCCTCTATACATGTTTACCTTATTTGCATACGATACTGCACCTCCCTGAATCGGAGAGGTCGTATACCCTTGTTTTTTTCTTTTACTATTCCTGATTATTCTCGTATTGTGCTGTCCTTCCTCTTGTTTTTCTTGTTTTCTCTTTAATAGTGATTACAGTCTCTCTTCATTTTCTTCACTCTCGCCTGTCTTTGCATTCTCACTTTCCTTCATTTCCTGCTCTGTTCCACTTTTGTGACTCTCGGCCTCTTCTTGTTCTTGATTTTCCATTTCCACATCATCCAGTTCGTTTCTGCTTCTGAATTGATCTGCATGTGCCAGTATATTTTGTCCCTTTTTCGCAAGTATAGCCGTGTTGTGTCCTTTTTGTATCAGGAAATTTGCTTCTTCTGGATTAGCCTCTTTATTCTTTCTATATCATACCTTTTCTTTCGTTGAAAAGGACATAGTTATGGGGGCTCTGATTTGTCTGCCTATTAATGCTGAAGAGCTCAGCCTTCTTCCCGCGTGTAGAATAGATCTGTAACTAAGTAGCATTTTTGGTAAATACGCTTCTAAGATTAATGAAGGATGATAATGACGAGAAAACACGGGTTATTTTAAGAAAACAAGATAAGGAATTTATTCACGAATTTACATGCTTAAAGTAGTGTCAGTAACTCGTTTCAGGAAAACAAATCAAAATTCTTACAGCACGTAGTTTTAACGTATTATCATGAAGAGGAAATGTTTATACAACAGATTGATCAGACACAAAATAATATTGAAAAATATAAAAATATTGAAGACAAATGTAAGAGAGTTCGTTGCTCACCGAAGGGATAAATGCTTTGCATATGTTCAAAAGTAGACGAAGGGAGTTTGAAATACTTAACTTCATTCATTTATATGCTCAATTCATGTGTTAAAAATTCTACCAAATTCTGTTAGGCAAGGGCAACGTCTGCATTTTATGAACTGAACGTAAGCAGCAAGTCTTCAGAGGGTTCAGCCTTTGACACCGTAGATATCATATGCCAATAGAATGAAAAGTAGGAGTAATTTTTTATTTTTCAATTTGCAAATGCTTTCAAATCACTTATCCCTCGCTTTATAAGTACTTTTAGAGACACCAACGAAAAAGGCAAGACTCTTACGCAAAAAATATTTCTCCAAGGTTTTGTTTTTAATAACCTATTTAGTAAAATAGTCATTCATTAATGAATAAATCCTGAAAATTTCGTTTGAATCGAATAATTCCCTGATTTTTAGGAAATATTTTAAAACAGGGTATCGAATTTTTACTTTCATTGCGGCCGAGAAAAGGTATCCATTTTTTGGGGGGGAGGGTACGTATTAACATTTCGACTGCGGTAAAAGGTTGTAAAGTGGAAAACAATTCATCAGCCATAAGGATGCGCGAACGCCTTTGATCTCCAACAAAGCTGGAAAATGAGGGTTGAGCAGCTCCAGCCCAGATGTGACAGCAATACACTATTTTTGGTCTGATCTGACTCTTTCTTCATTATTTGTCCCAGAAATTTCAGTTGTTTCGTTTTTATTATAAGTATAAGTTTCTTTGTAATTATTAATTTCTTGAAAACCTCCTTATTGCTGTATCCATTATATCACATAAATAAATACGGATCAATAAAGGCTGTAGAGAAAAGGTTTTCTTGAATTGGACACAAGAAGAAGATCAAATTATCACTATCTAACTAACATCTGCGTGTTCATTAATGCTGTAAAGAAAGGAAATTCAACAACTCTCTGTTTAGTTTACGGGTAGCAGTGTCTGGTTCCTGGATTGAAAAAAAAAAACTTTAAAAATATTGCTTTTTACTCAAGAATAAACAACAATAAACAAACAATTTTTTTTGATTTATCAAACTGATGAAAAAAACCCCCCAAAAAACAAAAAAAAAACGTGAAGCAGTTTTAAACACTGGGTGGGGGTGTTGTAAAAATTAACACACTAGTAGTTAACTTAACATTGGGAGCAAGGGGTGGGTCTAACAGTCTGAACTAAATAGATACACAGAGTGAGTAATCGTATGTCAGACAAAATCTCACCATTATGGCACTCCGAGTCACCTAGATATATCTTAGTTTGGCACAAGGCTACAAGTGTTGGAAATCTAGTGTAGGATTGAAAACACTAGAAATAAAGAATGATCTGTTGGATTAGTAGTTCGTTTAAATGCGTTTTGTCCGAAATGAAAGCAAAAAATTGCTACTCTCTTTAATTTATTGCCAAAATTTGGGAATTATCCGATTCAAATGAATGGAAATTTTCAGTATTTATTATTCATTAATGAATGAATTGTATACTGACTGAATATGTTATTTTATTAGAAAACTTTGTAGAAATATTTGGTTGGGAGTCTGTTTCACCATCTTCTTCGATCTGTGTACTTTTTAAAAAGATTATGTGATCGCGAATTTATTTATTTTTTCTTTTTTGAATTCCAATCAGCTGAAGAAAGCCGAAGCGTACAGCGCCCGAAACGTCGTGAATATGACAATAAAGATGAGGACAACAGTCTGACAATGTAAATATTGGCTATACTTTTTTTTTTTTTTTAAACTTAGGATTGATAATATAATTTTACGGACAAATGAAACTTTTAGGACGTTGAATACCTAAGAAAGAACTCAAAGTGAATGTTGTAATCAATTAACAATATTAATGCAATTTTGCCCATTTTTTGTTAGTAGCAATTCTATTTCTTGATTATTGCACTGCTGATATTCCGTATTTTTTTAATTTTAATTTTTCGCTCGCTTTTTAAGTCAGGGGTGAAATTATACACTAGTTTCTACTTTTTTGCATACCTACCTCTGACCTCACAGGCTACCGTGCATAAACATTTTATTTTCATTATAAGTAAATTAGTAAGAAAAAAGTAAGCATTTTTACACAAAATCCAGTAAATCCTTAAGTTAAATGCACTAAATGACTTTGAAACACATCTCTTGGTTTGTCCTGAGATCTATTTTGAAGTCATACATTTTATTATTTTTATTGTTCGGACTATCGTCCTCATCTTTGTTGCCATATTTATCCCTACGTTTCGGCCGTTGACGGATCCGGCCTTCTTCATTTAAATTCCGAATGATAAGGAAATTAATTACTGAACTTTTGGAATTGTAAATTTGTTGTTTACATTTTTTTTTGTCTAAAGGCGATTCAGTGAGTGACGAGTGAACGTGCTAAATGTTTTTAAAAATGCCTAAAAAAAAACTTTAATTACGTACAGAATTTAATTTTTCTTTTAATACGGATTACGATTACCTTTTTAACTTTTATAAAATCTTTTTTAAACAATGATTTACCATCAAAGATTTCAGTTCACCATTAAAATAGTTGGATGTACAACACAGCAGAACTCTGAAGAAAATTAAAAAACAAACAAACTACAGAAGCTTTTTTGTGTGTTAAAAAGCCTCTTACTAAATGGATTTAAAATTTAAAAAATAAAAACAATAAATTAATTTCTTGTTGCTGTATCGGTGAATAATTAAATAGTGTCCCCTGTATAAAAATATCCGGTGGATGGCGTTATTTAAACGAAACTTATTTTTCTTGGCTTTCCTTGTGGCCGGAAGTCACAAGCCAAAACTTTCATTCCTTAGCCCAGCACAAGACTGTCTTTTACGATAATGAGGAGATATTGACCCCCTCTTCCTGAAATTGTGCAAGGTGTTCCTCTTTTTTTTTTTTTTTAGTTTTTTTTTTCGCCTTTCATTCATCGTTAGCTCAGCTGACCATAAAATACAAGAATTTACTATACGAAATTCCGGAAATCAACTGCAGAAAAAAGTGTAAAAAAAGGAATTGCTATTTTTTCCACAAACCCAAACAATTTTTACAACTGAGATCGAGTATGACATAATTGTGGTAAGTGTATTTGTTTAATGTAAAAAAAAACACAACATTTTTGTTGTTATGACAGAGGCACAAAACATGTCTGAGAATGGAAATAATGTATGTTGTTTTTTTTTTTGTTTGCCTTATAAATTATTAACAAATATTTCTATCGTATCCAATTTTATAATTTAATTTTAAACGTGGTTGTTGAAAAATGAAATAATAAAAAACCAAGTTTATAGGTCAGTTGTAAAAATGAATTTTTACAAGAAATTAAAATAAATCCTTAATATATTTTTTTCATAATTTTATTTTTGTGCCTTGGGTTTTAAAGAAGATGAATTGTTTTAACAATAAGTTAAAAAAAAAAATGGAAATAAGTAAAATAAATATTACGTTTTTCTTGATCCGAATTGTCAGTTCGTTAGAAAAAAAAATGTGCCTAGGAAAAATAAAAAAAAAAAATTTAAATATCTTAAAACTAAAAATTTTATCGACGGATTTAATTTTTGAGTAATTGTTAAACAGTTAACAATTACAATTAAACCCGTCGATAAAACTTAAACAACAAACCAACAAACTTGACTTGTGTTAAGTTTTTGCCAGAAAACAAATAAACTAAAGTTAAAAATAAAATTGTGGTAAATTTCTTTTTTTTTTTTTTTTTTTTTTTTCCCATTTCTTTTTATTTTTTTTATTTCTTCGGTAACTTAGAAATTGGGTGGAGGCATCTGCGAATCTCCTTTGCTTTCATTATTTTTTTCATCGTTTATAAACTTTATTGTAAAAACAAAAACACGTTTAGCAGAAATGGCGGGCAGGCTCGGTGATTAACTTCATAATAATCGAAAAAAAAATGTTTTTTTATTTTTTTTTTCATTTTTAGTCTTTTCATAAAAGTAAAACAAGCTGTACACAACGACGTTTAGGATTTTTCTTTTTTTCTATGTATGATTTATTTTTATTTTTTAGACACAACACTTTGTTTGTACTTGTTGATTGAATTTTGGACGACCATATTCAAGAGTATTTGAGATTGGTTAGAGAACTTTAAAAAATAATTTTAAAAATCATTCTCTTATTTAAAAAAAAAAAACACCAATAAACTATCGAAAGTCATCTGATTTTACTGAATCGAGTAGGATTTTTTTTAAATATTAAAAAATAAAATTCTAATTTTAAGGATTACAAGGTCTTACTCTTAGTCTTCTTTTTTAATTAATAACATTTTTATTTTTATTTCGTTAAGGAAAACATCAGTTATGTAAGCGTGAATTTCTATTTCTCTAATTTTTTTTTAATGTAATAATCTCCATGCATTCATTATGTGAGTGGGTACAAAATTGTAACTACTTGGATTATTAAACGAAAAACATTCATAAGTAATTTCCACTTTTGTTTCTCGCTTTCAACTTCAACTTGAAAGTAAACCTTTTGTTTGAAGCATATCAGTGAGAAATTTAAAAGAATACAGAGGTTTTGATTGCAAACAAGTATTTGTTTTTATCTAATTTTTTTTTTTTTTTACAAATGGAAGTATTCCATTCCAGTGATTTGAATTGAAATATTGTATAAAAACCTGAATAATCATTTTGATACAAGAATAGAAGTAAAATTTGACAAGAGTTTTCGTATATAAATGATGACCAAAGATTCATTTTCAAAGTATACTAAATTCCTTTGTGAAAATTTAAAAATAAAATGTCTTTTCTTCGAGTGAAATAGGCTTCTTAAATTCAGTAGGTAATTGTGTGTGCTCACGACTTCTATATCAGATTTTTTTTGTTTGTTTGTTCATGCAAGTTCATTACGACGTTCATGTGGAAAAAAGAAAAACTAACGAATATTGCTTAATTTGGATAATCTTGTTAATGAAACTGAATTTGGTCCTTTCAATGTCATCAAACGTTTGCGATTTTTAAAAAAATTTGCTCACATTATTTATCATTTCCTTTAATTTCTGTTGTATACTAATTTCCTTCCGGGTCCCAACCTAAGGTCAGAAATGGCATCATGACATTTTTCCACTGTACATTTTTTGTGCTAAAAAGAAAACCTCGCACATTTTTAAAAAGCTCTTCGTAGGGTGTGAGCTGTGCATATGAGAACGATTTTTTGTATTTCTTTTAACTTTAAGGCATAAGTTTATTAAATTTGAAATCAGGTGCTTTTCTTTTGCATCATTTCTCGAGCCTTTTTATTCAAAGTTGTTTCCGACATTCTAATTAAATTGTGTGATCCCTAAAAGTTTTTTTTTCAGAGGCGACCACAATAACTTCACCTGTCTAAGTCATAATAACAAACTCGTTTTTATAATCATTCACTTCTCCTTAATCAAAATTCTATGGCTGTATCTTTATTTTTTTTTTATTTCTTTGAAAAGATAGTAATTTTTTGGAAAAAAAATTACTTTTAGTTTCTTTGTGTAAAAAAAAAAAAAAAAAACTACTTATAAAAAAATTAAGAGTAAGACTGGAAATTTGTTGAAAAAACAACTCGTAAAAAAGAAAGGAAGGGTTTTTTTTTTTTTTTTTTTTGTTACTTCTATGATTCAATATTTCTAATGTTTTTACACTCAACGGGTCTCATCTTTCTTTATCATAACATTTCATCCGTTGTATCCACCGGCCACTGGGTAGGGAATTTCGACCTGTGAACGGAACCCTTTAATGGTAGATTGTTCTCGTTACATTCACTGATCATGTTTTTAGGGATATGCTTCGTTTAGTTCTTATTTAATATTTAGTATTGCTCAGTTATTGCTTGTTCTGTTTTCACTGAGTCTAAGTCTGTCCTATCCAGCCCAGGGATTGAATTTACAATTAATTACTGTCACCAAATTCACAAATCGATCATTTTTAAAATTTTAATCCATTTTTTTTCCTTGTTTTTGTTTAGGATATCACTGGAAGGCTACAAGCATAAGGGCACAAAGGCCGAAACGTTCTGAAATAACGGGAGATGATGACAATAGACTTAAAGTCACTTAAGTGTAAATAAAAATTCCTCATCCTAGAAATTCAGATAGAAACAATATTTTTGTTAGCTAAATAAATAAATACTAATCACGTGTTTCGTCATGGAGTAAGTTATTAAATTTCAGGTTACATTTTTTTTACACCCGTCTCCCTTTAGGTGATGAATTTTATTTTTCGTATGGTTTTTTTTTATTTTTATGTGTTTTGACGTCGGAAATTACACACACACACACACACTCTTTTTACTCCCTCTTCCTGAGTTTTCGAGCGAGCAAACCACAGAATCTTGATATCAAGCTCGTGTTCTGGGCCTGATGTGGTTGTATTTTAAACCAAACCGTCGTTTTGTTGTGAATCTGACCTTCAAAACCATCGTAAATTACCCATCTTTTTTTGTGTTTCACCCAGCAGAGAACTCCCGGTACTCACCAGGGTCCTCCATATACTGATGCCTGGGGTTGTGGGAGGGGTAACTAAAAATTAAAAAAATAGTCATTTCTAACAATTTTTAAAAGTAGATTAAATTAAAAACGCATCAAAGAACATAGATAAAACATTTCACCTAGGAAAGCTTTCGTAATTTTTCTCTGATGAATAGAATATTCCGAAAGTAATGCCTCCGAATTATTTCCATGGAAATTACAATAGAGACCGGGAATGCAATAACGTTGTTGGATAGAACAAGTTTTCATATACAAAAAAAACTAAAAGACCATTCTCCATATTGTTGTTACCACTGTAGGTAGTTGTTCATTCCGTGGGTTGATAATAGCTGTTCAAGATCGCCCCGGACATGGCTTGTCACGCACATCCCTTTCGTCACCATTGAAACCTATTTTCACTCACTATCTGCGTTTACTTGCAGTGTCCAAGAATGTCAGTGGTTGAACTTTTTCCGAATGGAGGAATTAAGTGGCACGCCTCTGTTTTGTCACACCATACTGTCGCTCAGCTGCTAAAAGTAATTGTTTTATTGACAGACATTTATTGCCAATACCACCAACATTCGCCTTTTGATGTTAAGGAGACATTCAGTAACAATAGTTTCACAGAGGCCTTCGTATTTTAGTTGACATTATTAATTTATTTTCGTCTTTAAAAGAACGTCAAGATGTACGTTCAAAAAAACAACCCAGGCCATAACAGAAGTTGTTTTTTTTTTGTTTTTTTTTTTTAGTTACCGTCTGTTTTTAGACTTGTTCATTTTAATTTTTTAAATGTACAAACAACGCTTAGCTTCGTTTTTTAGCAATATTTACTATTTTCTTTCCTTCTTTACGAAGCTAATAAAAAGTGTAGTTATTTCATTTATTGTCTATTTTTTGACTGAAGTAAATAACGAATTACTGACATTGATTTTTCTCTTCACTCAAGCTCAAGCATATTAAAAACTTCTTTGCTCATTTACAAATAACCTACTTTTAGTTTAGAGATTAGTTATTACCACAGATCAGCTTTTTTTTTTTCTTTTAAATTAAATGTATTTGACGCTAATACTTCCCATAAAGTCTGTCAGGCAGTATTTTTTCTTTAATTATGGTTTTGCATTTATGATGAAATTACTTTACCCTGCACCAGGCAATGAAGAGCCTGGAACAGAAATACCATAAAGTTAAATGTAGGCCTAATTTTAGGTTACATTTTCTGTGTAAATAAATTGGGATTTGCCCAAGTTAGTATTTTCCTGTTTTGGTGGGTCAAGCAAGATGGACAACAAAAGAATAGCTTAATTCAAGTTATTTAAAAAAAAAAAAAATAATATGTGAGAGATGTCAGTGATATAGACAATTTGAATTTGGTATTGCCTAATAAATTGGAGTTTAAACATTTTGCTTTTAGAAGATTGCTTGTTTGTTTTTTTTCCTCATCAACAAACACCAACTTTCAGACACTTGTTAATGTTAGGTGTAGTGTGACTCAAAGATTAAGGTAGTCTAGTTTTAACGCATGACTAATGGTTTCACTTGCTTAATCTGTCTGTTGAATGCAAATGAAGCACAATGCATTATCATGATAACTGAAACAAGAATTATACTAGTTTTTCTATCAGTACATACCCTAAACATTCCCTTTGTTGTTTTTGGTTTTTAATGCATTTTTATTGTAAAATTATTATCAATGCATTGTAAATTCTCTTGACTGTACTATATCTTGGTAACTGACCATACCTTTCTTCCTTTTCATTGTATTCATTATAGTAAAATTATTTAAAAGCCATTCCATAATAGTTTTAAATCTAAATAGCAATATAGACTGATATTTTCATTTTTCTGAAATGGTAACAGCACATCCTTGTACATATTCATAATATTAAAAAAAAATATTTAAAATTTTTTTTTTTTTTTTTTTCATTTGTTACTCTGAGAGAATGTTTGTGGTGATAAGATATGTTTTTTTTATACTTGTGTATTACATCTGATTCATTTAAATATTTATCAACTGGTTTTGATTGGTGTCAAGGAAAATTGACAAGATAATGAAAAACTGGTTGTTGTCTATCCTAAAATTCATGGAAAAACATTAAAAAAATGAAAGATAACATATGATTCCAGTTCTAGTGATTTTAAAAAACAAAAAAAAAACAGTAATGCCAGAATGTAGTCAACAAAATCTTGTCTATCATACTGGCAACACCTAGTTCTTGGTAATGACTGAAACAGTTACATGTACTTGAACAAAATGGAAAAAAAATTTGAACCTCAGACTGTTTTGATCCTCATATGCATCCTATTTAAAAGTTGGAAAAAAGAAAAACCCAATAAACAAAAATGAAATAAACAGGCCTTGTTGGTTGAATTTAACAAAACTTATTTGGATTAATTTTTGCTGCCTAAATACATGTGTTGTAGATATTTACTTCATAGTGTGTACACCTGGTAAGGATTGAATTAACTATACAAATAAAAAAAAAAAAAAAGATAAGTTGGCCTATCATCTGGTTCACACTCCTCCCTGGTCTTTTGAACAGGAGTAGAGGTTTATCCCTTGTTCCCTTTTTAGGATTGAGTTTCTGGTTCCTCCTAAAATCTGATTCAGCTCTCTACTCTTAACACTTGTTCTTTCCTATGATAATATAAGTTCACACAGTAACCCTCTACTTTGAGTGGCTCTGGAGCTTTGTATTGGGTGAACATTATTAATAAAATAATTGTCTGTAAGACTAACTTCTTTGAAAAGCACTTGAATGATTAGTTTAGTAAACTTAACATAGTCTGGCAGCAGACAACCATAATTGGACATATAGTGAGGATCAGACTCATTATACTAACATTGGTGTGGTGGATGAGCATGAGTCTGGCCCAAGGACATAGTGGGAGTTTAACTTGCTTCACTAGTGAATCATCTTGGGAGATGTACTTGCTAAATATTGACCTACAGCAAGCACTCTAATATGTACAGAATTGTGATTGCTGACATAAGACAATTATAGTAGGGTACCCAGTGAGTATCCAATTCACTTTATTAAGTGAATTGTTCTATGGAATAAGATTATTAACCATTACACTATAACAGCTTTTTTTTTTCTTTTTTTCATTCTTTAAATTTGTTTGGTTTAGGTTTGGTTTATTTTGTTTTATGGCACATCAACCTCAGTGCCAACAAGAATTTTAGGTTGTTCAGACTGTTGCCTTCAGCTTTGTTGCCATATTTACAATGTTTCAGCTGTTGTACACTCTGGCCTTCGTCAGGTGATTGTACTAGTTCCACGTGCCATGCCCCTTCCGGACGTCTCAGTTATCTTCCTTTAACTCAACTTTCCAAGTTTTTGTTCATCACTGCAGTAGCCAGGTCCTGAACTCTCAACTTTTTGGGTTGTCACTGGATCCAATCAACACTTATCCTTTGAGGCACATGGGACTAGAACAATCTACTCCAGTGGACAAAATAAAGGGTTTAGTTTGAAATTCCAGTCACCTGAAGAAGGCCAGAGTGTACAATGGCTGAAACATTGTGAATATGGCAACAAAGATGAGGACAACATTATGAACAATGTAAATAGTGTAAATAATTACAATGCCTCCTGTCAGAAATATACAAAGGTTTTTAGGATAGGTTTGTATGAATAGAATATATATTCTTTGTAAGAAATCTGTTTGTCGATCAGGTTTCATTGATGTATTTTTTAAGGTGTTATTGTCGAAAGTCAAATATATTGCTGCCATTTTTTTTCTTTTCAAAAATGTATTGCTGGTATTTTTACTATAAAAATCTATTTTTATACTTTCATAGTGTTTTGACCCCAGTTTTGGAGTTAATTATTTACCCATAGCTGGGACCCTAACAGGTGCTACCACCTTGGGTTAGGGTGAACTGTGGAACACCAGCAGTTAAGAGGTGGTTCCATGCTCCTCAAAACCTGATCAGAGGCCTTGTTGCCAGATTTAGTTTGTATGTTGGAAGTACCTTAATTTAATACCTCTGTCTAGAATGCACAATTTTTTTTCTACTTAGAGGTTACATACATACAGTAAAAAAACAAACTTGATTATATTGTATAAATAAAGCATATATGCCAGGCTAAACAAAAACTTAGCATTTTTAATTATTTACTATCTTTTTAAATAAAAATCTGCTTTACTTGATGCTTTCTCGCAATTAATTTTTATAATATCCTGTGTTGAGATTAAATTTTTATTAAAAAAACTTTGAATCTACTGAATAACAGATGAAAAGCTTAAAATGTTTTTTGGGTAAAAAAAAAAACTGGCATCCCTCAATGCATTTTCAATTACTGAGCTAAAATTTTTTATATGCTAAAATTTGATTAGTGCATACATAACTTTAGTGCAGTAAAACATTCTACAGTTTAACCATGATAATTGAAAATTGATTTTTTTTTTTTTTTTTTTTTTTTATAGTTACTGATGTACACATTAGCCACACTAATTGAGAGATTCCTGTAAGTCAATTGAGATTAGGTTATGTATCTATAGGTGATGCTCTAAATTGTTGTATCCTAATTGCCTTAGCTTTTTGATTTCTGGTGTATTGGGGTATGATTCTGTTGCATATCAACAGACACATATTTAACTATGATTAAATGTGGTGTTTTTGTTGAGGCTACTTATTTTTGAAGGACCACTTGAAATAAAATGTACTTTAGGAAAGCAGAAGTTATCAGCTGAAATCCTCCTTGACTGTCCATTGTTTTTGTGATTGTCTGCAGCTGTATTGAATTGGAGATTTGCATAGCAAACTATCCATGAATGTTTTTAAGGTGGTAGGGTTGTAACTTAGGGATGAGTCCATATTAATGGCTATTTTTTCCAGTTGGATGATGAACTGTCATGAATGGAAATCATTGTGAACTTTGCCAGTTCCATTTTCCATTCAGCAATATTTCAGTGGAACTTTAGTTCATGAATTTAATTTGTTCCTGAAGCCTGTTCGTAAACCGAAACTATTTTTCCAATAGGAATCGATATAAAATGGATTTATCCATTCCTGGTCCCAAGATTGCTTATTTAAACTTTAAAAACAATACTTTGGGCACAAGTTTATACACAAAACTAATGAAAATCATTAAATCTAAGGAAAATAAAAAACGATACTAAACAGATAAAATATAGATGAACAATTTTACTGTACCTGTAAGTAGGAGAGTTGATGGCGTAAGGGGAAGGAAAGTGATGTTATTGTTTGGAAAAGGGAAAGAAAGTTATGATTTTCTTTATTTATAAGAATAATATAGATTGTTGATTTTGCCATATAAAACAGCAGGAAGAGAAAATATCAATTGTTTTTCTCTTAACTTTTATTTTTCCTTTACCAATATCATCACTAGCTTTCTTTGGAGTCATGAATGAGGACTAATAAAGAGAAAAAGGCAAAGGCACAGTACAATAAAATTGGAAAAGCACAGCACAACACACGTATGTATATTACACGGCGGTCGACTAAGAAATGATTCTGTTTGGGTTAACTCGGTTCAGCAATATTGTTTGATAACTGAGGCATTTTCATCTCAAATATTCTGTTCGGAAAACGGATTTGTTTGACATGTAAGACGTTCGAGAACCAAGGTTGCACTGGATTTGAAAAAAGAATTATAAGTGACTCGGTCAAATAATTACAAACAGTAAAATAAAAAGTAAAACCTAAATTATACAGTGCTGTTCTAACAGTAATACATGGGCATAGTGGATATATAGGTAGTTACTTGATTTTGCAGGATCTAGTTGTTAATTTTATATATTTGTTTGCTTTTAGCATAACAGAATTTATGGATAGAGAAATAAAGAAACAGTCACACTGTATAGTGGAAATTCTAACATTTTGTTAGCATTTAACATAGGCATATACAATACATGCTTTTTTTTTTTTTTTTTTTTTTTATTGAAAAAAATGACTGAATGAGTCTTTTGTCTAAAGCACTCTCCCATAACTACATTACCTGCTTACTCAGTATCAGCTACATGCTGTTATACCTTATATCACTCTTGACAATAATCAACCATACATAGTATAGAATGGCTTCTTTATGCTTTAATCATTTTTATCAATAAGTGACAATCTAATTTTGGCTTATTTTAACCTCTTTTAATCATTGCGACTCAATCTTCCATTATCAATAGATTAAAAGAACAGGTCTAGTTTGATTTTTATAGAAATCATTGTCTTCAATGTTCTGTCATTATTCTGGTGTAAGTTATTCATTTTTAAACTGTTTATTGTCAAGTAGTTACTTGTGATTAAATAAAGAAGAAATGGTTCTGGCTTAAAATAGTAATGATTTTTTTTTTTATTGAAAAGCACAATTTATTAAACTGCTACTATGAAAAACTACTGAATTGTCTATTGTAGATAAATAGTAAGCTAGTTATGTAGTCGGAAGGTGTGGTTATTGGAATAGAAATTGAAGCTCAAATTCCAGTTTAGTCTGTTGTGTTCACTTTTGTTCAATTGGGAAAGGCCAGTGTCCATCTTTTCTTTCTTCAGCTAAGGGTTAAATAGCAGCATAGACTGGGATCTCTAGTCTTTGGTGGTAACCAATCTAAGAGAAAGAAAACTCTGAATTCTAAATCAAGAAGGCAATAGGAAACCACTCCATTACCTTTCCCAAGGGTGCATGGTAATTTACAGATAATGAAATTTAACCTGGAAAGTCATGATTGCTTATATCCTTAAGTGACACAGCATATTATATATTTTTTTTTTTTTTAAAGAAAAAAAAAAAAAAGGGTGGTAGACCATTTTCTAGCATTATCTATTTTTCATTATTGTGGCCTTTTACTAAACTAGGCTAAAGTTAATAAATATCTATTATACTAATGTACATCTATTGCTCCAAGTATGTTTTATTTTTACCAAGATAAAAAAAATGGTACATTGCTGCGTGATTTTTTTTTTTTTTTTTTTCTTTCCTTCTTACTGCAATTACTGCCAAAATGCTCTAACTTGGAAAATGAAGCAATTTCCACTTGGAGAATCTGATACTCACAAGTTGAATAGAGGGGGAAAGGGACAAGGGAAAGCAATGTATGGCATACCTGGCAGGCTTAAGCAAGTGGATGGCAGAACATGGCCTGGGGGAGTTGGCAGAGGCACAAAACTTATTGAGAGCTACAAGGGATAGGGGGAAGTGGAGAGCCGTGATCGCCTATGTCCTGAAAGGACACAACACAGAAAAGAACTGGGTTGCAAGTACGAGTCATTTTTAGTTAAGTATAAATTAACTGCCCAAATATCTATACAAGGGAGATAATTCTAGGTGTATTAACTGTTAATGAGTTGCATTTCTGTTTTCCTAAGAAAATACAAGGGATAAGCAAGAAAGAATCCTTCATCAGCTATAGTAGCAAATTGGTGCCACGATTACTTATACTATTACTAAATAATGATAATAATAATATAATAATGATAAAAAAAACCTTAGTTATAATTACCATTTTCAAATAATTTTTAATTAGAATTATAAGTTTCTAATTAGAAATGACTTGGTATGTATATATTTGATGATGATCAAAAAGTTTAAACATAATGTCAAAATTGATCAGTGTATAATAAAGGTAATTCTTAATTTCAGAAATGTTCTTTTTAATTGAAGAAAATTCATCTAAAGAAATGATTTTCTCTGGCTCATGAGAATGTTCCCTGGCTTATGAAGCTAATGAGATGTAAAAACAATGGAAAAGATTTGTTTCAAGTAATGAAATTAATATGTGGAACAGAGATAATGTTAATTATTATTAACTAATAAATTTTCATTAATTCTAAAGTCTTTTTTTTTTTTTTTTTTTTTTTTTTTTTAAAATTTTTAAAGGCTGTAATAAAGGATTTTCTAATATTTTGATATTGTAGGATTTTTCAACTCCTTAACTTGTGGAAAATGGCGACCAGGCCATCGTCCTCATCAGACAACTCCCAATTTGTCTATTTTCGAGGTTTGCCACACCCAGCAAATTTGACAGCTAACTTGGGATCCCAAGTTCAGAATTTGCTTCCCCTATTACCACCACATCTGAGACCATTGGCTGGCACCAGTCTCTCCAATGGAGAACTCTCCACTAGTGACCTCTTAGCAAACATCCATCACACTGCTTCTCTGTCTAGCAGTACTGCTCATCTGGTCAGCCAATTCAACCCACACCAGTCCATGGTGATCAACATGGAGTCTGTGAATTCTCAAGAGCCACGACTCTCCACTACTAACAACCTGTTCATTGGTCCAAATTTGATTGGTGGTGATTCTGGCTTGAACCAAACTCAACAACAGGCCCAGGCACAAGCACATCAGTCACATCAACATCAACATCAACCCCAGCAGGCACAAGATTCAGTTACACAAAGAACTCCTCTGCAAGGGCAGCATACACACACCCACCATGAACACAATCGCACTACTCGTTCATATTGGCGTGTTATATTGGAGTGGTTACAGAAGTCGGGAATTTTTGCTATTATTCTTTTTATAAAAGTTATGTATGACCACAGACTTGGTAAGTTATTTTCATTAATCTTTTTTTTAACATATTTACTGTTATGCTGGCTGTTTAGACTCTTATATAATGCTTTATTTTATTCAGTTTATTAAACCATAAAGAATGATACAAATATACAAACTCAGCACTACCTTTTTTTAATACGTTATAGTGCCATGTGGCACACATGTATGCTTGCAGCAATATGGAATAAGATGCACATGTCTCATGTGGTAAACAAAACAATCACTTTGTTTAATTTAAGGTGAGCCATTATCATTTCAAGAGTTGTTAGGACAATTGATAACCTTTTTTGCTCTCACAATGTTTCAACTGTTTGATTTTATAATTTCCCTTAGCTGTATAATCCTTACGGAAAGTAGGAATTGTTTATTTCTGCAAACCAGAAAATAGTAGCCAACAGAAAAATCAATTTTGCACTACTGATTTTAATAAAATAAAGCCCCACTCCTGTTATTGGCATATCTAAAGAAAGCCAAAAGAATGGGTTAGTTGAAATATTGTGTTTATGATCAAAGCAATGAAAAGGAGATAAATAACCCATGTAAACAACTCTTGAAATGAAAGAAAAATATAACGTAATATTCCCTAGTATTGTTGCATGACATGTCTTAGTGTCAGTTTTCTTGACATGCAAAAATAATCCACCCACCTCCACCACCCTCTGACCATATTTTTATATTTTAGCATAGATCTGATGTTTAATTGGTTAACTTAGACATACACATAGGTATATTTTTAATTCTGACCTTATGCTCACTCCTTAACTTTCAAAAAGAGGTAATGATTTGTTTTTAAATTTCCCTAATAAATAATTTCTATCACAAGTTATCTATGATTGCCTGATGAAGTACAATCTTAGTACTGAAACATGAAAGTTTTTGTGTAGCGATGTAAAATGTTTTTATTGTACTTTATTATAGTAAAAATATAATATTTTGCTCTACTTTGTATTGAGCACTTTTTTTTAAAGTAAGTGTTATGAACTGGATTTTTACTCCATCTGTTCTTTCTCTCATTTGTGTATACATACATACATACATACGCGCACACACACACATACACACACACAAAGTTTAATTTTAGAATTTTTCCTATTTTTATTTTTTATCAAATTGTTCAAGTCCTGACATTCCACAATTTTAAGATTAGAAATAAAGAATTGACCTCAGAGAGTTGAATTTATATCTTATATTGTACAAGCCCATCTTACATGGGTGTTACCTTTTATCAATTTGACTATGGAGACTTAACAACTGCTGATCCATGCAACTTAAAAATAGTCCTAGAATGTGGACAACCTGAATGTGATGAAAAGTATATGATGAAAAAAATATATAATTAAAAAATTAATTAATATATATGAAAAAAAAAAAAATTCAGATTCACTTAATTTAGTTGGGCACAAGGCTAGAATAAAGAGGAATCTGGGAAAGTTGTATTGCACTATTTGAAATCCAGGTTATTATCTAGGTTTGGTTTGGTTTGTGGCATATCAACCTCAATAGGTTATTTAATGCCAACAAAATATTTGTTGCTGGTAATATTTTTTTTCTTCAAAAATGTATTGCTGGCAATAATTTAAAAAAAAAAAAAAAAAAAAAAAAGTATTTCTGGTAATAAAATTTATTTTTACACTTTCATAGTATTATGACACCAGTTTAGGGGTTAATTATTTGCCCATAGCTGGGGACCCTAACAGGTACTACCACCCTGGGTCAGGGTGGACCTGGGAACACCAGCAATTAAGAGATGGTTCCATGCTCCTCAAAACCTCCTGATCAGAGGTCTTGCTGTTGGGCATAATTTATTGTCATACCCAGGACGCAGATGTCGTTTATCATCATACCCAGGATGGTTATTTTCTGGGTTTCAATATTAGTCATTGGCATTGGTGGGAGATGTGCAACTATCTCAGCCATTAGTTAGATATCCTGATTATTTATCTGACTGCTTGTTTAAAGAAGCAATTTAATATCTAATAAAACTAAGTGAAAACAATCCAGAGAAATATATAGAATTTATTACTTTGTGGTTTGCTACAACTGAAGATTGAAAAATGAGGAAATTCCCAAAGACGTTCTGTCACTGGCTGACAGGAACTTTGACATTATGTATCCTTGAAGCAGCTGTGATAACTGATTTGTATATTTGCATAATAAATGTATCAGCTGCTGAGTTTCTAGGCTGGCAGGTTCTTCTCAATTGGATGATTGGTGCAACACAATCTTCTTTACTTAATTTTTTCATCTTCTTTTCTTTTTTTATAATTATACCGCTATAAATATCCTTATCTGCACATATCACTTAATCTGTTGCTGATTCTTTCAGGTTTATTGGTTTTTCTTAATCTTTTTGGTACATTTTGTTATGCAAATCGTGCTTTGGATCGGCAAACACACCAACTTGTGACCCGGGTAAGTATTTTAATTGTCTTGAATTTATTTATTATTTGGCATAATTTGAAATAAGAATTTGTTTTAGAAGAAACAAAGTAAATGTTTCTCTTAAATTATTTGAACTTTGATATGAAATATGTTTACTATTGATAACTATGTCATCTTTTATTGTTGCTTTATATCACACATTTCAAGTTTGAATCTTCTCAGATTTAAATAATGTGAATTAAGAATACAGAAGTAAATTCTGTCCTATTTTATATGAGCAACACCATTTTAAAGAATTAAGCCAGTTTGAATAAAAAGCAACAATAAGATGAAGAAAAGACTAGACAAAAAATTAAGTGAAGATAGTTAATTTTCATATGTATGTATTTACATAAGGAAATTAACTATCTTAATACAGACTGAGTTTAGCTTGGTAATTCTTTATGCTACAAAGGAGCTAATCAAGAAGTGATTATTTTCAGTTGTAGCATTTAACTATTTGGATTTATAATTATATAAATGTTACAGTGAAACTATTTCATTGGAAAAAAAAAAATGACACTTCTACTTGGTATAATTAGTGTATTTATTTGTAAATATTTTTTTATATCAAGTGTTCGTCTTTATATAATGTGGGTTGAATAAGTGATTGTACACATGAAAATATTTCATGTTTTTTATTTGTAACATATTAACAAAACAGGAATATATCTACTGTATCAGATTGAATAGTAAAAATGTATGCATATAAAACTAAATAATATTCAATGGTTAAGAAAATATAGCAATATTTAAATTTTTAGGGGTTTAAAAAATGATTGTATAGCAGAACAAAAACATGTTTTCTCCATTTAATATTTTGTAGCAAAGCCTTTATTAAGTTCAACAGCAACCAATCTCTTCCTGTAGTCTTTAATTAACAATTCACATACTTTAGTAGGTATTTTGTCCCATTCTTCCTGAATAATTGTTTTCAGGTTTTTGATGTTTGTTAGACCTCTATCACAGATCTTATTTTTCAAAAACTACCATAAATTCTCTGTTCGATTCAAATCTGGCAACTGATTGGGCCATTGTAAGATGTTAACGTTGTTATTAGCAAGCCAATTCTTCGTACTCTTAGCAGTATGCTTGGGATCATTGTCCTGATGGAAGATCCAATCAGGAGGAAGCCCAAGATTCTCTACAGAAAGCAATAAATTTTTGCTTAGGATTTGTTGATATTTTTCTTCATTCATTCTACCATCTATGATTGCTAGTTTGTCAACGCCTTGCATCAAAAAGCAGCCCCAAACCATGATACTACCCCCACAAAATTTGACAGTTGGTATGGTGTTCTTGTTTGTGTATGCTTTGCCATCTTTCCTCCACACATGATTCAGGGAATTGCAACTGAACAACTCAATTTTACTCTCATCTGTCCAAAGAACTCTTTCCCAATAAGAATTTTCTTTATCTTCATACTCTGTCGCAAATTTCAACCTGGCATCTCTATACCATTTCAGAAGGAGTGGTGTCTTTTTTGGGGAGTGCGACTTTATACCGTCTCTGTGTAGTTCATTACTAATTGTTTGCTTAGTTACGCTAACTCCTGACAAACCCGGATCATTCTGAAGGTCTTATCTGATGGCGATTGGGTTATTTTGGGCCTGTTGCATCAACTTTTTTCATAATCTTGGAGAGATCTTCCTGGGAGCACTGGGTCTGCCTTTGTTCTCAACAGTATTACGTCTTTTAAATCTTGCAATAAATAAACCAATTGTTGAAAAAGGTATGTTCATGTCACTGGAGATGTTTCCGTAACTTTTTCCATTGTTCCATAGCTTAATAATTAGCTCTTTTTGAGCACAAGTCATTTCCTTACGTCTAGCCATTATTAGAACCGTTATCAGTGAACAGTGACTGCAGAATGATCCAATTTTGAACTGTGACTTGCCTTGTCCCCGCCAAGAAAGAGCCTGTATTTGCTTAGCATGTAAAGCTACTGCAGTTGAAATGAGGGAGAAAAAAGCACTTACTGCTCTGCCGTAATCCGTCCTCGGCCAGATAACGTAAAAGAATGAGGGGGGACTTGCATTGCATTTTTATGCAATAAAGATGCAATGCATTATGGGACATGGACGCAGTGAACTATGGGATCACATGAAGACGCAAGGGATTATGGGTATATGGACAAATATAAAAGCAACTACTTTTTTCCCGGTGGGGCTGTTCTTCGAGTGACGTTCACGGTTGGTGGCAAGAACAGTCTGTTAGTGTGATTTTGAGACAGAACTCGAGAAGGAACGACTCAAGGTTGAAATACCAGCTGGGAGAGCTTGAATTTACTTGCTGGTTGCTGTTTTCTTTATTCTCCTCAATGTTGCAATAGAGTTACTGAGAATATTCTAGAACAGTTTAGAATCTTCTTTGAAGTACAACCAAAATCTACCGTATTATAATGCAAAAATTGATACTGTTCAAACACTTTTTCCACTATTTAAAATATAAAAATTTGCATAACTATCACTTATTGATGAATTTCTAATTTTAAATTGCAGATTCTATGTCCCAAATTACATATATAACATTGTTATTCAAAGTTTTCATTCGTTATAAGTGAGAATAACAAGCATTTGTTTGCTGTACGATCAGCTTAATTTTGATCACACAGTTTTTTTAGATACAGAACAATTGCCTTATATAAGTTAGTTCTTAATACAGGATGCAGCAAAAATACCTCCCATATACCCCGTCACATAATGGTAAGACATTAGTGAGATAAAGACACCATTGCAACTAATGTCTTACCATTATGTGAGGGGTATTACTGCTGCACACTATTAAATGGCTGGATGGTTTCTGAACAGGTATTATATAGGGCAGTGTTTCTTGACCTTTTTAAGCATGGTACACCTAGGAGCAAATGAAAATATCATAGCACACTTAACAAAATTTTTAAAGGGTACACATTTAAATAATATGAAATAAAACCATAGATTTAAAAAAAAAAATACACACACAAATATGAACTTAAATTATTTCATTGTTTCTATTCAACAATTTGTGCAGCTGGTTTAGTGTGAAACCTGTTGTTTTTTTTTTTTTTTTTTTTTTTTAATATTTGGTCAAATGTGCACTAAGCAGATTCATTTCTTCAATTGAGCATAGTCTTTCTCACTTATTTTTTTTTTTTATCTTTTATTTATTTATTTTTAGGTTATTTAGGGTTGAGAAGCCTAATTCACATAAATAAGTAGAAAGTTGCAGTAAAACTTTTACCTAATGTGGGATAAAAAGTTTAATACTTATTGAGTTATTCAAATACTAACACTGTACCATTACTTCTCTCTCACTCACACACATATACACACCATGACAATATTTCATGGCAAACTTAAGAGGATTGTGTTGTGTGGTGATTGATATAGGGTATGGCATTATTGAGGGTGTTCTGCTACAATAATTATAAACATTCTTTTCAGACTAAACTATTTTATTTTTTTTCAGCAAGGTGGTGTTCAGCGGAAGTCTCTGATGAGAAAGTTGTGGTTGGTGGCATTTCTCTTCCTCAACATTTTGTGTATATACATTGTATTTTCTGAACAGAAACTTTACAGAATGTAAGTATTTCTACACTGATCATCCCTTCCAAATATGACTTCTTTATAAGTGTTTATTTTATTGAATAATTTTAGTATTATCCATAAAATATGACAAGGGTGACACTATAAATATGGCTGTCTATGCGAGTCAGTTCAGATTAAAAACAGGATTTGTGAATTTGCTGTGTCAGTTAGCAAGGAAGAAAGGTAAAATAATTTTCAGGTGGGAGAGTCAGCAACACTGAACTATGAAAGAGCAGTATCTTCAATGGATTGACTTGTTAGCTTAAAGCTTTTTGGTTGTGACCTGTACCAGTTAAAAAATGTTGAAGAACTTTTAATATTTCTCTGCATTTGAAACAATCAGTTTTGAAGCAATTCTTTTCTTTATAAAGTGCTAATTTATATGCCTTTTCCCTCAGACTAGAAGATTTATGTTGGTTCAATGTTTCTGTTGTTCATGGTACTTTCTGGCCTTATTCAGGTGACTGACATTGTTCATTGTAATCACTATTTTGAACTAAACTCTATTCATTCAATCTGTCGGTAGATTGTTCTAATTCTGTTTTTACATTCTTACAAGATACCTTACTAATTACTGGTTAATACTAATCTCTTATTCACTTACTGTCTTTTTGTTTTTACATGGAACCAGTCTGTGTGTGTGTGATTTTATCCTTATCTGATCAAACGATTGAATTTGGAATTTTGAGGAAACCAGATATGTTTTTTAACTAATGTTTTAATCCCCTTGGACAGTCGAGTGGTATAATTTTGGAGCTTTAAACCTAATGTTTGTATTTATTTGGTGGAATTTATCATAGTCTGGTAAGTATTAACTGATAGGAATTATCTCCCTTAAGCATGGAAAACAGGATGAGAAAAATCCACATGGTTTGCATAAAAGGTTCAGTTCAAATTTCTGAAAAGGTTGCCAAGTATGAAGACAGTCGCCTGAAGAATGCAGGAGGGTATAATGTCTGAAACCTTGTGAGTATAACAACCAACATTAGTATTGTAGTCCAAATTGAAAGGCATATAATAATAATTCCTCTTCCAAAAAAAGTTCTGAAAAATAGTTTTATTTAAAATCTTCATGCAACCCATGTAGGTTGGCTTTCAAGTGTATTGTTATCCAAAACTGGCATTTAATATCTCGGAAAGCAATACTGTTTTCTTTTCCCATGGTGAACCGTGTTGTTAACCTCATGGGGTTCACACAATTTAGTATTGTATTGCTTCCTGGTGAAGCTAAAGTATGAAGGTGTTATCTTCATATCAAAGTCATTAATGTTGACATTGATGGTGATGTTTTAACAATCAGTTCTTCAAACAATATGTTAGATATCATAAGAGATAGCATTGATCCTTTTACCAAGCCTTATTCCTGTAAATATATAATGAATTGTATTGTTTGTCCAAAATTGTTTACATAATACAACAGCGTAGGACAATTATGATTATTTTATCAACATATGAACTTTCTGAATTCAGTTTTCTTCTCCTTAATTGCATCATTTTCAATCAGATAATGTGCACAGAAATTTAATAAACATCTATGATTTTAAATTTTTTACAATTTGCATTAAATTTAATAGCACTAATCAGTTTATATTTATTCCTTTTTCCTCTAAAACAATTATAACTCCCTGACTAAATAAGGTTTTGGTGAAATGCAGTTGCAGGTAGCTTACTCAAAGAGTATTCGGATAAATGCAGCGCTCATTAGTGGTGCGTACTAGTCACCATAATTGATAGACCACCCCCTCCTGATGTGATATAATGTATAGGTTTATTTTTTAGGCTTTTGTAAGCACATTGTAAGAAAATAGAACACCTTCCTGAATATAAAATTAAAGAAAAACTGAAAATTTAAATGCTCCCCCCTTTTCATATGCTAATCACAGACATTTTTATTTATTTTTTTTTTTTCACAGAATTCACTTAGCTTTCTTCTCTCCTGGCATCCATCTTTGTTTCCTATATATATATATATATATATATATATATATATAATCCTAAGGAGGCAGGCAAATCTACCTAGGTTTCACCTAAATGGATTATTTTAGGTTTTGCTCTACTTAATGTATTGAACACTTTACGTAGTTGTCTTTTTACTAGTTTTTTTTTGTTTTTTTTTTTTCTTTGAACTTGAAGCTTGAACACTGGACGATTGTTTTCACCTTGATTTAATGTTCCTGGTTCTTTTTTTTTTATTCCCCATTTTTCCTTGGGTACTGATTTGTTCTATTGCAAGTTGAGCTATCTGAGGTTTTTCCAAGCGAGTACCACCATTTTTTATATATATATATATAATGAGACTTTCTGTTTCAGGTTATACCTTCAACTTCCTGCCATGGAAAAGATGGACATTTGGACTTTGGCTTGGACAGTTGGAATAACAGATTTTGTTTTAAAATTTATTTGCATCATCCTCAAATCAATTGTAGCAATGTGGCCTCGCTCATATGTGCCATATCGACAAAGAGTAAGTAGAGCTTCTACTTTTTTTTTTTTAATTTATTTAATATCTAATATGTTTTATGTATATCCTTTTCATCTTTGTGTTTGTTTTTGAAGTTCATGTCATCACTGTCAATTCTTTCCAGAGCAGGTATTTTTTGTAAGTATGAATTCATATAAAAAAAACAAACTAGATATCTGAAAGACTCGCTCACCTTTTTTCTGATGTGGAGAGCCACCATCTTTCCATTCTAATCTTGACTTTAAGCTGATGCTTAAAGAACAAGATCAATTGGGAAGAGGTGAACTTCTCGTACCCATGGAATTCCTTCTGAGGTGTCATCCATATCACGACTCCTAGTAACAGGAGAATACATAGTGTTCAACTTTTGTCAATGACAATGCCACATTGCTACAGACAGAACTGGCCTCAAGGACGAAAAATTTCCTGCGCAGTATATGAAACCTGATCTCTTCAATAAACTTGTACAGTGGGACTATGATGCTGCATTGAAAGCAAACACAGTTTAAATATTTATCCAAGTCTGCCACACAGTCTTTTGCCACCCTAGAGGGCCCTTCAAATCACCAGCCAGGTTAGTGATGCCTCAACATTACCGAGACATTTCAACCCAGGTGCCTAAGGTCATATGAAGTGAGCCTTCTGCTTTGTAAGACAGAGTTTGCCTATCAACTCATATATACAACTGACAGAAAGGATCCTTTTTAACAGTTACAATGTAAATAGGACCTCTTACTTGGAACTTTTAAGAAATTAGTTTTTCACAAAACTGACAGTTCCAAAAGATACAAAAGTCTTGAAGGTTAGAAGTGCAATGTTAAATAAATTGACCAAAAAAATGTAAGACTTAAAAACTTGTCTCTGCTGCTACTACTATAGAATTTGTCTTGTCAATTCTTTTTAATAAATTGCTGTATTTTTAGTTAAATTCTTTTGAACATTGATATGAGATGCTGTATTTGTAAAATGGTTCTCTGTGCAGTAACCTGCAACTGGAATAGTGTTATGAGGCCCCATTCTGCCCTACCTCTTTACACTTACACACTAAAATACAAAACCTAGCTTAAGATCATGACTTAAATCTGTAGCTACTAGATGTTCTTTTAACCTTACGAAAAGCTCCCATACACCAAACCCTTTAGATTTCATAATAATAGAATGGAACTTTCTAGAAGTCTCTAGAAACTTCTAGAGGGTACAAAAAACATGTTTGTTCCAACTAGCGAGTTTGCCTCTTGAACCCATAGCCATGACTACTGAGGTCGACTCTGGTCTGTTTGATTCATGAACAAAGCTTCGGCTATCGGTAAATACTTCGCCTTTTTATTTTTTGATATTATTGATCAAACTCCTTTATTTAATATGCATGTGAATATCTAACTATTTTTCTAAGAAGAAAATAATGATTCTTTGACTAGCGACAAATTCCCATCTGTTGCCTTAATCTCAACTGTATAAGGATTTCCTCTCCCACTCCCCCATATAGCTACACGTTACACCAACTACTTTCTGGGCTCTCACATACTTATTAGCTTGTTAGCATTTCCCAACATATATTGTTTAAGCCTCAGCCCTACTGTTTATAAAAAATATTTTATTATATCTTATCTTACTTATTATAAAACGCAGATTGTGTGTGTGTCTGTAACATTTATATATTGGATCGAATTTCCTACATTTTTTAGCCGATTTCAACAAAACTTCACAGGACTACATAAAATTACCTTGTGGTGGTTCTTACGGCGCCGATAATGGGGAAAAACACATTGTTTTTTTTTTTTTTTTAAACAAAATCAATTTGAAAACACGATTAAGACACATCGTGAGAATGAAAGGGGGAGAACTCACCCACGAAAATGTAAACAAAAGAGCATAGCATGATGAAAAAAGACGAACTTGATGAAAACAAACTTTTATCGTCTAATGTTCATATTATTATTAAAGAGGAAAGATCAAAGTATTTTTTGGGTATTTTTTTACATTTTTTAATCGTTCTTAGCACGTCTGAAATTTTTGTTAAAAATATTGTTTTTTTTTTTTTTTTTTTTTTTTTTTTTTTTTTTTTTTTTTTTTGGTCAAAAAAAAGGACAGATAATCAATCATTTTTTTCAATTTGATAAAATAGGGAAAGATAATTCCACGTACTTTAGTGCCGTTTTTTCAATTCCCTTTGCAATTTGTTACAAGGCAGATCAATAAGGCATTGGTTCTATTTGAAATTAATTCAATATTTAAAAGAAAGTATTAAGAAATAATTTAAAAATGCCGATGTAAGAAATCTGCTAGACAAAAAACAACAATATTTCGAAGATGATAATTATTAAGGAAAGAACACAGTACTTGTAATAAATTAATAAACCCAAATAAAGTTAATATTTTTTGTATTAGAAACAACAAGTGGAAAATATATTCAAATCAGAATTCTAATTATGAATCACCACAAGCAAAATATACAATTTTTTTTTTACTGTATTCAATAAGTAAAAATAATAAATTGTAAAAGATTACAGAGAAAGGCTATCTACATTTTTCAACCGATTTCAACAAAACTTCACTTTTTTTTTTTTTTTTTTTTTTTTTTGGTAGGATAGCAAGGTGAACAAGGCGGAAAAGTTTTTTTTTTTTTTCAAAACAAGTGTAATTTTTTTTATTAAATGGAAAAACAAGTAGATTATCTCGTAGTACGAGATCAGGAAAATGTTCCGCCAAAATAGGATAGCAAGGTGAACAAAGGCGGGAAAAGTTTTTTTTTTTTTTTTAAGTTCTGGAAAAGGAACTCTTAAACACGGTGTAGATGTGCACAGATAAAAAAAGTACTTACTGTGGATTTGGGTATTGTAAGTGTGTGTAGTGTTGTTTTTGTTTTTTATACCCTTTTTTGTTCAGGTTCACGGTCGTGAGAAAGTTCAGCCATCTATTTGCTGCTAAAAATTATTTACGACTAGCCAAAAGGGACGAAGACTTATTTGTTGTTGGTTGCATCGTCTTGAAGAAAATTATTTGCGATGAGCCAAAAGGGATGAAGAATTATTTGTTGTCAGTAAGATATCCCTGTCTGTATTTAAGGTTGACTGACGAGGAATAAATGAGTCAACTTCATGGATCGAAATTTTTAGTCCGACTGAACTCGAACGATTAGTTTGTCCGTGATGTCAGAGAAAAACGGTAATTTAAATTTGTTAGATTGGTGACATCAGCAGGAGCTGATAAAACGATAATAACTTGTAATTAGCTTTAAATAACTAAAAAGGTTTACTACTATATTTAGCTTAACGAGAAAGGAAGGGGTGTAATCAGTGGACGCCATTACACGCACAAGTGTGGAAGGAAGGGAGGAAAAATTCGCTGCCAGAAAACGTAGATGGAATTACTGTATTATTTCCATAAATCATAACGATTATAAACAATGTTTTCGTTTGAATTTGGGTTTGACCAATTCGTAAAAAAAAAAAAAAGCTAATTAAGACATGCGTGTCCGTCAACCTTAAACAATAATCTTTGTCAATTTTATTTTTCAGTCTTTATGATCGTCCATGCTTGATCTATCGCTTACTGTTACATCCCCAGGCAACGCCAGGCTCTACTGCTAGTGCTAAATAAAACCCACTTTTCGTTATTACATGTAATCTTTTCTTTCAACTTTTATTTCTAAGAATCTGTTTCATCTTATTTTTGTGTTGTGCCAGCCGTAACAATAGACACCGTTTATCATATTAAAGCAAATCCAATGGGAGACATCCAGACTAATTATGATTTGCTTCTTCAACATTAACAATTTGAATCCTATCTCTGATGCTTGTGTTCTTTATGTAAAAACCCAGTCAGGCCTTCAACATTTGTGCTTAAAACAAGTCAGGTACAATTAATCAGCAGTAAAGACCTTTTTGCTCTTCCTCCTTTTCTTTTTTTTTTCTTGCATCCAAAATCAACATTGATACAATTTCCCTCTAATTTTATCATCCTATCATTTACCAATAGATCTTGCATAGTGAAAAATATGGAATCAGTGTAAAGGGCCTATAAATTGGCTTATTGAATTTTGTTTAAGTGCGTCTAGCACCTGTCTAGTTAATCAATAAATATGCCATATTTCTTTTTAACCTATTTAAATGGTCAATTGGTTTGTGAAACCTTTTGACTTTTTATTTACCTATTACTACTGTTTATATTATCATATATTTCTTTATTTTTCAGGGAAAATATTTTATGTTGATAGAAAAAGTGATATATTTTTATGGTTGTCTTACTCCAATTGTCCCTTGGGTCTACTTTTTACTTGATGATTCCTATGGTGGCCAATGGTTTTCTACTTTTCTCCTTATCATTTATACAGTCTTTAAGGTCAGTCTTTTCCTCATTTGGATTTTCTTTTTTTTTCTTTGATATTTTTTTTGTATCCTTTTCAAATTAGATTTGACAAAATGTGTTAAATAATTAGACAAGACTTGACATGGAGCAATGCTTAGAAGCTAACTTTGCAGACCATTACCCTAACTGTAATCAATGTGACCCTCACTTGGTGGTTCATACTTGTGATAGACTAAGATTAATAAATAGGGTGCCTTGTCATTTCACAGTAAGGGAGCTGATCTCATGGATTATTACTACTCACTCATTAGTGAGTTTAATCCTCACTAAGTGCTTCACAATATGACCTTGTTCCAGAATAAACTTTGTAAATACTGAAATGGACAAGTTTGGAATTATTTAAGCTTTAAAAATTTGTGCTTCATTTGCTTATGAATTTTGGACAAAGCAACTGAATATTTTTATAAGTTATTTTGTAATGGGTAGACTAATTGTTGATGTCTTTCTGTAGACAGTTAACTGAATTGCTGTTTAAATGGAAATAAAACAAATGGGATAAATTATATCTCCATAATAAAGTTGATATTTTTATTACTGAAATTGTTCTTATGCTTTTTTTTTCTTTAAATCACTTTGTTTTTTAGTGGCTCTGTTCTTTGATCCAGAAATTAAAGCAGGAATACAAGGTTAGGTATCTTCAAATGAGCTCTAGAGGTATGGAATGTGGATTCCTGTCAATTTTGAAAGTATCTTTTATCCAAATTGACACTCATTTCACAGTTAAAGAATGGATCAGCTGAGACAAACAGCATCAAAGATTAAGAATCCTGCCATCAGTGATGTTAGATATACATGTTGAAAATACAGCTCATATTAGTTTGGAAATTTTGCATTTTATCACTTTCTTACGCCATCATTAGAACATGAAATTCTGTTTTTTGGATATTCAACATATCTGGAAGATTTACTGTGAAGTTACTCTAGTCCTTTCTTTCCAGACAATCTTAAGCTTTTCAACAATCACTGTAGATCTTAATCTCAGACAATATCCATTCCTTTTATAGGAATAAGTTTAAACTTAATAAATTTTGAAAAAGATATTGAATGAAAAATAAAAGAAACTATAAAATCTTTCAAACACATAAATATGGGCTTTGATTGAAAACATGTAAAAAAAAAAAAAAAATTGATGGTAGACAGAATGTGTAATGTCTTAAATAATTCAGTTTGATCAAATAATGATTTAAATATGGAACCTAATGCTCAATTGCACAGATGTGTTGTAATTTTTAAATAAAGAATATTTGGTTTCATTATGAAGCCAAAGTTTACTTACAATATTTTTTTTGTTTATATAATTGCAAAAACAATTCATTTTAAAATTTTCATAAAAAGAAAAAAACAAGTCTTCTTTCTCATTGATGTCAGTGATTTAGATTGAGTTGAAAGAACTTAAAATTAAAATTTTTCAAAGCAGGACCCACTCTCTTGGAAGACTAGTGCAACGTGGTCTGTCTCCATCTGTTTGATCTTGTTCCAAATTAACTTAAGCTTAGTAAACTCCTATATGAAAAGCTGCTTTCTTTACAGTAAATTAAATGCAATTATTAGTTCTCGTATGTTGATTACTTGAGGAATTTTGTTATTAGTAGACATGGATGCTGACTAGTGAATATTATTAGTATTATTTCTAATATTCTTCATGTCATTTCATAGCCCAACTTGTTTTTGTTAAAGCATTTGAATCTCATCAAAGATGATTTGTTTTCTTCCTAATAACGGTAGATGTGCAGGTGGTGCTAATGGATAGCAGCTCGGAATGAGAAATTGTAGGGCTGAGTTCAAATTCCAGTTGAGTTTGTTACATTCACTTATATGCAAATACCCTTGTGAAAGGTATGAATACAACCCTTATCTTCTCCGGCTATGGGTTAAATAGTAGGACTTGTATCTGGAAAAAATCATTGTCTCCAAAAATTTTTAATGCAATATTCACTTGCAAAAAAAAAAAAAAATTCTTAAAACCTAAAATGTTTTTTTGACTATAAATAAAGGGTTGATAAATGGGTAAAAAAAAAAAAAATCTATCAATCCCAATAACTATTTCATTAATCAAAGTTGATTCTATTGGCACATATATAAATATAATCATTATGATTCACTTAAATGCTGCCTTCTGAGGCATTTAAGGCCTGTCAAGTTAATTCTTTGCCAAGGGAGTTAATAAACTCATTGTCTCTTGAAACATGCCCCTCATTCACAATTTATACTTAAAAATTATTCAGAAACCATTACATAAATCTTGCTTTATTCTTTAAGAATATTTTAACAGCATTGTGCTGACAAAAATTGCACTATAAGGTGCTGTTGTTTTCTGTTATGGTAACACACATATATACAAATATTGGATGATCTTTAATAAAAACATTTTATCTTTTTATTCAGTTAAAACCATATTCTTCATCACAAGATGTCCAAATACTGACTTGGGGTTATTGACATTGTTATTTTATGTTGTCAAATTGGCTTTGGCAAATTAACTTTGATCATTTGATCGGAATCTAATTTGACAGGATGTGTTAATGTGCTTTGTTTTAAAAAATATTTAAAACAAATGATTATATTTCTGATATTTTCAATTGCCTCAAAATGATGAAAGTACAAATTATTACTTACCAATTTAAAAACTACTGAAATGCATTGTTTGCCATGAAAGTGGGTTGTGAAGATTGTGTCTCTTTTCCTTTTATAGTTTTATCTGTTAACATTTTTGCCTTTTTTTTTATTTTCATTCAATAGGATTTTTTTTCATTTTATTGCAGCTAAATTTGGTGTATATAAAATCGTCTGATTTATGGAAAACTTACAAGAAATTTAAAAGTAATATGGTAAGTGTACATATGTATAAGCGTGTGATGAGGTGTTTGTGTGAAATTCCGAAGTTTAAGGAATTTGAGCATTTAGTCTCTTTCAAAGTAATGTGTGTGTATATTTCTCATTCTTTCTTAAAAATACTTAATCTAATGTTTACAATTTAAAACGCAGATTGTGTCATTATCATTATACAGAAAAATTTCATTTCAGAATTCAATTAATCAGACTATGGACATAAAAATACATCCTTGTGTTTGTGTCATATACTGTAATTCCTAATGTAGAATACTCATTTTTTTTCTAAAAAAAAATAAGCAAAATTAGGGGTGCATATTATTCACAGCTACAAAAAAATTTTTAAAAACTGCCATTTCATTGGTCGATTTACTCACCACAAACATACAACAATTTGACACTAACATTCAGCGATTGTGACCCCATAAGGATGTCAAATACAATCATATATATTTAACAGTACTTACAAATGTAAAATAAAATCAGAATTATCATAAAACGAAATTACAATACTATTATTCTATGTTTAAAAACATTTTTTGTGGAAAAACTACATACAGATCCAGTAGATTGCA
Organism: Acanthosepion pharaonis; assembly: GCA_903632075.3. Lineage (NCBI taxonomy): Eukaryota > Metazoa > Mollusca > Cephalopoda > Sepiida > Sepiidae > Acanthosepion > Acanthosepion pharaonis. The sequence goes on along the minus strand of CAHIKZ030000195.1, from coordinate 1,719,759 downwards.
CATTTTATCGAACAAAAACAGGTTAATGAGTCTGAGCAGTAGGCACAATATAGGTATTTCTGTTCTCTTTTAGAATCACGATGATCGGAAATTTTGACAAATATCTTCAATTACAACTTGAATAAGAGTAGGAAACGCTGGCCATAATGAAATTAGAGAGGTACAATTTATAGGGTTTGATTACCAAACAAGAGGTGCATATTATACACGAGTAGAAGCATTTTCCCCACACTTTCAGCACAATTTTAGAGGTGTGTATTATGGATGAAGGTGTATTATACATGGGGAATTACTGTAATTTTTTTTTTTTTCTCTTTCTTGCTTCTTAGTTTCCATAAACTCACTTAGTATTTCATAGTATATTTGTAGATATAAAAATATAAATAAATTTTGGTGGTGCATTTTTTTGAAAGATGACCAAGTTCAAAAAACAATTTAACTTTATTTTTCTGGTCTTAACTATGATTATAGCAAATGATAATAAAAAAGAAAAAAAAAAACACCCTCTAAAACTGGAATTTTTAATTTCTTTTTGTTTTTTGTTTTGTTTCAGAATTTGGGTACAAAACCAACATCTGAAGAAGTTCATATAGCTGGAGAATCCTGTCCAATATGTCATGATGACTTTGCAAATCCTGTCAAACTTAGTTGTAAAGTAAGTGTTTCTTTTTATTCCTACTTAAATATGTATCAGGATTGTTCCTAACATAATGCCTCCATCTTTGTTATGTTGGCCCACATCAGAGGCAGATGTTGATCCTTTCTGTTAACAAACCATATCTTTTTTACCTTGTTATAAATAGCAGCTGAATGGCAGTCTGACAAAATGGTGTCTGATAAGAAAATGTGTACAAAGCAGAAGCTTGCTGGTGAGTTCTTCCAACTGGAAGAAACTGCACCATTGATGCTTGGTGAACATTTATGGAAACCAAATTATGGATATGAGCACATTTAGGCAGTTGGTAATAAATTTCAGTACTGGTGACAGCAATATGTATGAAAAGTCACATTTTGGGTCACCATGTGCAACTGTCAACTTACCAAATGAGGAGTATGTTGATCAACTAATTTGTGCAGAATAACCATTTATAACCAAGAATTCACTGAATTAGAAACAATGTTGGGATATTGCTGTGTTTTTACCAAGTGGGTTCCATAGATGTTCACACAAAAGACTGCAAACTACAAGTCTTTTAGGACTGACCTGCACAACAACAAAAATATTAAGGTTGACATGACAGTTTCCAGAACTGTATCCTCACCAATGACAAGTTCCAAGTGTTGTTACTATGAGCCAGATTCAAAATGACTTTATTGTGTGGTGACATGTGAAGTCCTCATCAAAGAAAAAAGTTCAAACCCAACATTAGTAGATGTACACTGTTTTCAGGGATAGGAAAGGCATGATTTCGTGGAGTCTGGACAAAGCATCACCTTTTAAGCATTGAAAGTAAACTGAAAGTTCAAATTTCCAGATTTAAACCAAGCTCCTATTTTGTGCCCTGTCAGCTGGGGCTGTAGAATACACAAACTGCACATCTGCAGAGGGGTCCCCCACGTAGCTGCAAATGAGGCCATCTGTTTGCCACCTGAAGGCTGAGCAGTTCATGATCAGGGTCTATAAGTGGTCATGTGACAAGCAACACTCTGCTTTGGTTCTTATTTGGACTAGACTTGTGATCAGAGATGCCCGATTGGATCAATTGGCCGGTCATGTCAAGTCATAGCACCTATATAATTATGCCTGATGTTATCTCACAAACTGATCACATAATGATCAAACACTGAACCCTTCATTATTTTTAAAGTGCTAGAAGGCGATAGCTGAGAGTTAATTGGGTTGAAGAGAAAGACTTTGAAAACTGTTTCATATTAAGGCGTCAGATGTTTTTTGGGGTACTGATGCTCAAAATTAACAGGAGCTCAGTCCTCTCTTGATAAGGGCATACTGGTAGATGTATTCCCATCTCAACCAAGGTGAATAGGTTTAACCCCCTTGGTAAGTTCCCAATAGTAATAAAGTAATTACCAGAAGGGCAAATCTCCAAACAGTGGAGAGAAAAAAAAAAAAAAAATGAAGTGGCAGTCTATTTGTGGAAGCCAATCTTAAGAAATATGCAGATAATATACTAAAAATGAAGTCTTTCCACAATTTAAAGTGTAAACTTAGCTGCATGAGACACTCATGTGGGTAAGCTTACATTTTAGATGAGTGTCTCATGTGGGTAAGCTTACATTTTAGATGAGTGTCTCATGTGGGTAAGTCTCATGGGGTAAGCTTACATTTTAGATGAGTGTCTCATTAGATTTTAGATGAGTGTCTCATGTGGGTAAGCTTACATTTTAGATGAGTGTCTCATGGGTATGATGGGTAAGCTTACATTTTAGATGAGTGTCTCATGTGGGTAAGCTTACATTTTAGATGAGTGTCTCATGTGGGTAAGCTTACATTTTAGATGAGTGTCTCATGTGGGTAAGCTTTACATTTTAGATGAGTGTCTCATGTGGGTAAGTTTACATTTTAGATGAGTGTCTCATGTGGGTAAGCTTACATTTTAGATGAGTGTCATGTGGGTTTACATTTTAGATGAGAGTGTCTCATTTTAGATGGGGGTAAGCTTACATTTTAGATGAGTGTCTCATGTGGGTAAGCTTTTTAGATTTAGGGTATGATGAGTGTCTCATGTGGGTAAGCTTTACATTTTAGATGAGTGTCTCATGTGGGTAAGCTTACATTTTAGATGAGTGTCTCATGTGGGTAAGCTTACATTTTAGATGAGTGTCTCATGTGGGTAAGCTTACATTTTAGATGAGTGTCTCATGTGGGTAAGCTTACATTTTAGATGAGTGTCTCATGTGGGTAAGCTTTACATTTTAGATGAGTGTCTCATGTGGGTAAGCTTACATTTTAGATGAGTGTCTCATGTGGGTAAGCTTACATTTTAGATGAGTGTCTCATGTGGGTAAGCTTACATTTTAGATGAGTGTCTCATGTGGGTAAGCTTACATTTTAGATGAGTGTCTCATGTGGGTAAGCTTACATAAGAAATAGGGAACTGTCCCTTGGTACCATAGAGGAAATAAATATAACCTGAGGAAAGCATGGAGTAACTAACTATAGTAGGATAAACATAAAAAAGGATGATCAACAAATTTTAACATGTACATATATCTTAACATTTAATAATCTGTCAATCCTAAAAGAAGTAAAAATTGGATTTACAATCAAGTCAAACAATGCCCAGTCCCTTCAGGTGTTTCAAGGGTCAGAAATATGAGCATCACAAGGAGAACTGCAGAGAGCATTTGGTATATCCACACCATAGAAAGGAATCTGCAGCAATGCATGATCAAGAGACGGGCAATAAACTAAAACAAAATGTGTACATTTTTGTAATAAAAAGAAACGGCATATTGGTTCAAGATTTCAGGGACAAAAATCCCGATGGTAGATGAGTATAAGTTTTGGGAAATAACGTTCATATCTCACCTAAACTATCTGAAAATTAAATGCAGTAAAACATTAAGAATCTTGAAAGTGGTGGCCCACAAAAATTGGTGAGCAAACACTGCTCAAATTATACAGGATATTAATTTGATCCAAGCTGAACTGCGTTCTGGGTATGACTATAAGTTACGTCCAACAGCATCCCCAAACCCAGATCTCGTCCTGGGTATGACGATAAACTACATCCCCGTCCTGGGTATGACGATAAACTACATCCCCGTCCTGGGTATGACGATAAACTACATCCCCGTCCTGGGTATGACGATAAACTACATCCCCGTCCTGGGTATGACGATAAACTACATCCCCGTCCTGGGTATGATGATAAACTACGTCTAACAGCAAGGCCTCTGATAATACATTTTTGAAAAAATAATGTTGCAACTGTATGTTTTTGAAAAAATATTACCCGCGATACTTTTTTTTTTTTTTTTTTAAAGACTAGTGTTGTCGGCTATACGTTTTTGAAAAATATTACCAGCTATACATTTTTGAAAAAATAATATTACTTGCTATACGTTTTTGAGGAAAAAAAATATTAACAGAAATAGATTTTTGACAAAACAAAAATATTACCAAAAAAAAATTCTTGGCATTAAATGACCCATTGAGGTTGATGTGCCATAAAATAAACCAAACCAAACCAAGCTGAACTATGGAAACTTTATATACCAATCAGTAAGGATACTCCATACTCCAAAATAATTAACCTAACCTATCCTGTAGGTTTGAGTTTGGAGCTTGAGCATTTAAAACATCTGGAGAAGCAAATGAATCTTCATCAAAACTTAGATGGGACAAACTAGCCTTACAAGACTATATAAAACTAAAACGAGCTCTAAGCTGCATACAGTATCACATTCGATCCAGAATACAAAAACCTCTTCCAACAAAAGTTTATAAAAACCTTGGAACTCTGGATGGAATTCATCATTCATTGAAGCATAAATATCTCTAAACTCCATAATACAATCATATCAGATATGCCACCTTGAACTATAAGAATACCAGAAATAAATCTAAAACTCTGCAAATGTCATAAAACAAGTATATGTCCACTTATATTCCAAGAGGAACCAGAAAAGTTCAAATCCCTGACATTCATGCATCTTCACAGATAAATCAAAATACAAAAATGAAACTGAATATGTAGCAGTGCATAAGAAAATAAAAAAAAGAGACATCTGCCAAAAGAAACTTTAATTTTCAATGTAGAGATTTGTGCAATAGACCTTGCACTCAACATCATCTCTAGAAATGAAAATAAGATATGTAATATGAAACAAATGTTGAAAAAGTAGTATTTGGTTGTGACTTATTTGTCCTGTATTTTCTATTTTTATTTACATGGTCTTATCTTTATGACCAACCCCCAAAATACTTTTTCAATGTTTTTTTTTTTTTTTTTTTTTTTTTTAAATTAATCAATTAAATGCTTAAAATTTTCACTTGTTTGTTGATAAGCTACATTTTCTAATTAAATGTAAGTATTTTGCAAACATATTTCAATTAAAGTAACAGTATTTTATATTTTTTCATCTCTTGTATCTGGTCTTAAGATTTTGACCAGGAGTATATATAATCTCAGCCCTATAATAAAGTCTATTAAAATTGAAATCCATTAAACTGGATGTTATTAAATCAGAGATTTACTCTGTGTTAAAACTTAGATATTAATATTTATCTAGTGATTTTATTTCTTGGAAACTTTCTTCAAAGTTACTTTCAGAGCTCTTGGGATATATGAGAATTGAATCATTGGAATGGGTAAAGATACTTTTTGTTTCGTATGTACAAACTTTCTGATAATGATAGTTCTCAATTCTTTGCATATTTTAGCATATATTCTGTGAAGATTGTGTATCATTGTGGTTTGATCGAGAACAGACATGTCCAATGTGCCGAACCCGGATAACAGGCCACACTCCCTGTGGGGAAGCATCAACCAGTTACTACATCCAGTGGTATTGAAGCTGATCTCTGCTTTGGTCATCTGACATTTTGTGACACTTGTGGCTGCCACTGGTTTTTCCTACATCTTTTTCTGCTTTTTATCTCCATTTGGTACCAGTGGAAATCACTTGGATGTCCATAAGTGGCACCCCCCGTTTTTTTTTTTTTTTTTTTTTTTTTTTTTCTCAAAAATAAATTCTTTTTATTGGATAATCTGTATTTTTCGTTTCTTTTTATTCTATATTACTGGAACAAACTTGGTTAATACCTTGGAAATAAAATAAGGTAAAGATAACCAGTGACCCTAGTAGGTAGGCTGAAGATAGTTTGAAACCTCAAATTGTTTTTAGTATTTTTAAAGTTTTATGACTCCACTGTAGATATTTGTAATTTGTAGATTAGTTGCCAGATGTAGCTAGAAGCTTGTTACAGACTTTATGCACATTTTAAATTTACAAACATCTAATCTTAACATATTCTTAATATATAATTTGAAGTTGTAAATATGTAGACTTTCTCTTTCAAAAAATCCTTTTGTATCTTGTGATGTTTAAATTCAACATCATCATTTCATTGTGTTAATCAACAGAGATTACAGAAGTGGATATTAACGCAAACCTTTTAAATGCCAAATTTGTTTTGATTAGACTTATGAACTTTAGTAAGCATACAATCTAAATTGGCAGTTTGCAAACTTTTCAGTTTTGATGCCACTTGGTAGAGTTAAAAAAGATTTTGTAGGCCAAATAATAAAAATAAATGCCAAAACTTCATTCATTTGTAAATCTTGAACCTTTCTGCATGCTAAAAACAAAAAGTATGGAGTGTCAAAAATATGAAAATAATTTTATATTTCATCATTCCCTTGATTTTTGTAATTATAGAGGGGGTTCTGATTAGATATTGAATCTCCTCCACAACAGTCTATCGATGGCAGCCATCAGCAATTCTGGTATGGTCATACTTGTCTATTGTTTGACATTGTCCGACAATTTTTTGTGGTGTTACCTCTCCTATGTCCACCTTCAACAGTGTCTCACATGATGATCTTGCACAGGCTGTTGAGCCTTGTAATGTGTCTAAACCATACCAATTTTCTCCATTTGTCAGTGGTGAGAAGTTTTTATGTTCAATACCAAGCTACAGCAGTGGTGAACTAAATAAAACAATTTCGAGACATGAATTAAAGGGAAATAACTGAGACATTCGGAAGAGTTATTAGTGTGTAAATTACTATAGAGTTGGGACCTTTTTAACTTCATAATTTGTGGGAGAATTGGGCTCCAATTTTGTATTTATTCATATAGATGATTGCCTCTTTTATTTATTTATTTTTGTTTTTATTTCTTTTTGTTTATTTCTTTATGGTACACCGAAATGGTTTGCCAACTTTTTTTTTTTTCACTAACAGAATTGAAAAGTCATTCACTATGAACATTGCAACTGTCTTTGGTTATACTAAGAGATAATTAATTAATTAATATACAACAAAGATTGAGAAACTCTTTGAAGATCTAACTTCTTGAATTCACCAAATAAAATGCATCCTTATAACTGTTCCATTAGATTTTCAGTCTAAGTGATCTATGACTAGTAAATAGGCAGCTTGGATTCACATTTAGTTAGATTCTTCCTCATTTTCTCTATTCTTACTTAATAGACATAGACTACATAATAAAAATGAATGAAGATTAATTGAATTTTTAAAAAATATTTTTAAAGGAATCAAGTTTTGTTCATTTTATTATCACTCTAGTTGAAACCATCAAAGTTTAGAGTTTTCTCTCTTTTATTAAAATGTTCAGACATAAGTCAGTTTCAATTGCCCGTATGATTATTTGAAAAAACAGTCTATATAATATTGAGCAAACATATCTTCTCTTAACCATTTTGAAATTATCACTTAAATTATATAGATTGTCTGTAAGGGAAATTACTCAAGACTATAATTCTTACTTATATCTCTTGGACACTGTAACACCATTTTGAATTTTGATGTTGTTACTCTCATCGTACTAAGACGTTAGAGATATCAAGAAATTGTTTAAATTTTGTATTTTTCTTTATTTGATCATAATAGAATTCATACTATGCGATATTTACGATAAACTTGCCCCTGTACAGTAAACTTAAAATTGAATAATAAAATCTTTAATAATATAATAAATATAAGTTATCTCCCTTACATCGTCATATTCTTAGTTGCAATAATCAAAGGAAAGTTACCAACTCTGTTATATGATCTGGATTTAGCCAGTACTTTCCATCTGTATAGTTGTAAGTAAAAAAAAAAAAAGAAAAGACTGTCGACTTATAGTAGCAATAAACGTCTGCAATAGATTTCTTCTGTCTCTCGACTGCAACACTTGTAGCCAAGTCACAGTTCAAATGATAGTCCATTGTAACAGTCCAACAGGCAACATAGAAACGACAAAATGGGTTCACACATCCAACTTTCACTTCTCACCAGCAAAAATGCCTGTTTGTCCACCAAGCTCAGAAAATCTAATGTGCATAAGCAAAAAACAACGGCTTTTGTTCACCAAGAGATCTTTCTGATTGGTCACGTCACTCCAGGGAGGGAAGAACATTAGCATAGATTCTGGTCTTTAAAGTAGATTTTTGCTAACTACTTTTTGGTAATTTTTCTTCGTCAGATTGCACACAAAACATGAACTCTTTTTCAAGGTAGCCGATTATCTCTTTCACTACAATCTGATGTTGGGTGCTACTCTTTTACTGTTAATAACGTTCTAATAGTATGTAAAAAAGCAGGCCTACCTTAAATTTGATCTATTAGCTTGGAACTAAAACTAAGATAAAAATTTCAAGAAAGATTTACCATTTTTTAAAATACATTTTAAATCTTAGGTATCATTTTTTTTTTTTTTTTTTTTTTTGTGCAATTCTAATGTGTATATATTCATTTAAAAAATGTGATTTTTAAATAACCATCCTAGCACTGAATGCTACTGACCTCTTATGAGAATTCATCTCTAACTGCATACCTTAAAAGAAATGGTGTTAAAGAATTTGCAATGACCTCAAAACTTGAAAAATACGGCAAGATATTTGTAATGGGGGAAGCAATTAACTTAAAATTCATAGAACAATAAAATACTACTACACAAATAGCTTCTTCCACAGAGCTGTAACTTTGTGGAACAGACTCCTGAGAGGATGCTTTCCTGACTACTACAATTTTAACTTTTCAAATCTAGGGTCAACCACTGTCCTACATATTCTCATAATATGCAAATTTTTACTTCTTCCCTGTATGTTCTTACAACAACCTTGTTCACTAACGCTCTACCTTGAGTGACTCTTGGGCTTTGTATTGCATGAAAAAGAGAAAAATATACTACAAGCACCACCATCACCAGTTAATCATCAATAGATCATTAAATATATTTTGAATGAAAGAGTGACAAAAGAAGACGGGAGAAATGTGTATAATTGTGACTACTTTGTATATCTTGTGGGCTATATACACACACACACACACACACACACACATATTGCTTTCTGTCCCTTGTGAGGTTACCTCCACTTACTTTGCTAAAAAACTGTCACTAGGGGATTCTTTCTAAACCTATAAATAGGCAGTGATATTCTGTCATTCTCTCTTAGATGGTAAGATGTAGGGCACAAATGGAGAAAAGCATCCTCCACTGGGAATCACATGCACATACCTTTTCACTTCCTTTTCTCTAGGAATTACTTCTACACAACTTCATATAGACTAGTTTAAATGTTTTCTTTCATATTCATTGTTTTGTCACATGCAACAATCTTCTATTGTCTATGTATACCTCTGTTTTGTTAATACATACATTGTATAAGATCCATTTAAAGTTTGCAGAGGAGAATAATAAGCAGCAAAATTCATTGTTTTAGGGCAACATCTTGTGAACAGATGAAACAAAAATCAATTTATTTGGATTTGGTAGCACCAAAAATGGCATTAATTACATTGAGTAATTATTCTACACAACTTTGAGACTTGTATCTTCATTTTTTTTTTTTATTTCTTTAAACAATTTTTTAACTGATATACTCTTCATAACATGTGGGGGGGGGTCAAGAATAAGACAATGGGGATTCTCTAGAATCAATAGAAAGTATTTTTTAATCATAGCAGTACAGTACAATTAAGTACAGTAGAGTTACAATTTAATCACAGAGGAGAAAACGAAAACAAAGCCATCATCATCATCAACAACCCATGACTGAGTATGGTTGTAGGTTTGCCGAGCACCCAACCAGTTCTCTCCTTACATCTGGGTTGAAAGCTGGGAGGTATTCATGCATAGCACGCTTTGTGTAAGTAGACCTGTCAGAGCCCATTCCTCTCCAGATCAAAACCACAGCTGAAGTCCTCTAACTTGAACCTTCTACTCTGGCCATTGAGTTCAGCCTAGGAAGCCCGCTACCCTGTGACACCATCTCGAAGTTTCATTAATTAACATCATTTGTGGGTTAACAGTTACAGGTAATTTTAATTAACATTCCTTGGTGTTGAATCTGAAGTAGTCAAAGGTATCCAACTTCAGGTTTCATGTTAGCTTCTAAAATCATACTGAAAACTGGTTGCACTATACTTTCTGTGAATTGTAAAGTGGGGAATGAAATCTAGTCATTATTTTTTTTTTTTTTTTTTTTTTTTTTTTTTATAACAACAAAATAGCAGATTACATTATATGTGAGATCAGACTATATACATTTATAGACATTGGTTAGAAAAATGCATTGTGAAACAGGAATATTTTCATCTCATAATTTCTGATTTTCATTTGAAAATTCTTAAGACAATTTTTATTAAAATAAGACAGCCTTCATTGTATAAACAAAATAAATAGTTCTTGAGTCACAGTGTGATCTGTTTATAGCATACATATATGTGTCTTTCTTATCTTCATCCTCCACAGCTTTTCTTTAGTTGTGCACATTATTTTAATTCCTTAATCGAGCTTTGATGAGAGATGAATGAAAACCGGTCAGCTGTTTCTAATATTTTTTGTTTTTTTTTTCTGTTCATATTGCCAATTATTTTGGTTGCATTTTCTTTTGTCCAATTTTCTGTTCTACTTTTTTAATAGATCTGTGTTGATAGCAGTGAATAATTTAACATTGAGCAAGTTTTTCATATTAGCTTCAGAAGGTAAACATGTAAAATCAGTGTCTGGTGATGTATAAGCAATGATATTGTTGTGGAGTTATTTTGCGGTGGAGGATTGTATTTGTACTAAGTTGGTCCTAAAATAGGTTCAACGTACAAAACCTTAGGAACTTGGTATTATGCAGAGTAATCTGGTCGTGGTTGCTGATACTTTCGTATTTGACTGTCATCTGACACTGACTGACTGACCCCCCCCCCGTTTCTATTACTACTCCTACTTATATTAGGTGGGAGAGTCTATTAACTATATAATAGGTGTGTTTCACCATAACAGATTATATATATATATATATATATATATATATATATATATATATGACATGAATATTGCATTCAAGTATGAAACAGACTGTTTCCACTGGGTGTTGACCTCAGTGTCCACTTTTATATCTACATACACTCTATATTTGATATTGAGCATTTTTACTCATAAATATGTCATACCTTAAAACTATATTTTTATCATATATATATATATATATATTATTGACATTTGGAAAAACTTTCATGAAAGTATGTTTCAAAAATAATATTCAATAATACATTTTGCCTATATGGCTTCATCAGATGGATAACAAAAAATGTTTTAGTCTTGAGCAACAGCAGTTTTGGAAAAATAATAAGATTTAATTTTTTTAAACACACACATGCATACACACACAACACATTTTTCGTTATCTATCTGAAGCCACATAGGTGAAATGCATTATCAGATATTATTTTTGAAACATACTTTCATGAACATTTTTCTAAATGTCAGTAACTTATAACTCTGTTGCATATACATACCCAAATTTATTACACACACATATATATATATATATATATAAAATAGTTATTTTACACATATATACATCTAGGATTACATGTGGCTTGTCATATTTGTAAGCTCATGTCGTTTTTGTGCTTCTTCTTCAAATCTTTCAATGTACTCCACTATATGAGTATCCCATACACTAACGCAACCATATTTCTCTGAAAGAGAAAGAACAAGGAAATAACAACAAATCATGTCAAGTAATTGAACAAGGAAAAAAATTAACTAAGCTTTAATAAAAGTGAAACATGTTAGATTGATAAACGTTTCATATTTGTTCTTTATCTTATTCTGTCAGATTTTGATCCATATTTGATTTGCATTTGATCTTTAACTCATATACATACATGGTTGGATAGATGTGAACAAACTCACATCTATCCAACCAAATATGTTAGCTCTATCTCTGATATTGAGTGCTTATAATAATTAAAGCGCATATAATATATAAATAATTATACATATATATATATTTATTTATATTTATATACACTTTTCACACACACACACATTATATATATATAAAGATTACTTAACTTTTAAATATCAATTTTTTTCCCATGTTTAAAAGTTAATTAATCTTTTTTATATATAATATTAACACTATTTTTAATATTATCTTAATATTTTTAATAATGAGCACTAGATATAAAAATATCTGCTTTTCTTAAATCTTATATATATATATATAGTATGTATATATATATATATATATATATAATATTTTATTTCAAATAAATATTTATATTTTTTATATAAATTTTATAATTTTTTCATTTTATATAATTGTATTTTTTATCATTTTTTTGTCTATAATATAAATAGCACACAATAAGTGCAGGCAGTAATAAAAAGCACTCAATGTAAAATAACAGCTAAAATTTATGCTAATAATAGATGCACATTTATTCCTCACTGTTTGATGCAATTCTGTTCAATTTGTGCTTGACATATTACCATGTGCATAAAACTCAAGAATTGTACCAAAAGGTAAGGGTCAAATATATATCTATTATTAGTATTATTAGTATAAAAATTTATATATAATATATATATATATATATATATATATATATATATATATATATATATATATCTCGTTGATTGATGCAGGCTGTTGACCTTAGCATACTGGGGACCCTTTTTACAATGTATGAGGGTCAGGCTGCTCAGTTCCTAGGAACTGACAGTCAGAAAATCTGCTCATATGATTTGATTATAGTGTTGAAGTCTTTCCACAGAACCAACCACTCTTTTTGAAGAACCAAATACAGAGACCTGGTGCACCATACACCACAAGGTCCCCAAGTGTCCCTCTGCAGGTTTTGAATTCAGACCAGTTGCTATCCAAGGCTATTGAACCCAGCCTGTCCTGCTATTTACCCATAACTAGGGTAGAAGAAGATTCATACCTTTCCCAAGGGTATTAGCGCATAAGTGAATTTAACAGATTCATCTGGAATTTGAACTTGGCTCTCCAATTCCTCAATCTGAGCTGCTATCCATTATTCCATTCTGCATATACAAGGTGTCCATAAAGTTCGTGTGCACTTTAAAAAATTTATAACTTTATTTGTATTTGCGATAGACATAATTTGTAAAAAGGATTAGAAAGAAGTAAATGTATATTTTTTAAGGTTTTTATTGCAGTTCACGGAAAACATTTGCCAACTGATTTACAGTAATGCCTGAAATCACATTAGTTATTTTAGCTATACGTAAAACTAGGTACATTAAACTTTATAACATTTTTTACAGATTATTTCTATTGCAAATACAAATAAAGTTATAAATTTTTTAAAGTGCACACGAACTTTATGGACACCCTGTATATTTCAGATTATATGTGAATGACTGACCTGCTTCTGGTATGCCTTGCTGGATTCTAACATCATAAGTGCCACAAACAACTACAGGATCTTCTGTTGATGCATAAGGCTCTGAAAACAGAATAGACAAAAATAAATGAATATTCTAACACAACCATACTTGGACTATAATCGATCGGCAGATAGATATTAATAGACTGAGATAGATAAATAGATATTGTATACTTCCACATATAAGATGACCTTTAAATCCCAAAATTCAACCTTAAAAATTGGGCATCATCTTATACTACAATTCTAAAAAAGAAACCTTAAGTTCTGAATGATGTTTGTCAGTAGGCTAACCTCGTCCTTAGGGTGATAACCAATAACGTACATGAGAAGATTCACATTATCAAATAAACTGATAATAAAAATAATAAAATCATTTCTACCTTATATATTACTGGCATAACTTCATAATAAATTACCTATTTGAAGAATAATTCCATATCAAGGAAATCAACTTGTATCCTTGCACGCTCAGCTGAGAAAATGTAAACATTGAATTATGATTGCATTCACAGCAATGGCATGTACTATTATCATACTGTTATGAGTGATATTTTGTGATTGTCAATGAAGTATAAGTAAATGGCCATTAGTACACCAGGCTGTTTGTAACTGTTTAGATACAGGAAAAGTAGAGGAAGTAGAAGAATCAGTATTCATAAGAGATCATGTGATAAAATGTAAACAAAAGAATGGTTTGCCTTTTAGATGATGTGTAGGAAAAACATGATATAGAATTGGTTTTGCTATTTCATTTATTTTGAATTTTTAAGGATACAGTAAGTAACAACATCTTTATATAATCAACATGCAGTTGTCTTGTACTACAGATATAGGAAAATGAAAATTTTGCTATACTTTTTGACCTTGTCTTATCTAAAGGTCACTTTATATGCGGAAATATATGGTAGATAGATAGATAAATAGATAGGTGGGTACTATGTAAATTATATATAAAATATAAAACCATAACTCTAAAATGATATCATAAGCTGATAAAACTTCAATATTTTTTATTTTTTCCTTGAGATAGTTTTAGATTGTCAGAAGCAAAATTGGAAATTTTGCACCTATTCTTACTAATACTTTTTGGAAAGGCATGAATTCACTTCTCCCTACCTATCTATGGTTAAATAGTAGCACAATTAAAGCCCTTTACCCCTTTAAGGAAGTTCATTTTGGGTGTAGGGCTGGTACTCTGTAAAGATTCACTTGCTGTTGAAATAGCAGCAGCATCACTTGCTATGGTTGTAGCCGAAGACTCCATGAGGAGTATGCATGTGAGGCGCATGTGTGTATGTGTGCTTGTATGTTGGTTCACCAATTTGCTTTTCCATGTTGACAGCCATTATACCACATTAATTCTGAGAATGGTGTCACTCTTTTATGAAAAGAAGAGATCCTTTCTCTAATTAGTTTCCAAATACTACCCAAGCTTCTAATTCTTATTTGACACTGTCCAGGTAAAAAAAAAAAAAAAACTTTGTCTTACCTGGACTGGTATACAGAAGCAATGAGCGAATAGGATTTGGGTGCCTGCAAATAACTCTCAAGAGTTGAAGGGTGTGACATTCTAGGAGAACAAGATGGCCACCACCAGTGCCTACCCAGAATCTGCTGTTGGTTTGATCAAGTAATGTTGCTGTGATTCTTGCTTGATTGGCATCACATCTGAAAAGTTAAAGGCAAAAAGGAATGAAAACTGTACAAAGATAAGTGAGGATCACAACCAATCAAAAAAACATAACAAGAAATAATTTTTTAAAAACGCAATCAATCAATCAATCAAAAAATGTATAGATACACATTTTTAAAACTGTTTTGCAATCCCAAAATGGTGATAGCAAGACTGATACGAAATAAAACTGATGTCTAAATCCTCCAATTCACAATTCAAGTAGAAATATTTTGTAACCCAATGAACTTTCAATAGAGAATATAATTTTACCTTTTCATAAAAATATATACATTTATCACTAGAAACATTTATTTTGTTTTCTAATTTCTCTCTCAACTTTTCATTTCATTTTTCTTTAATAATGAAAATGTTGCACTATTTCTGCTTGTGAGAAATTGCAAATTGACTTGAGTTATTTCTTTTTTTTTTTTTTTTTAAGAATTTCAATGTGATTTTTCAGATTGGGTGTTTTTAGTGTGACACCATTTGTAGATTGTTGACCAAAGCTGTAAACTTTTATATATATTCACTGGTACCCATAAATGTAAGTCACTGTATTTTTGGCTTAAAAGACACACTTTTTTTCATAAAAAATACCCTGAAAAATACGTGTGCATCTTCCAAGACAAATGTAAAGCAATGCCCAGGCTCAAGTAAGCTTAGATGGTCACCTAATTGGCTTGACTGATAGGGACGTGGATTTTTATGTTGAGTCATTACAGTATAAAGTTAGCTATCTAATTCAAACTTTTATATGATGTAACCTCAGTACTTAGCTGTTAAAGTATTTCCAAGACTATAAACCTTCCTGGAGCCGAGCCACAAGTGTAAACATATTTTATTTACTAGCAGCAGTGGGAGCCTTTCTGCTCTTGACTAGTATGTAATTGCCATACAAATAAAATCGGACGAGTGATTAATGTAAACAATATGTAGTTCCAGTAAGTTAAGGACACATGATGAATGTGTTGTTGTATGAGAATGACTTTTTTTTTCTTCTTAGAAATTTCTTTCCAATATTAGGGTGTGTCTTTCAAGCGACAGCATCTTGTAAGCTGGAAAATATGGTAATACTAAAAAGTAACAAATCTCCTGCATTTATCTTTGGAATTGTTTGGAAGTCTATTTTATTTATATCTATATTATATATATTTATCTATATTTCTGAGATGATAGGTATTATGTACACTATTTACATTATTTGGACTATTGTCCTTATCTTTGTCACCATATTTATCACAATGTTTTGGCTGTTGTACATGTCGAACTGAGCTCTTTAAATTGCTCACTGGGTTCACCACTGTAACCAGGTATTGAACTCACACTCTTTGGGTCTTGTCACTGGATCTAACTAATGCCTTTATCTACTGTGCCAGTGAGTGAAATAAAGGGTTCAGTTTGACATTCCAACCACCTGAAGAAGGCTGGAGCGTACAATAGCCAAAACATTGTAATAAATATGGCGGCAAAGATGAGGACAATAGTCTGAATAATGTAAATAGTGTATTATATATATTATAGTTCTATATTACTTATAATAATGGATTTATTTTTAGTCTGTCATTTTTATTACTTCAAATGTTATTTTTAGTAATGAACCATGTTTGAAACAGATGCTCTGATTTTTAATTTTAAACAGTGTATGTTGGCCTACTCATTCAACAAAACTAAATAAAAAAAAAATGTGCCCTCTGGCAGAAATTGAACCTGAATTCCCCTTTCTCAAGTTTTCTTATATGCTCAGATTAATAAACATAATATACACAGTTTAATGTAAAAGAAATGGAATCTTTCTCAAAAACTGGTATCCACTAAACATAAAATTTGAAGTAATAAAAATTAATTATATCAATGTGTTTAGTTTTCAATTTAATTCAGATATTATCTTTAAGGAAGTAATTTTGCGGTTATTAATTTTATGCTTCAAAGTAAAACTATCATTGGAATTTCAAGATTTGCTTTCTTTATTTCGAATATTCTCAACATCATCTTTAACTGGTGAATAAAAATTCAGCTCTAAAAAAAGTTTGCTATATTTTTTCTTCAAAATTGAGGAATACACTCACCCAGTTAGGAAATTGAAAATATTAACATAATTTTCATATTTTTCCTTCATAATATCCCAAATTTCAATGGTTGAATCATTGCGTCGAGTAATGTACATCAGTTTTTCAAACAAAGCCATTGTGTTGATGTTTGGAATTTCTTGGTTAACAGGAAACAAGCTAAAAGCAAAACAGAAAGAAAAGATAAGAGAATAAAGATTTTTTAAACTAAGACAATAAAAAAACATGATTAATATTATTCTATATATTTTTCGGACTAATATCTTCATCAGTTGTTTTTTATTGTAACATTTTGATCAGTACATTCATGTATAGTCTGAAGTTCTCAGATGAAATATTTACATAATTCTATACTGGGTGAAACAATTTAATTTCTGGAATGACAATAACATGTCATGAGGGTAAGGCCAGTGAAAGGGCCCCATGACCCTCCACTCTACTACATCTCAATTTTCATATGATAGTATTCATATAAAATAGAAATTTTATTGTAACCTAATTATGCAATATAGGTGAACAATTCAACTGGAAAAAATTGAAAATAAATACAATGTTTTATCTAAATAGAAATTAGATACATGTCATTCTATCATTAATTAAATTAACAATGTTTTGCAGCAATTTTTAACAATAATTTGAGATTTTTCATGTTAAAAAGTTGAATATTTTTAAAACATTCAACATTTATGGATAAAAAAAAAAAAAGTGACTTTCATAAAATGTTTTTCTGAGACTCAGCATGAAAAAAAAACAAATTTATGCATTTGGACAGAAAAAAAAAATGAGGTTAAAATCCACAAAAATTATTCATCCTTTATAAGTCAGTTGTTCTTAATTTAATTTGTAAAATATATAAATGTAGGTAGGAAAAAGCAAATGTTAATAAGATAACAAGGATCACAAAGCATTATGTAGGACCCCAAGCTGGTTACCCTAACAACTGGGACAGTTCAGGAGTAGTATGCACAGGCCCTGAATGAGGATAATGAGCCAGGAAATATTAGTGACTGAGCATGTCTGAACATGTTCTATGTTCTAAACCAAATTGCTGAACAGTAGTCGAAATTGTATGTGATCATATTGATAGAAAATGAGTGGGAGAAATCTGGAACAGCGAAATACCATAAAGTTTTGTGTGACGATTTGTAAAAGTGCTGTGCTACTGAAATATTAACCCTATTAAAAATGGCTTATGGTGAACAAACTGTGAAGAAATTGTGTATTTTTGAATAGCACAGGCAGTTCAAGGAAATACAAGGATCTGTGCATGATGACATAAGAATTGAACAACAAAAAACACAAAGGAGAGATGCAAATGTGGATAAACTGCAAAACATGATGTGCTCAGATTGAAGAATACAAGCTTGCAGGAAAAAGACCTGAATTCTTGCCTGACAAGTGGATGATTCACTGTGACAATGCTTCTGTACATGATGTGTTAGGAATTCACAAAGAAATCCATTACCAAAATTGGTCATCCAATTTATTTACCTAACCTGTCCACTCATGATTTGGCTTTTGAAAATTGTTCTGAAAAGACAAAGATTTGCTGATATATGACTATATTACTGAAATGCATTCCACAAAACAACTTTCAAGAATGTTTCCAGCGATGGCACCATCATCTAACAAAGTGTGCATAGATTCACAAGGTGAATACTTTGACGGTGACAGCAGATAATAACAGTTAAGTAAAACTTTTGCCTCCAGAGGACTATTTGTGGGTATTAAATTGTCATACCTTGATTATTTGGAGATGATCATTTTAATTTGTTTTCATCTTTATATTTTGATCAATGTATTATTCAAAATTATTCAGGCTTATGTGGTATCTATAGGTATTTAGAAGTTGCCAGAATCACAGGACTGAGTGTGATGGTCTCATTTTAGAAATAATAAAGACAACAAGTGAATTATTAGAGTGACAGAGTGAACACCAAGGCAGTGGAAAAGAACTAGAGAGTGGCCAAAAGCAAGATGGCACCATGATCTGACCTGATACCTCAGCCTTACATGGCCAGAGATAGAAAATGGTGGAAGTTAACCAGTGAGGTGTTCTCCAACAGGAATGAGAAGACACTGGATTTAGATTTGGAATTCCAGATCAGACAAGAGTGGAAGAGCTTCAGGTATTCTTGTCAAACCATTTTTTTTTGTTTCTCTTTGTGTGCAGTGTTAACAGGTTTAATGTCTTTCTAATGATTGTTACTTTTAAAAGGATAATGAAACTGAGGTTATTTTTTTGCTTGCATGGGTTCATTAATAAATGCTCAAAAAGTAATAATATTTGTTTCTAACTGAATATATAATTTTGGATAATAATATTTTTTTTCTTTTAGGAATACCGAGAAATGAATAAAGGAAAGAATAAGTATATGTAATTACCTGTGCCCCATCTTCATCTTAACAATTTCAAAATGAGGGCAGGTTTTATCCAGATTGGTGATGTCCACTTGTAAATTTAATTTGAATACAGAATCTCCACAACTTGCATAAATAACATTGTCATATTGGCATAAACACATCACAGGTTCATGAAATTGAATCTTTTGAATGAATAGTGGTTTACAATCTTCAACCTGTAAAGTCAGGAAATGAGAGGTTTCAGTTAAAACAGGAATTTTTAGTAGAGGTGATTGGAAAGAAAAAAAAAAGGGTAATTTTGATGGTAATCAAATAATAATGTTTGGTGTGCCTGTTATTACAAAATTGACATATTAGAGTACAATTTTGGATAGTGCAATACAATTAAAATACACTAACTTGAAGAATAAAGAAAGTTATTGACAAAAAATGTCTGTGTCCAGGTCTTTTCCTTTTCTTTCCTTTCCATTCATTACTATTAACCATTATAGTATACAAATGATGATACCTTAATAATAATAATGATAATAATAGTGATGATACTGATGATGATGATAAGAAGAAGAAGAAATCAAAATCTCAAAAATGTGGCACATGGAAACATCAACAATCCCTGTTGTAGTTGGAGCCCTTGGATTGGTTGAAAAAGATTCCAGTAGACTAATTGAAAGGATTCCTGGAAGTCCATGCCTTAAAGAAATACAAAAAATTGTTCTCACACGTACAGCCCACACCTTATGAAGACCTTTATCTATGTAAATATGTCTGTTTTTTTTTAATTGGTCAGTGGAAAATGTCATGATGCCATTTCTAACTTTAGGTTTTGGGCAGGATCCGGACAGAAATGTGTACACACCAGAAATCAAAGGAAATAATAATAATAATAATAATAAGGATAATAATGATAATAATACTGACAGTAATAATAATAATAATAATAATAATAATAACTAGAAATATTCATAAAAATTTGAATTTTATGATGAATCATAATTCTTAAGTTAATGATTGAATAAGCTGATGGCGAGTTCTATGACTATAACATACTTACTTACATTATTTACATTACTTGGACTGTTATCCTCATCTTCATTGCCATATTCACATTTCAGCTGTTGTATGCTTCGACCTTCTTCAGGTGATTGAATTTTGAACAAAACTCTTTATTTTGTCCACCAGGATAGATTGTTCTAGTTCCATGTCCTCAATGACACATGACACAGTGGATAAAGATGTTGGTTAGATCCAGTTACTAAACCCAAAGAGTTGTGAGTTCAATACCAGGGCACAGCAGTAGTGAAGCAAACTTGGAGAGTTGAGCTAAAGGGAAATAACTGAGACATCCGGAAGAAGCATGGCACGTGGAACGAGAACAATCTAATCTGGATGAAATAAAGGGTTCGGTTTGAAATTCCAATTACCTGAAGAAGGCCGGAGCATATAACATCTGAAACGTGAATATGGCAATGAAGATAAGGATGACAGTCTGAATAATGTAAATAATGTAAGTAATTATAATACTTCATCTCAGAGATATAGACAGATATAAAATACTTGTAGAAATTCCCTGATTACATCATTAAATATTTTCCCTTGTTCAAATTTAAATTTAATTTATATCAAAGGGAAAAAAATTTTCAGTGATGGTGTGATGGGGATACCCACTAGGAAGTCCCTTTGTTCAAAATAAAAAATATACTTATCCAAATACCCTAGGTAATGTAATTTCAGAATATATCTGGTTAGGGGGGGGTCTATCTCCAAAACCCTAGGAGGAGTTTGATAACAAACAGACAGATGACGGCTATAACTTATATATATATATGTATGTATAGACTTAATACTTCTCGTTTTCACTCTCGCATAGTTATGTGTGATGTCATGAGCTGTGGTGCGATTTTCGTTTCCAGTGTCTCGTATGCATGAGTTTGTCATTGCTTGGAAATCTTCTATGCAAACAAAAACAGACTATCATTATTGTTTTGTCCGTGTATTGTTTGATATATTGTAATATAATTGTCATCTTTGATAATGGCTTATGTAAGCCAAAAGCTTAGATAGGATTAAAAAATATGTATCAATATGGTGATTTTCTTTCGTCTTTTAATGATAATGTTATTAAGCTTATCAGATGATATGAAAAGAATTTACATAAAATAAATAGACAAAACTTGTCTATATTATTTAATGAAACATGCATCAATGAAAAAATGCTGTCTAAATACACACACACAATATATATATATATATATATATATATATATATATATATAAAAGAGAAAATATAAAAATTACTGATAAAGGGAGACAAATTATATTAACCTATTTTATTCAGTCAATTGAATTAGCTTTCCCTTCTCATTATCAATTTTTCTCTTTTTTTTTTTTAAACTGCAAACAATACAAAACAGATATCCTTGTGATTTGGTACAAAGAGGAAAAATACAAAATCTACTGCTTCAAAATTTTAAAATAATTTTATTTAACAAATAACTTTTTTTATTCTTGAATTTAATGATTCAAATCAGACAAGTTTGACAAAATACTTACATTAATGAGTGACTCCAAAAGAAAAACTGAAATGCTACCATCAGCTGAACCAGCAAGAATTAAATCTGAATCATTAACTCTAGAAATAAAAAAATTAATTTTATGATGACAACAAAATATTCACAGATGTCATACAATTTAAAGAGGGAAATTACTTTGGATAAATCATTGTTTTCATGTGAATTATATTCAATTTTATCAAGTGAATGTGGCCTTGGAACATCAAAAAAAAATATAAGAACTGTGTCTAATTTTATGAATTTCTTATGACAGATTGTTACAATTTTATAACTTCCATCATTAATAACAAGTTGGTTAAATTTTTCATGTCAACACATCAGTCTATATTCTGTTTAACTGTATAAAGCAAATGGCTGAAAATCAATATTTAATGCTGATACTTTATTTTTTTTTTTTATAGTTCATCCTGTACAATGCCTGGGGACCACTCACAGTAAAGAGTTATGATAAGGAGTAGTTTATATAGATAGGAGATGGCAGATAACAGTTGATTCTAGACTGGAACAGGCTAAGATTGTAGTGATTGGGGAAACTTCCTCTTGGGAATCTGTTCTATAGGTTTGGGGGAAGATGTTTGAGTGGAACTTACTTCTCACCAGTAAAATATGGAGGATATGTGGGTGGTTTGCTACTATATATGGCAGGTCCAAGCAGTGAAGGTCAGACCTGGTGGTACAAGGAGATGCAGTTTGCCCAAGCACTTTCTATGGTAGTAGCTATAGAACAGTGAGAAACTCATCACATCCTGCCTGTGAGAGAGAGGTTAAAGTGGGGTAAATAATTCTTCTCTCACAAGGACTCAGAGACGCTTTTGAACTCTATCGAGACTGGAAAGTGAGGTCTGGGCAGCTTCTGCCCAAATATGGCAATAGTACTCCTTTTTCAGCCTGATCTGGCTCTTGTAAAGATAGAGGATAGCATGAGGAGTCAGGTACTTGCGGCCTCCTAGAGGGGGACATCCTTTCATTGTGTCTGGCAGTTGTTCGGGGGTCTGATCAGCAGTGATGAAATGTAACCAGTTTTGTTTTAGAGGCATTGAATGTAACCAGTCAGTTTTTCCCTGCCATTGGGAAGTTAGTGTTAGATCAAAAGAGAGGTCAGGTGCCAATCTTTGATCAGCAAGACTTTCAGAGGTCCACCCATTTAATATTTCAATAAATTTTTAACATTTCCATATTTGCTATTTAAAATAAATATATTTAATATAAATTTATGATTTGTGTTTTTAATTAATATTTTTTAATGGAATTTCCTTCTTTTTTCATGATTTTAATGCTAAAAAAGGATGTGAATATGTCAATAATTATAATCATTTATAACAAGTTGTATTTATAGTAGCTTACTAAACTGGATGTGGATGTCATGTATAGCATCCAACTCACTCAGATATCATATCTAAACTATCATCTATATATAACCATTTTCTCAGATCAATGATTAAAAATGGATTCAAGGAAGCCTCTAGATTTTAAAAAACATAATACTTCATCCAACCCTTTAGAGGGACACTACAAAATTCCAGACAAAAACTTTATCAATTAAAATAAACACCTCAACTGAAGAATTCCAACAGAAGTAACAATAAAAATGAGTTGCACATATAACTAGAAGGGAAAATAATTCTATAATCAAGATATTGGCTTTCTCCACTACCAAAAAGGTTTGGAAGGAAACTCCCATCAATAGTAGAAAGAGACTTCAATTGACAATAACACTGTTTGGTCAATGAATGCTGAATATTCCCTGTATGGTAAGTGTAATAGTGAGATCAGCTGTTTCTTTACAAAGGGAAATTTATATATGTGTTGCTATCATTTCATGGTTATGAGTTCAATCCTTGGATCAGGCAATGAAACAATATGTACTGATTCAACAGGAATGAACAAGAACTGACATTATAGAGATAAGATTACACAATAGTCAACAGAGATCTGATATCAGCCCCAAAATAATGGCCAGTAGGTACTTGTTCAAAAAATTGTTGAAAAAGGCATCTATAATAATGAAGAGGAGAACAACAGTTCAAATAAATTAATGCAGGGTCACAATTCATCATCTTCAAAAATGAAATACAACATTTGTAGAATAAGTTAAAAATTTGAATATCAACTGAATTTATTGAAATTGTTCAATGTTTATTTTCATTTTCTTACCTATGAAAACAAAAAATACTCAATACTGCCTCAAATGATTGGCTGCTGCTGTGGAGGTGTTGCTTCTTATCTGCATGGAACACTTCAATTCTACCAGAAATACATCCTAACAAAATAATATTGTTGACACTAAGCAAGCAGAGGGGGCGGTGGATGTCTAAGATTTTACCCTGCAAAAAACATATATATATATCTTTAGAATTCTTCAGAAAAATATTTAAAATATAAAAGTTAATTATTTAAAAAGAACTTAAACTTAGAGGAGAATTGGGGAGGTGGAGTAATGTTTTATGCTAGTATTATAGGTCATAAAATTATTGCTCTTTTCAAAATTAATGATGGTACCAAGATAAGTGCAGAGAATTATTCAAATTTTTAGACATGGCATCATTTGAATTGTACAGGTCACAAGTAAGAAGCTGTAAAGATACAAAAGGTGATCATCTCGCTATGGTGGATATGAAGTCATATGTGTCATGTGACGGATTCTTAGTGATGTCACTTCATACAGTGATGAAAGTGACAGTCAAATTCATTTGGTTACTTTTTTGGCTCAGACAACTCAGCCTGAACTGGGGCTAAATCTGTCTCACCCAGCAGCTTACAATGTTACCATTTCCCTTTGGGAATATATCTTCCCCAGTTTTAGAAATCTCTGGCTAGTAGTCCTCAATTTGGGAAAACTCAAGACTCACTGTTTCCAGTTCATGGAATATGTCCCCATTTTGGATATAGTAGATGAATCTAGCCCATTTGAATCTGGAGTCCTAAAAATAGTTTCTCCAGAAACACAGAAGAATCTCCATATTATATGTAAGACCCTATCTTTTTGTTCTTCTTGCTGTGTAGATATATATGATATATTATTCTCTACATGGAACATGTGTAAATATGTATATGTAATTTTGTATATGGCTTGGTGGTATAAAAATCTCTCTGAGAACAAAGCATGTTTGTCACTCCTTTTTCTTTCAGCCATTCTATTCTGTTCATAAAAACATGGTGTTATTATATCATGGGTATAATAATGCCCATAATGGGGGAAATGTAAATGGGAGAATAAACCATTCTTCCATAGATCACTCATTACAAAACTTTTAGCTAAAGAGCCCATTCCTCAGATTTTGCAAAGTTGATTATCGCCCACCTTACCATAAGAGGTTTGAAAGACACCAAATTAATAGAATGGCTCCAGCCTCTCCAGATATTAAACCAAAAGAAAACTTGTAGTTCATCATTAAAAGAGATGTATATGAGAATTGTTATATAGGAATAAAGTGTCACTGTCAACACTGGAGTTTGAACGCAGATCACCAGAGATCAAACACAGGTGATCCCATTTTGAATAAGTAGATCATGGAAATATACATATGGGAATTAGCATGGTGTCTAACTGATCACTATTTCTACTCTATCTTCTATTACTATATGGATCGCTATTCTCTATACTATTCACTATACTATTTCTTTATAGTTATCACTATATGGATCACTATTCGGTGGTTACTTTTTGAGTGAGTATTATTCAGCAAGTACTATTAGTGCACATAATATTTGAAGGCGTCTGATACCAGTATTTGTTCAGCGGTGTTACTATAGTTATATCTGTAATTACAAAGTCTCTACTACAACGAGCATTATGAAAGTGACAACAAGTATTTGTTAACATTACAACAGTGGCATCAAGGGTTCATTGAAATCACAAAAATAATGGAGAAAATATTAATGCAAAGAAGATCTCTGGGAAGTAATATAGTAATATAACTAATGTTTAATTTGAGGTAGTAGAAAAGTTAATAAAACCAATGAATGAAAGACTGATGAATGTTATAGAATGTCAAGGAGTTGATATAAACATGTAAAATAAAATAATAATTTATTCAGTTATATAGGATATTGTGTTAAGCAAATATATGTTTGTATGACCTACATATTTTGAACTTACGTTGCCTTTTGTGTAACAGAACAAATCAACAAAGCAAGTTATTATCAATAGTTTTAATAAGGATATATAATATAGCTGGCCACTCGTATTCGAGGATATCCATCTACTAGGGCAGTTAGCCAATCCCTGTTGCAGACACTTGCTCAGGCCCATTTGTGTTTATTCAACACCCACAGAGCCCACCTGTGGTTGATACTGCAACTATGCTGAGCAGACCTTAGTTACAGTTTCTGGGAAAGAGCATGATCAAAAATTTGAACAAGGCCAGCATGCTCAAGCCCTCAGCCATTATGACTTGTGACTTTATGCTAGCACAGTTATCGACAACCCCCAAGGGTTCTGTCTTCCCAATTTCACTTACAAGGCTTAGGTCAATACATGGTATGGTTTTCAGTCACTTTCCAAAGTTGCCGTATGCTAGGATTGACCCCTCCAGTCTGATAACATCAGGAAGTCTCTTTTCTGGCAAATCAACCATGGTGAGATTCGAACTCGGGTCTCATGGTCAAAATGCTAATGTTTTAATCAATCAGCCACATGCCCATAATAATATATATATTACAAGCTGAAATTGCATAATATAAATATATCCCCAAAATATTACCAACATTGGTTGGATACTATCAATTTTATTGTATTAAAATTTATTTGCATAATAAATTCTAATATAGTGGCAATCAGATGAATAATGAATGTAGCTAGAAATATTTGTTGTGCATTTTTCAATTACCCTTAAAATGTTATGAATATGTTATAAGCCTGTTTTAAAGAAATTGCATAAAGACAACAAAAACAGTGTTGTGGGCTTCAACGCTTTTTATGAGTTTTTATGCTTCTGGTACATTTGAACTGCAAACAATTTTTGTCAGGCTGTGTAAATCCAAAGGAAAAATATAATGTAGACTTCAAACAAATAAATATTAACAAATATATTGATAGAACATTTCACAAAAGAAAAATGAGTAATGAAATTAAATGTGAAGAGTTCAAAGTAAACCTTCAGTGTCTATAGTTGAGGTACTTATATGCCAATGAGAGCAAAAAGAATACGTCTTTTTGCTATGCCTGCCAACAGTGTCCTGAAAAGTGCATTCTGCATTCATGTAAGATTGTTGAAA
Source organism: Acanthosepion pharaonis (assembly GCA_903632075.3). Lineage (NCBI taxonomy): Eukaryota > Metazoa > Mollusca > Cephalopoda > Sepiida > Sepiidae > Acanthosepion > Acanthosepion pharaonis. The sequence goes on along the minus strand of CAHIKZ030000195.1, from coordinate 1,692,527 downwards.
TATCAGGGATAAGTTCATAGAGTTGTCATTTAGTTGAATGTTGTCTCCAAGAGATGTTAAGTATAGCTGTCAGCATTTAAGTGTAGGTTCCATCAAGCCTAGACTCAAGGGTTTTAGTTAATGCTCAAGCAGTGGCACCATACATGAAAACTGCTTTTACATTAACACAAAAGAATCTCTGTTTGAGGTTGTCTGGTAGATCAGATGACATCCATTTTATTCAAGGCAGACCAGGCTTTAGTTATGGGAATTTTCACATCCTTTTCAGTAAAATTTATTTCACTTCCTAGGTATTGTTGCTGGTGTTCATCACTTTTGATGAGTTTTTTAATGCTGGTACATTTGACTTGCAAACAATATTGGTGAACTCATGTGAGTCCAGGCAAAAATAAGTACAAGACATAAAATTAAATCAAATAAATATTAACAAATATATTGATAGGACATTTTACAAAAAGGAAAAATGAGAAATGAATTTAAATGGGGAAGAGTCCAAAGTAACCTTCAGTGTCTGCAGCTGAGGTGCTTATATACCAACAGGAACATGCAAAGCCTTCAAAAGAACATTTTGCATTGTTCTATATACTACAAAGTCAGATTGGCCAAGCCTGTCAGTAATAGATATTGTGACAAAATCATATGCTTTGAAGAACTTTGTTCTTTATATTTCTATTGCAGAGGGAAAGTTCTGCTCATTTGATTGCACATAGCGAATGAGAGCTAAAAGAATAAATCTTTTTGCTATGAAAAGTCACCGAGAAAGTCACTTTCAAATTTCACACCACCTGTAATTATTGTCAGGGGAGGTAATTCAAAATATCGCTACCTATGATTATCACCAGAGGGTAATCCAACAATAGAAACAATGTTTTAGTGCCAACTGATTTTAAAATTTTTCAATATATATATAGTGTGCATGTGTGTGTGTGTGTGTGTGTGCGCCATAATTAGGGAGAAAGTTGCTGAAATTAAGTCCTACCTTAATACTTAGTCATGCCATATCTGCCATTTTGCAGGTCCATGAGGAAAGAGAGAAAGAGTGATCTTGAATTTGGCATTACTTATAAACTTATGCATCATGTGACTGCATATCTGAAGGGAAATATGCTTGTAATATTGTTACTTATTTCTTATTTATTTTATTCAATTGCACATGTGAACATTACACAGCTTTGTAGCCTGATATCTACAGGTAAAGCCTTTGCAGCTAGACCAATAACAATGTAGTCATGAAAAGATAGGCTCCCAAGAATAAAGAATGCAAGTTCATAGCTTATCAGATGTCTATTTCCAATCCATATTAGTTTAACAGTTATAGAGAATAACAATGTGAGAGATTCAAGATAATAATTTAGATTTCATTTTCATTGTAATGTAGAGGAAGATTAAAAAACAAATCAAGAATTGCCTACTTACCGCAACTTCAACCGAACTGTCATTTGGCTTCAACCATGACAACTGAATATTTTGGTCATTACCACTGGTCACCCACAAGGTCAGATTGTAATTGGTATCTTCCTAGTCAAATAAAGGCCAAAGGTCAAGTTGTAAATTTTGAAAATGTTTTTAAATTTTACAGTTTATGCTTAGAAAAAGTTATGTATCCTTTTAGATTATTACATTAAGCATTAAGTTTGAAAAAATGCTCAGTCATTACTGGATACATATTTCTCTGTAATAGAAAGATTTCAAGCCTTCTACCTACACCCTTTGCTAATTAACTGAACCAAAATGAATAATTCCATTATTTACATTATTCAGACTATTGTCCTCATCTTTGTCGCCATATGTCAAAGTGAACCCTTCAGTTCGCTCACTTGGGTAGACTGTTCTAGTTCCACGTGCCATGCTTTAATAGATGTCAGTTATCAGTTATCTCCTGTTAATTCTCCTCTACAAGTTTTCCACTGCCTTAACTGTGTATTGAATTCACACTCTTTGAGTCCTGTCACTGGATCTAACCAACGCCTTTATCCACCATGCCATGTGTCCTTGAGGACATATGTGTATGAATTTCTGGGTATTATAAACCTAATGTCTTCAGCAACCATTTTTTACCAGTGCTCATATTGTAATTTTTGACCAGTGACAGGGTCTAAAGAGTATGAGTTCAATACCTGGTTAAGGCAGTGGAGAACTTGGAGAAGTGAATTAACAGGAGATAAGTGATAACTGACATCCATTAAACATGGCACGTGGAACTAGAGCAGTCTACCCCAGTGAGCGAAATAAAGGGTTCAGTTCAACATTCCAACAACCTGAAGAAGGCCTGAGCATACAACGGCTGAAATGTTGTGATAAATATGGCAACAAAGATGAGGACAATAGTCTGAATAATATAAATAGTGTACATAATACCTCATCTCAGAAATATAGACAATTCCATTATTATTTATTTTTCATATTTTTCTAATGAAACATGACCCAGTGCACATGTTAGTACTTCATATGTCCATTCCACAAAGTCATTCCTTGCAGATGGACCACAGATTCTTGATTGCATTTAAATCAACAGAATTTCCAGGCTAGTCTATATTACTTTGATTTGCTCACTGGTAAGGCTTGTCAGTGTGTTCATGCAGTGTTACATTTTTCATATGCTTCCTTGGAATAATGTCCATCACAGACAATAAATATAGAACAACTAATTGACAGTCGAGACAATAGTGTCTGGGTATGATAAAAATCTGATGCATTCACAGATGACACAATATTTTTCAAGGCCAAACAAATTTTATCATTCACCCCAAAAATAGATCCATGTTCCTGCATACCACTGCAAATGACCTAATATGAGGAAAAGATACAATTACACCCTGTCACTCCAGTGGGTCTAAAACTGACCGTATGGTGAAAGAAAGGAAACTAAAGTGGTTGTTTCAATTAATTTGTACAAGGGTGTATGCATGATGAACATTTAACATTGAAGAAGTAATCTATTTTTACTGGGAGTTGGTTTCATTGTCTTTAACTCTACAATGATAGTTTTGAATTATATAAACTAGATACAGCTAAAAGATTTTTCACTAAGAAATTGAAACCTTATTTTAAAAATGTCATTGAAAACTGAAAAATGTTTTCGTAATCGCTTCTCATTTTTACTAGAAAGAAAAAAGATCCAAAATCTTATCTAAAATAGAAAAAGAAATATTTGTTAATTATAATGTTGCATTTGACTAAAGTTTAAGTTTAATTGGTAATATTTTCCTATCCATGACAATCCCAATTGCTAATAGAAAGAATTAAACTCTTACACTAAGAAACATATCATATTTGACACGCTGCAAAAATAAATTAGACAAAAGCATTTTGGTAATCAGTGAGTTTAATCATATATATTGCAAAACAATATACACTACAGTTCAAAATTTTGAAGCCACCCCAGGATTAATATGGGATGAACTTCACAGAAGAGTAAAAAAAATGAAAAAGATCTCTTAAGAGTCATTGAAAAAAGAATGGAATCAATTATGAAACTTATACTTTGAAAACCTTTGTGACAAATGCCAAAAATTTGTCCTGCAGTAATCAAGTCTAAAGGAGGATAGTTTGATGAGAGCAAAATTTAATCATAAAATGCTTTTTTTCTTTTGTTGGATATCAGTTGTGGAAAGACATTTGGGCTTACTTCCACTGCATGAGTGTGTGAGTAGAGATTGGAACTGGTGATAGTGTAAGCAGGAAATGTATCTGTTGGATAAAATAAACAGGGCACACAGGGGTCCTGAGCAGAAGGAAATGCATGCTTGCATGGGTGCATGCTGGAGAGGCATGGCCACATGAAGTTGCATAGGCAACATATCCGAAGAAGGTGTAGCCATGTGAAGTTGCATAGGTGTCCAAATATTATTTAGCCAGTCCAATTCTTGCTCTGGACAGAGAGGATGGCTAGAGGTTCACCAAAGATTTGTCTCCATCAATTTCTGTGTGTGCAATCCTAACCTTTGTGATTCTACCTCACTCTACCTATTTGCTGCAACTTGAACAATAAAGATATTTATATTTATATATATATATGTGTTCATTGCCTTATTTGAGCCCAACAGCAATATACAACACTTTTTGTCAATAAAATTTTTAATAAAAAATTATGACTCTTAACCATGTATAATGATTTTCTCTTATTAAAAGCACAAAACAACTGCTTTTGTGGCCAATTTAAAAAATTACCACTTTTGAACTGTAGTGTATATATTTTTATATGTCAAGAACAATTTTCGAAAAAATAAAAACTATTACAAAGTGAAAAAAGTTTCCGTGTGATGCATTTCGTCCTTTGAACTTTAGAGTGATGTTTATGTTGATGCAACTACATATGTGCATGAAGGAAAGTGGATGCTGAGAATTTTAAATTTATATTCAATATTAAATTAACAGTCTCAGCTGTATATTGATCTTAAGTCATTGATTTTGTTTTCTAGACTGATGACCCCTTTACTTTTGCTGCATTTCACAATAAAAACATGTAAATACCAATATACTAATCTTAGTAAAACAAGATAGCAGAGAGAATGATCTCATTTCATTAACTTCTTTTGCACGTCAAGTAGGAAAGGGAAAGTCAGTATGATAGGAAAAATACTTACTGTGACAATCATGCAATCAATTGAATAGGACTTTGTCACCAGAATTATTTGTTTCAGAGAAATTGTTTCTGGGTTTTTCAGGTGTTTACAAACTTGCTCAGCCTGAAAATATGATTTAGAGAAAAACTGTATTTGATGGCATACTTGACATTCTTGTTTTCATTTCAAAAAATATTTTATCTGTTGAGGTATGTAATTGAATGACAAAATAAAAAAACTCCTACGTCACTTATTTTGCCTTGAGAAGGAAGTTTTTCAGACCAATAGTTTAAGCGATGGAGTCAGCTTTATACATAGGGGGTAAAGAAATACAACAAACATTGGTTACAATTTTATATTAAAAACACTAAATATACCAAAATTAAATATCTTTATTTTTGGGGCTTTAAAGATAAGAATCAACGTGGATCTGAATCACTATGAACTAAAATGTCTTCCAAATACAGTTTCATTACTTACAGTTGGACGTCGGTCTGGGTTGTGGTCAAGACATTGGTGAAGTATATCAAGCATATCTGGCCAGGTGCCACCATTTTTACAAGAAGGCAAAGAAATGCTCTGCTCCTATAAATTAAAAAAAATAATGGTAGTGTTTTTCATTATTTATTAATAATGAAGCAATATAAATAAAGATATTTTTCAAAGAAAAAATTATAAATTATTAGTTAATATTTCACATAATGCGTACAAATCATAGTTGACCAAATGTTATTCTTACAAATTGGTTACAGTTTTATTAATTTTATCAGATTTTCTAAGTTTCATATTATTAGAAGTTACAATCAGTTAATGTGTCATACTTATAGACAGTAATTTCTCTGTGTATCGCTATGCATTGAAAGGAATGCAGAGGTTGTGAGTTCAACCCTCACCTGGAGTAGTTACTTTTTTAGTACCTAATGTGGGGAAAAAAATCTGCCTCATCAGTCATGTATCAAAAGATACAGGATTGCCTAAGTGTGTATTACGCATGGCACATAACTGACTGAGAAGTTACTGCAACTTCAAGAAACATTATGTTGTAATTAAAAACTGTAGTTACAGAAGTATACAAAGACAAGTGTTTTAAACAAAGACAAGAAAAATTGTAGTGACAAGAAAGTTATAAGGACAATATTAGTGTGAAATGTATGCTTTATGTCTTAAAAATCAATTTCATTTTGTGAGTTTTTGTATCTATTCATATGAACAAGACTGAGCATCTAGAATAGCATTATGAATTCATCTTTGCCAGTAAATTGCTGTCCACCAATGTAAATTTTCCCCTTCAGAATAACTTACAAATTAAAGTTAAAGTCAGATAAACAAATTTTGCATTTCAAACAAGTGCCTTTGAAATCCACTTTTTAATTAATTTTCTTTACCAAATATGCTGGAGCATTGTTGTACATAGACTTCATCTTGGAAAGACATGTCTGCAATTGACAAATTCTTCTGGCCTGTACATAGTCTGACTATAAAAGGGAAATTTTGAGTTCAGATGATTACGATTGATGGCAAACAAATAAAAATTACAGATTTCTGGACAAGAATCATTTCAATCAATAACCCATTTCTTATATATACGATCAGCAATTTGTCTAAGAAATTGCAAAGCAGGACACGTTTAACCATTGGCTTCAAAGTCCAAAATAATGATTGTTTGTAATAGAACTGATTTAGAAGCTTGGTGAGATGTGTAAAAAGAACAGAATGAAGCATTTGCCAGTGAACATAAAAGCCTATGAAATAAATGTGAAGGAAGCTTCCATCAATACAACCAAAGAAATCTATCAAAAGATTCAGGATGGTGTTTGACAATAATAATAATCATACTACTTAATTAAGATCTCTTTCTAATTCACTAATACATTTCCCTAGACATATTGACCAGATGTGAGTGAAAACAAAACACAAAATAAAAAAGTCATCTTCTTCACAGGAGGCTCTGATCATCACATCAGCTCCACAAAGCAAATTCTCGCAAAAATCTAAAATGCAATAGCCAATCACGAACATTGCCGAAAAAAAGGATGTGTCTAGGAGCCTGCACCTGTTAAACCAAAGATATAAAAATGGTACTCCTCACTGTTTACAGGCAGTTTGGCTTCAATACCTAGGCCTCATCACACAACCTCCAGCCCATCAAGCACTTCACCAGTTTCGATTTTAACCATGAATAAAGGCATACATCAACCTAGTCCCTAACACCTCACTCAGCTTCACTAATCTGCTCCATGCCTCTCTCCTGACACCAACTCTGACATTGACCAACTAGCCCAACCCCAAAAATTGGTCAACCCCAGCCACTGACACCTCACTCAGCTTCACTAATCTGCTCCATGCCCCTCTCTCTTGACACCAATCCTGACCTTGGCCAACTAGCCCAACCCAACAAATTGGTCAACCCCTGACCCGACCACCTAATCATTTTCCTTATCAATAGCAACTAAATAACTGCATATTAACAAATTTTGCCACCTTTCACACAACTATGTACATATGCTTCCCACTTGATCAATATATTGTTATTGAATTGTGGTTCTTATTTGTTCCTTTCCTTTGAAACCATTTACTTGTTATAACAATAATGAAATTAAAATTAGTTTTCAATGTTCCAGTGCCAACATCAGCATACCATTTACTGGTAGTAGGGGCATCACTGACCAGTAACTGTTGCTGACCCGATTACCAATGCTTGATAAGATCCAAAGAAGAATCTGCAATATTATTGGTCCTGATCTGGCAAATCAGCTACAGTCACTCCCACCACTTTAAGGTTGCCTCTTTATGTCTTTTCTATAAATACTTTCATGTTAATTGTTCAGATGAGCTCTTTGCTATGGTATCTAGAGTTTTTGAATTTAAGTGCAATACTAGACTGGCATTGAGATCTCATCAATTTACAGTCCAGCTGGATAGATGTAGCTGTAAATTCTATGTTGTTTCTTTTCTCGCACTTTTTGCTTGTGGAACTCCTTTCTGGCTTCATGCTTTCCAGCCAACTTTAATCTGCAAAAATTTAAATGCAATGTCAATAGCTATCTACTGTCCACCTGATTACTCTTTTCTCTTTCTGCTCATTGTTAATGTTTCTGTTTCTAATTCTTCCACACCCTGTAACACCTTGCTTGGGGTGATTCCAAATAAAAAAATGATATTGCCAGCATACAGGAAATAATCATTTCCATTTTAATAAATATTTAGATATATTGATAAAGTGGCTAATAATGTATGTTCAATGCTGAACACTTTCATACCCAACTATTTACAGACACATACAAAGATTATCTATTTTCTAAAAATAAGTTCTTACATTTAAAATTATTAGTTCAACTTATTTAACTTGCAGTTTTATTTAAAGGGCAATTAACCTCACCTCAATGAATGAATATGGTTCACTATAGAAGTAAATTTTCAATCATATTACAAATCCCTAACTTGATAGGCAACAATGACTTGTTTAGTTTAAATCAGGGATAGTTGTCCTACGGCAATTGTCTGTGATGGATGTTACTCCAAGGAAGTGTATGAAAATTGTAACGCTGCATGAACACACTGGAAAGCTTTACCACTGAGCAAATCAAAGTACGTCCTGGGCATGATGATAAAATACATCCATGTCCAGGGTAAGACAATAAACTATGTCCAACAGCAAGGCCTCTGATCAGGAGGCTTTGAGGAGCGTGGAACCACCTCTTAATTGCTGGTGTTCCCAGGTCCACCCTGACCCAGGGTGGTAGCACTTGTAAGGGTCCCAGCTATAGGCAAATAGTTAACCCCGAAACTGAGGTAAAAAACATTATGAAAGTGTAAAAATAGGTTTTAATTCCAGAAATACTTTGTAAAAAATTATTACCAGAAATAAATTTCTGAAGAAAAAATATTACCAGCAATAGGGCTTTGAAAAAATATATTACCAGCAATACAATTTTGAGGGAAAAAATATTACCAGAAATAAATTTTTGACAAAATAAAAATATTACAAGGAAAAAAAAGTTGTCGGCATTAAATGACCCATTGAGGTTGATATGACGTAAAACAAAACAAACCAAACCAAACCAAACCAAACCAAACCAAACCAAACCAAATCAAAATACTATAAACTGGCCTGGAAACTCTCCTGATTTAAATCAAATTGAGAATCTCTAGTCAATCTGCAAGGAACAACTTCATGGAATGAACATATGAATTACTAACATGTGCACTGGGTCATGTTTCATTGGAAAAATATGAGAAAAAGTAAATAATGATGGAATTATTCATTTTGTTTCAATTAATTTGCACAAAAGGTGTATGTGCTCGGGTCCCCACATTAATCCGACCTTGTGTCACATCTCATTCTCGTGGGGGAATGAGTAAACACCGTGTATATGCTAGATATGGAGAAGATGAAGAAAAAGAGCAACAGTAGTTGTAGTAGTACTTGAAAACGAAAGGCGGTCAAATATATCTTTTCAAAAACTTACATCTAAAATTGCCTGTTCAATTTCATAGGGGTCTTTGAGATGATCAAATGGATGCTTCCCTCCTGACAACAACATATACAGCATAATTCCATATGAGAATATATCAGCCTGAAAGAAGAATATTTTATCAATTAAATTGAAATCCTTTAATTACTCAGTTAATGAATTGCTTCTAATTTACAAATTAAACAAAATTTGATATCATCATCATTTTCTCTCTTCAAATTGAATTGCTTCATTCATGGCACAAGTAACTGAATGATATCTGTCTATATTTCTGAGATGAGGTATTATGTACACTATTTACATTATTCGGACTATTGTCCTCATGTTTGTCACCATGTTTATCACAACATTTCGGTCGTTGTATGCTCCGGCCTTCTTCAGGTGGTTGGAATGTCGAACTGAACCCTTTATTTCGCTCACTGGGGTAAACTGTTCTAGTTCCACGTGCCATGCTTTAATGGATGTCAGTTTTCAGTTATCTCTTGTTAATTCTCCTCTCCAAGTTCTCTACTGCCTTAACCGGGTATTGTCATCACGAACACATGACACAGTGGATAAAGGCATTAGTTAGATCCAGTGACAAAACCCAAAGAGTGTGAGTTCAATAATTGTGTGTTTGGGGTCAACTGTAGATCAAATATGGAACAGAATCTGACAGAAGGATAAAATAAATAATAAGCAAAGTGTATACGGTCTTTCTTGTATATTTTTTCATAGATGTGTTTAATGAGTGTCCAGATAATTTAGTCTGGGGTTTTCTAAAAATAAATGTTCCTATTATAGCATGAAAAAGAAAAAGGAGATGAAATTTTCATTGATGCATGTGTTAATGAACTGTCCAGGTGCTCTGCTTGTCTGATAGTGAGAATATCACGTATTTGTGTGCGTAGAGGAGAAAAGTGGTGTTGATTCTCATTGGCTTAGAATGAGTGAATGAATGATAATTATAATTTTTATAATTATTTTATTATAATTATTTTTGACGTTATAATTAATTTTTATTTCTTTATGGACATGAAACCATGACAGTATAATTAATTTTTTATTCATGTATTTCCTTATAGACATGACAAAGGGAAGTTGGAGCTCTTTTGCCTTAAAGGCAGTCAGTTAGCATCCCAGCTTTGTAAAAATTCATTTACTACTGAAAATAGTATTATCACTTATCAGTTATCAGTTATCTCCTGTTAATTCCCCTCTCCAAGTTCTCCACTGCCTTAACCGGGTATTGAACTCAAGGACACATGGCACAGTGGATAAAGGCGTTGGTTAGATCCAGGGTAGTTGTGGTCTGATACCCACCGAATGCAAAGATTATACACTCTGATCTTAGGCAGTTTTATTTAGTAAAGAGTAAACAGAAATTCTGATTCAATGAAGAAATGTTGAGACATATTTAAATAAACCCATCATTTTTACAGGTACAATGTTTTGTATAAAATAAATCTATTCATCTGCAACATTTCTATAAACATTCTTTGTTGCTTGAGATCAGTGAATCATTATGGTCTTCTGATTCCATTCACAATACTATTAATGATTACATCACCTGCCCCTCCATCTGTGAATAGCATTACCACACACACACACAATATATATATATATATATATATATATATATATATATATATATATATTTTCTTAGAATATATCATATATAACATACAAAGCCAAAAAGAAAAAAGAAGAGAGTTACTAATATCCCAAAAGAGGCCTTCACATGTGTGTTTTTTTGAATTTCATGTAACTATAAGACATTTCACTTTTTGTTTAGCATCACTTGCCTTGATAAAGTCAGATGATGAAACACATCGGCAAGGACTAAATACTATTTTCCGATCATGTATTTTATTCCATATATATATATATATATATATATATGTATGTATATATATGTGTGTGTGTGTGTGTGTGTGTGTGTGGAATAAATATGGAATGGTGGAAGAGTCTAGTATAAATATATATATATATATATATATATATATATATATATATATATATATATATATAAATGAGTACAGAATCCTTAAAATCCATTTGGTTATAATTTATTTCATGAATTTGCATTCATCTCTTGAGACCGTGTTTTCTTAATAAATGGAGTCAATTTCTCCAGACGAAAAATGAAAAGGCAGGGGAAAAATGAAAAAGTTGAATATATATATATTTATATATATATATATATATATATATATATAATAATGGAATCTCCCATCATCTTACTTATTATAAAATGCAGATTGTGTGTGTGTGTCTGTACGTTTATATATTGGATCGGATTTCCTACATTTTTCAACCGATTTCAACAAAACTTCACAGGACTACGTAAAATTACCTTGTGGTGGTTCTGACAGCACCAAAAATTGGAAAAACACAATTGTTTTTGCATGAAATCAATTTGAAAACATGATTAAGGCATTAATGAAAGGGGGACAACTCATATCGAGTTATACTTATTAATATCAAGTTATCGAGTTATACTTATTATAAAACTGAGGTTGGGTCTTTCTGTGTGTGTGTGTGTGTGTGCGTGCGTGTGTGTGTGTGTGTGTGTGTGTGTGTTTGTTTATATATGGGATTTCCTACATTTTTCAACCGATTTCAACAAAACTTCACTTTTTTTTTTGGCAGGTAGTGTTTCTTATTGTCTTGCACACTTTTTTCTTTATTTTTACATTCAGAATGCTTTAAAAATTCCATTTACAAGACAATTGTTTATAATAAAATTCTATTCAATCGGTGGACTCATAACGATTGAAATCAATGTTTTTGTTTGAGTTTGGGTTTGACCAATTCATAAAAAAACAACGAAAAAAACAAAAGAAAAAAATAAAACTAATTAAGACATGCGTGTCTGTCAACCTTAAACAATAATCTTTGTCAATTTTATTTTTCAGCCTTTATGATGGTCGATACTTAATCTATCTCTTACTGTTACATCCCTGGGCAATGCCGGGCTCTACTGCTAGTTCTTAATATATGAAGGTACAGCAGCTCAGTTCTTAGAACCACACAGACAGACTATCCACACATATATGTTTTGATTATAGTGGTGATGAAGGCTTGTGCAGAACCAACTCCACTATATAGTGTATCATGAGTTCTCCAAACAATTCTCTGCAGGTTTTGAATTCATAATTCTCCTTCTAGAGGTTATAGGTCCTTGTCTCTCCTGCTATTTACCTATAACTGGAAATGGAAAGATGGATTCATACCTTTCCCAAGTTTTACTTATTTCATTATTAATTTATCTAATATCTAAATTCTCTAATGTATATAACTTAAGTTTACATCATACAATAATGCTTTTATGAAAAAATAAATTTATGTCATTAATGTCTTTTTAGTGAAAATTAATTAACATTTTATAAGAGAAATATGATTTATGGAAAGAACACAATTTTGCAATCAAGTCCACTCATGAAGGGATGTAATCACCACAAAACTCAAGATAAGGGAACATTTCATTTTATTTATTATTAGATAGATACAGGGACAGTTTATTTTATAGATGTCGATTTTTGACATGGAATTTAAAATATATTTCAGAAAGAAAATCTTAAAAAATTTTCAAGATGCTTTCATCAGCAAACTTCGATCTTTCTGCCTACTAAAAAAATGGAGTGACAAAAGGATGGTTTTTTCCCTAGACATCGCTACTATTTTAACTACCTTCACTCCTCGGTAATATTTATTCTTTTAAAAAGTGATTATTAGAATTGTAATAAAACCTAAACATATGATGAAAGTGAATTTAGACATTGTTTTGTTCTTGAAAATTTACAACAAAAATATTAAACACTATTTATTAGATTGTTTATTTACAAGAATAATTTTATATTTACAACATTCTAAAAATGAATACAATTAAAACTAATGGAATGCAATATTTACCATTTACCAATTTATTGAAAAATAAATATGAAAACAATTTTTTGTTCATAAATTTATAAACATTTATGATATGTCAAGGAAAGGGATATATTTGAATGAAATAGCTAAGTGGTTTTGGCTACTATAACCAAGTAGAATATGGTAGCAATAATCAACTGGTATGCGTCGTAGTCACAGGTAAGAAGTGTAGATCAATGGCGTAGTCTAATGGGCATCGTTATAGACTTAGCTCTCAGACTAAGGCTCTTGATTCTCCTACATGTCTGTCGGTATTTATGACGGACACCAGCCAATCATATTCCAGTGAGTGTGAACACAGATGTACGCATATTCCATTATATCAATTTACTAAATTATTAAAATATCTGAACCAACTATAAGTAAATCCTTATTATTTACCATTTTATAAAGTTTGAATCAGTTGTCAATTAGCCAATGTTTTGCCAATCATTCCAATAAACAATCTAATAAATAAATAGTGTAAATAAACAATCTAATAATAATAATAATAATAATAAATAAATAATGTTTATTATTTTTGTTGTCAATTCTCAAGAACAAAGAAAATGTATAAATTCACTTTCATGTTTAAGTTTGATTACAATTATAATCTTTGCTTTTTTTTTAAAAAGCAAAGATTATAATTGTAATCAAACTTAACCTTGCCAAGAAGTGAAGGTAGTTAAAATAATAGTGGTGTCAAGGGAAAAACTGTCCTTTTGACACTCCATTTCTTTTGTGGACACAAAGGGCCTTTCATCTTGGTTATTAATGCTTTTTCACTCTTTTACTCTTAACCTATTGTCAGATTTGTTCTCTTAATTTCTTTTGAATATGTTTCATTTATGAATTTATTTTACCATTTTGGTGACATGACTTGGTTGCATTGAGTTACTGTTCTTGGATGCTGCTTCCACACATCAAGAAAATAATATTATTATATTGAAAAGATCAAGCATTTAAGATTGTAACATCGGCTGATATTTTTTTTTCAACCCAAATGTTGTTGGGCAATGAGCACATGTTTCTGGGCTATTTTTTCATGCTGAATCTGAAAATCAAATCCATTTTTTTTCATCACATCACATTTTATCAGTACAGATAATTTCTATTTTTCTTGAAATAAGCCAAAATACCCATTTAACAATGATATGCTAGGGCCAAGTGGAACCAACCTTAAACATTTTCAGGTTAGAATTACTTATCATAAAAGAAAAAGTATCCCAATAACTTAAAGAATGCATTTTCACCATTTTCAGTTCAGAAAAAGTTTTTAGAAAAATCTCACACAAAATTAAATTATGGCAAAAATGTGTCATCAATTTTTGAATCAAAACAAAGAAGATACAAAGGAATGAAAAATACATTCATTTTTTCCATCCAAACGTATAAATCTTCTCTTCTTGGAAACTCTACAGTGCTTTTGAGAAGGTTGATCTCTTTTGATGCTCTAGTAGAAATCAGCCATCATGTTAACATCCCATCTGCCTTTGTATCCTTCTTCCATTACCTTGAAATCCTGATGAAACCTCTCTTCATGTTCATCACTATAATCGCCAAGATTATTAGGAAACTGATTGAGGAGATTAAACAGAAAGTGAATTTTGATACTCATGTTGCACCTGAGTAGTTTAAAGGACCTGGCCAAACAAGTGGGGTTGGGGATGGGTAGGAAAAGTGCCTACTTAGCTATGCCGATCTGGTGTTTGGCAACTATTTTAAGCACTGATAGAAAAAAATTCTAATCTTGCTAGACTCAAATAGTCTCACCTGACACCCTAACAACCCTCATTTATTGATGTTCCTGTGCATGTTATATAGACTGCATGACAATACCAAACCTCTGTAAATTCAAGTGATATGATAAAATCTTATGACGGTTTCAGTGAAAACTACTAATAAAAACTAAAATTGCTGTTCTTGAATGATTTCTAAAGAGTTTCTATGAAAAGTAGAAAAGAAACACAAATCACAAAGTTTTAACAAGCTAAGAACATTGATGGCACAAGAACATTTTCCAGTGAGACATCTCTCATAAAAGCATTTCCTGGTCAGCTTATCTGAACTGAAATAGCTTAGAATTCATTTTGAAAGTTATTTGGATACTTTTTCTTGAATGATAAATCATTTTAACATGAAACAAAATGTTTGAACCTAGTCACTTGCATATTTAAGCCTGTGAATTAGGCATTTTGGTCTATTTTAAGCAAAATAGAAATTATATGTACTGAGAAAACCTGATGTGATGGGGTAAAATGGACTTGATATTCAGATTCAGCATGAAAAAATAGCCCCAAAGCATGTGTCTATTGCCCAACAACATTTGGGTTGAAAACAATAATTAAAAATTAACAAAATGGTTTGATTTCTGAGGTCACAATGATGAAACTATTTTCAAGTGCTGACTTAAACTCAGAAGGAAGATATCTTTACTCTGGCAGTAATTCACCTGAAATGAGTAGTTTTCTCTGCGTGCAACTTCTGGAGCTTGATAACCACGTGTGCCTTCCTTGGCAGTGAGGCCATAGGGGGCAATCAGTTGGGAAATACCATAGTCAGAGATTTTGACATTGATCTAAAAATAATAAGAAGAGAAAAATAAAAAGGGATAAAATAAGAATAGGTAATAACTCATTTGACTCACAAATAATCCAAGGTGATCCATTACCAGTGTCCTGTCCTTGGATTTTATGTATCTATTTCAACAAGAAAGAAATATATGGAATGATCAAACAAAGAAATCAATTGGAAAAATAATTTGATATTTACTCACCAAACTCGTCAAGCACAAACTAAATACCAAGATATTTGAAGGTTTCAGATCTCTGTATATAATCATTTGTTGGTGAAGATACATCAAGCCTTCAGCAACCTATAAAGGAAATAAATTGATTCTGAAGAGATCCACAAGTTTGAAAGCCAGAAGCTTGTAGGACAAGAAAACAAGAAACTCTTTACAAACATAAAAATTTGAAAACATTATAGACTAACTCTACTGATTTTATATTTAAATAGAAAATATCAAAAGAAAGTGAACACAGACAGTATAGATTTGTGTGACAAAATACCTGTTTATAATCTGAAGTTACAATGCAAGGATGCTGCATTTGATAAACAAGATGTCTTTACAATGGTGTATGTAGAATGACATTGTGTAATGTTAATATCCAGTAGCAATACAATATAAAAGTGGTAATGAATAATTAATGTAAAACAAAATGAAATATAAGGAGAAAAGTAAAATTATACAATTTTAGTATGTGTCTCACCCCAGATCATGTAAGAATAGACTTTGCACTCAGTGTCCTGCAGAAAATCCAGATGCACATGACCTCCTGGCTGCCAAGTGCAAACCCATGTGCACCTGGTATGCAACATATGAGAAAGAGTTGCATGACAGAAACAGATATATAAACACCCACCCCAACAATAAAAGGGGTAGTCTCTTGAACATTGCAGGTTCACATGTAAATTCTACATTTCAGATGAAGGGTCTGGGGATTTTTTTTTTACCATTGTTCACCCAGTCCTAAGTGCCACTCAAGGTAGAGGGTTACTAAATAGGAATGTTGTAAGGGCATATAGGGAAGGAGCAAGGGCTGAATATTATGAGGATATGTAGGATAGATAACATTTGATGTTTGACTTAAGAGGTTAAGATTATAGCAACCAGGGAAGAATCATTCTGGGAGTCTGTTCCATATTGCAGCATTTCAGAGTAAGAATCTGTCTGAATTGAACTTCTTCTTTAGCAATGGAATATGAAGGAAATGAACTCCTGAATCTAGTTTTAATTAGAAAAAAGTAATTGAAAAAGGTAATAATAATTACTGCAAAACATTTTCATGGGGAAAACTTTCTCTAATTAAGACTAGATTCAGGAGTTCATTAAAAACACTTTCACATCAAAGCCTGCAACATTTTACTCAAAAGGCATCAAAGAGCTCCTGATAAGTAACAACAAATCATTGCAAATAATGGTGATATATATATTTGAATAAAATGTAATTATACTTTATTTTTTGAAGAATAAATCTGATCAATAAATAAGAAAATTATTTATGATTCAAAATAACATAAGACTTGATTGTAAATAAATGTATGCATTTGGCCACAGCCAGGTCTGGCTAGTCTGTTTGGAAAGGGTTAAGAGTGTCAAGCTAGTCAGTCAGTTATATGCCATGCATGATACATGCTTAGGAGATCATGTATCTTTCTATACGTGACTGACGAGGCAGATTTTTTTCCACAGCAGGTTGCCATTTATTTCTATAGTAGACCAGTTGCCCATCTGTCCTACTATTTACCCATAGCTGGGAGGAGAAGAAGAGGATTCATACTTTTCCCAAGGGTATTAGCAACTAAGTGAATGGATTCAACTGGAATTTGAACTCGGCTCTCCAATTCCTCAATTTCTGAAGTAACACTTCAAAACTTTTTCTTGTTTTTTTTTTACACACAGATGCATCTCCAGAGATAATGAAGAATTCAAGGTGTAAGGAAATATGAATAGAAATACATTTATTTTACCTGAAGAGCAATTCTTTGAATGAGTAACGGCTTCATGCTTTTCCTGTTGCCAAGCACATGTTTTAGAGAACCATAAGCTGCTCTCTCCATCACTATGAGGCAAGGACGTAAACCAACAGCCAACAAGGACACAACACTCGGGTGCTTTAGTCGCATCATGACAGTTACCTTTCATCAAATAGATCAATAAATAAATGAGGAAAATAAAAGTATAGACTATAAAAATTTACAGTTTAACTCTTCAAATAAAATAATAAGTATAGACTGGTGCAAGGCCCTAAGAGAGGAGCACTGTGGAGGATATAACTTATAATATTATTGAATTAGTCTGCAATATTTAATGATGGTTAAATACCTAGCAAAACCTTTATATAGAGTACAAAGCCAAAAATGGACACACACATAGAAAGTCGATTATTGTATTTTTACCGAGACAAGTGAATAATAGAATTCATCGAATGCTGTGGTATTGATGATGGTCCATGATTCCCTTGATTTTGTACAAATTACCAATTCCTGCTGTTGAGAATGCATCCCAAACGTTGATTTTTTATCGTGTTTAACATTGTCTTTGGTAGTCACTGAATTATTCGTTTCACCAGGTGTACATCAAACATGTATTTGTACTTCATATCTAAGAGTAAACAGGCTCTTGTCACTGAAACACATAACATCTTACCAATCAGATTTCGTCCAGTGTAAATGAGCTTAGCCAACTGTGCCTGTCGATTTTTTCCAGATATGAAAGGTTTCTTTGTTATGTATTTGGAAACAATGCCTTTTGTTTTAAGCCTGCTTCTGACTGTTCTTGAAGAAACCGCCAAACTAGCCGCTTTGAAAACATCTTGTGCTGTTGCGAATCCATCTTTTTTTGCATTGACGGACCAAGTTTCTATCTTTCCTGTCAGTAGTTTTTAGTGCTCGCCAGATCTGCTACATCTATTATATCTTCCAGTTTGATTTCTTTTTTTGTGGACACATAACTCACTTTGATTAATCTTATCAGCTATCGATCTATTTGACAGCCCAAGATCATGAAAAGCAGTGACTTGGCCTTTCCCAAAGTCAGAACAATGCTTAGACATGTTAATAAATGTAAATACAAATGTAATAAGCTTTATATTTTGTTTATCATTATTTCTTTGGGTGCATCCATTTTTTTGTGTTGTACTGTATATAAAAAAATAATGCAATGAAAAATTTAGTTAATAATTAAAGAAGTATGTGTAATAGTTTGGAAAATTCTGTCCAAGGCAAAAGCAACAATAACAATAATTCCTATAATTACCTCAGATAGAACAATAATACTAATAATGTTAGTAACATTATCAACAATCAAGACAATAACAGAAATTGAATCAATGATAAAATAAGACAAAAAAGAAAATGTTTGTCCACTGATTGAAACCTGCATATCAAGTGACAAAAACATCTATGCAAAGGTTTTTGAAAAACTAAGTAAATACAAAGACCTGCAGATGGAAATAGTAAAAATATGGCACTTAAAAACTAAAACTGTTTCTGTTGTGGTTGGAGCTTTGGGTTTGATAAAGAAAGGAACTCAACAACAAATTAATGCAATCCCTGGTGCACCATCTCTCCAGGAAATCCAAAAATTGGTTCTAATAAAACTAAAATCACATCTCGTTGCTCCAGAGACTCATTGGTTATGACTCAGCATGTGATTACAAAATAAAATACAGGTCAAAAAAATGTTTTTTAAAATAATAATAGCGCTATATTTCCATATACAAAATAATAAAAATAATGATAATGATATTAAAATACAGAAGAGAGTGTAGAAATACTGAGAAGACTTGCTGTCACTTGATCCTTGACATAAGTAGTCAATTACTACTGGTGTGAAGACACAATGTTTACAAATAATAATGATTGTTATAATGTCATTACCTCTTTTCTCAGCATCTTACGTGGATGGTAATCTCCAATGTTGGTAAATAACTTGACAGCCACAGACTGGAAGTAAAATGACATTTAAATATTTTTCTTCTCTTACTTTGTTTTGCAATCTTAATAAAGTTAAAAGATTACATTTCAGAACATCAAATTTATACACTTATTTGTTGTTTTGTATAAAAGTACAATGATGTGCACAATCTCATACATACATACCAAAGCATATTTTCAGAGTAATACTTATAATAATATTATGATGGCATAATGGGTATGTCCCCATTCACATAAATACAGTAATGAATACTGTATGTTGGTCTAGAGTTGGGGATTTGTCTCCAGCTGTTCTGGTCAAACTCTCTGCTTCTGGGCAGAGAGGATCCCCAGACGAGGTTATGTTGAAGGGCAGAGTCTTGTCTCAGGAAACAGCTGTCTTTATACGGGGTCTACAGGGAATTTTTGGCCGAGGCTACAGGCTTGGATACCCCACATTAAATTCAGCCTTGTGCCACATCTGACCATAGGGTGGTTGGTAGATATCCTGCAGTTGGAGATTCATCTCCAGTTGTGCTGGTCAAACTCTCTGCCTCCAGGCAGAGAAGATCCCCAGGCAGGGCTATGTTGAAGGGCAGAGTCTCATCACAGGAAACAGGTACCTGACTCTGTTTTATACAGAGTCTACGGGGAATTTTTTGGCTGAGCCTACAGGCTCGGATACTCCATATTAAATTCAGTCTAGTGCCACATCTGACTGCATGGGTCGATTGGTAGATATCCTGCAGTTGGAGATTCATTGTGGAATTCACATGACTCACTTCTAGCAGTTGACTACTACTTCTACATGCCACTGGCGAATCTTATATGTGTTGTTCTTGTCCTAAGTATTATTGTTTATTACCAACCTTCATGTGATTATTTCATTCAGTAACCTTCCCTAGGTTACAGCAGATGTACAATGTATAAGTTGTATTGGGTTACAATACTAATTGAAAATGTTGCCTTGTTTTTGAATGAAGCAGCAAATTATAAGCAAACAGTTTAAAACTTACAACTGATGACATCTTTATTTATGAAAGATGAACATCATAACAATTCATTAATCTATGAATGACAATAGTTTTATGAATGCACAACAAAGCCTTGTTGTCTTTTAGCAAATGATTTCATGTCATTATTACAACTCCAAATCGAAAGGCCAATTTTATTGATCAAATAATTTGTTCCCAGTGTTTCTCAATTGGCTTCAATTTGACTTCATTGTTTAAACCTATGCAAGATACATTTTCTCTACTTTATTTTTGAATCATTTTAACCCAAGTAAGGCAATAAAGCCACTAAGACACATGGGATTATTGAATGTGAGAGAATATGAGAAAAAGAGAAACATAATTAAGGAGAGAGGAGAATAAAAGAACAGGAATTAAGAAGACAACAGATAACGATTGACATCATATTTAAATTTCTGAAGATCAAAGTTGACTGTAAAGCAAGAAAGCAGAAGAATTCCACAAGCAAGAAGTGTGAAAGAAGAAACTGTTAGCATAGAACTTACGGTTACATCTTGCAATTTCAAATGTAAAATGATGAGACTTATATACTAATCTAGTACTTAAATTTGTAAAGTACGTACAAATAAGAGTTTAATTTTCATTATTAAATTTTTTTTTTCTCATGTTCTTTCACACTCAGTAACTCCTTATATCTTATTGGCTTTGTTGTCTTGCTTGGGATGAAATGATTAAAAAAAAATGAGAGGTTCCTGGTTACTTGTGGAAAATTTAAACAAAAATATGTATTTGCTTACACAAAAGTTATTCCAACTTTTATGGTTGATATTAAAACTTTCTGTTTCATACATTAATTCATTGATATTTTCTTTCACTGAAAGAGCCTGTTGATTTCTTTCAAACATGTTCTTATATGACCTTTTTTTTTATACAGCCTTTATTCTTATATGGCCTTTTTTAAATTTGCTGGTCACTCTGAACAATCTACATTGCTACTGCTTACCAAATAGATAAGACAGTTAAAGATTAATTTCCAATTATAGAAACTACTGTATAGTATCATACATTCATCAAAATTATAGAAACTACTGTATAGTATCATACATTCATCAAAATTTATGGCGAGATTTTTTAAAAGATAATTTCTGAGCTTAGATCTCAGCAATACAGCTATTTGCGAAAACCTAACCAAGGTTTTGAGTGTACTGGCCTTGTTCAGACTGTTGATCACACCAGATAAACCGCACTTTCCCAAAAACTGTAACTAAGATCTGCTCAGCATATTTGCAGTATAAACCACAGATGGGCTCTGTGGGTGTTGAACAAACACAAATGTGCCTGAGCAGGCGTCTTCAACAGGGATTGGTTAGTTGCCTTACTAGACAGGCATTCTTGGATATGAGTGGCCATCCACCCACCTCATTTGTGAAAACTGCAGATAACCTTAAATAACCACGGTGACAAAAACTGTTTACAGGGTGATGACCGTGAGAAGCTATAGAGATGAGCATGGTGGTTGAGTTTCCAAATTGGTTTAGTGACTAAAATTGGAATTTAGAAATAATTTTGTTTGCATCTGTGAAAATAAAAAGGTGTCTCTTGTTTGAATAAAAGAATGCCTCTCAATTTTTTTGATGTCAACAAACACTTGTTGACACTTTTGTAATGTCAACGAATAATCACCTGAGTTTGCTCTCTGGTGATCTGTGT
Source organism: Acanthosepion pharaonis (assembly GCA_903632075.3). Lineage (NCBI taxonomy): Eukaryota > Metazoa > Mollusca > Cephalopoda > Sepiida > Sepiidae > Acanthosepion > Acanthosepion pharaonis. The sequence goes on along the minus strand of CAHIKZ030000195.1, from coordinate 1,670,432 downwards.
TCCAACCCAAGTGTCGGAAGCAACACTTTATTCATATATAACACAATTCAAAATAACTAATAGGTGCTTCTTTATGATAAGCAGGAAAAATATCTCAAAATCTGCTTACCTGATTTTTATAAATTGCTTGGTAGACTCTTCCAAACTGACCATGGCCAAGTAGATTTCTTGGACTGAAAATCAGGCATTAAGAAAATATTTATGTTTAAAAGAAAACAGACACACACATACACATATATATGATTTTTCAGGACATTGGCAATCATGACTCTCCACAATTTCCTACCCTTTGTAGCTCTTACTAAATTTGTCATTTTGTTATCTCTCCAAAACTATTTACTCAAATTTGCTTGGTATATTATTGTTTTCTTCTGTTTCTCTTTTCTTGAGTTTATCCTGTGAGCATCAAATTTTCCAAACCTTCTTTCCACATTATGTGTCCTAGAAATTTCAAATCATTCTTCCTGATGTTAAGTATCAGTGTCTTTTTTGTCTACATTTTCTCTAAAACTTTGTTGCTGCACACATGTTCAGTCCAATGCATTTTCAGCATTGTTCTGTTGAAACACATTTCTGTTGCTTCAAGTCTCTTCCTCACCTGTGAGAAGATTGCTTAGCATTCACTGATATATAGGAAGAATAATATCATGCAACAGTTCAATATTCTTTTCCTTATTTCTGATGAAATTTTCCTATTTCTTAATACATTGCTTAGCTTTTGGAAGACATTTTTCACTATCGCAATGCTCATTTGGATATCAGTGTTGCAAGGAAAAAATAGCAAAACATTTATAAATTTGACATACTTCAGTTTATTGCAGCTTTATAAGAAATTTCTTTTGAGAATGTGAGGACACATTGGTGAATATTTTGGTATTTCAAATTCTATGCAGTTTGTTTTCATTGGTTAGGTAGATATGTGTTCAATATGGTACAAATTTTTAAAAAGAATTTACATAGGGATGGCTGTACTACAGGGTTTTATTACACTTAAGGATGTAATTCATTTGTAGTGAATATGAAATAAAAATAACTCTCTTTTCTTCACTGTTTACAAATTCATGAGCCTGTGTGAAAATTTATTTTGACCAATAGAAAAAGGGATTCACTTCAGGCTGAAGAAAAGACCAAAACTAAGTTTAACAAGCCTACATGAAAACTTATTTTGACCAATAGAAAAAGGGATTCACTTCAGGCTGAAGAAAAGACCAAAACTAAGTTTAACAAGCCTACATGAAAACTTATTTTGACCAATAGAAAAGGGAGAAACTTACAAATTGAGAAAAAAGTAACAAGCTGATGTCAAATCACTTTTTGATATAAGTAGGCAGAGAAAGTTGCATTAAGTCAGAGAGAAAAGGCAGAAAGAAGCAGAGTTCCACATGTCAGAATAACGCCAGTGTCAAATTACACGCTGATACATTATCAGCCTCTAATGAGAACAGGGTAATTTCAAAGAACTCTATTCAACTCCAAAGCTAAGTACCTTAAAATATATCTTGTCATTCATGTTGAATACAACCATATAACTTTTATGGGAAAAACGAACTCTCTCAATTTGTTTTAAACATTTTGGAATATTACTTTGTGTCTGATGATTTAATATGAACATTTTCTCTTCTTGACAATTCATCAAAACTATGAACTTTAAATATTTGATTCCTTTTCCTGAAACAAGCTACAGAGAACTCCAAATATGTAAACTTGTAAATAAATTCCTTATCTTGTTTTGTTAAATATAACACATATTTCCTGGCCATTACCCCTCATATACTTCACATTCCCAGTTTTTAGCCTTAGAAACATGGAATCATATTATATTCAAGTCATATTACACATAAGAAAAACAGTATATGGAAACAATATGCCAACATTTAATCCATCTACACACACACACACATATATATAAGTAGTGTCTTATAGATCATAACCTTCTATACTTAACAAAACCTGACTAAACTTCAGAAGATTCATTAGTGCTATAGACTAAAATTGGACAGCCCATTCAAAAGAGAATATGATCTGAAGATAATATTAGTGAAGTTGTATTACCAGAATTAACTCTTGAAAATACCATGATCACAGCTTTTGGCAATTGTGGGTGGTGACTGTTATACAGCAGTAAATCTGTATTAAATGATGTAGAATGTTATAAAAATGGCCATCTCATTCTATCAGTCCAGGAAGTACCTAATTCTTTTGGTTATGCTTGATCTTTACAAGATTAGACCAAAAATGGAGTATTACTGTGATATCAGGGCTTGACCTGCTCAGTACTTACTTTCTAGCCTTCAGTAAGTTCAAAATCATTTCTGTAGACTTTATCTTTACATGAGTCAGATGAGATGAAAAATGGAGTATTGCTGTGATATCAGGGCTGGAGCTGCTCAATTCTCACTTTTTTGCCTTCATTGAGTTCAAAATCATTTACATGGTCTCATAGAGGAAATGCTGTCATGCTTTTTCCGATCAGTTTTTTGTTCTGTGGTGTCAAGTCCGTATTCACACACACACACACACACACACACACACACACACACACACACACACACACACACACACTGCTTAAAATGTGGTCTATTTATATTGACCTGGAGAAAAATGGGCTTTGACATGTTTACATTACCCAAGATGTTACATATGAATGAACACCTAACAAGACATGGAGGGAGATGGCGAGGTGCTCAGCTGTGCAGCAACCATACGACCGCACCCAGCTATGGGACTGATGATGATCTGCAGGGAGGGAAGAATATTCACTAGATAATTCAACTAACCTAGTTTTACACAAGGAAAACTTCTTGGGAGAGGAAGTTATATGTAAATTTATCTGAGAGAATAATAGTTCAAACTTAGCAAAGATCTGCTCTTTGTTCACTTTAGAGCAGGGAACACAAAACTTCAACCCTCGAGAAAGAACAAGCCGTTCTGTAAGAGTGACACTGGAAAAATGAAATATATTTTTATCTAAATCTCCATTTTCAACACCAAATCTATATAATATCTATATATTAATAATAAATATACATTTTTCTTGCCTCACCAGTAGCACAACTTTGAGTTTCATGCACAACACAATCTTCAGGTGCTGACTGAAAATTGCCTGTTGCATAATTCAAATATTGATATATATATATATATATATATATATATATATATATATATATATATATACCATATTATAATGACAGTGGAACAGTCCATATTATTCAAAGGGAAGGCGTTATAAAATAAAATAAAAGAAAAAAAAAGAAAAGAAAAAATAATATATACATATATACAGAAATACATATACACACACTTACATACCTCCAACTATAAAAATATAATTATAATTCAAAAACAAATATATATACATCTAGTAAGTAATTTTAGATTTAATACAAATGTATACACAAATATCATGACATATCCATATATATGGATAGATATATACATCTACATTTACATATAAATACAAAGATGTACAACCAAAAATTTATATATATATATCTATTTACATATCAACATGCATGCTATATGCACATACAAAATTATAAATAAATGCATGCAGATAAACATTCAAACACAATTATTAAAAAAAATGTGCAATATTTTATATTTATATATATATATATATATATAAATATATGATATAACGATATATGTATTTTGTATAATTTTATATATCAACAAACAGTATATAGAACAAAATGGACAAACTGGAAAGGTTTTTTTTGTAACTCATTTAGGATTTCAATGGATTGGGCTTTATTGACATTGCCGCATTTACACATGTGCATGAAATGAGAGAGATGGAGAGAAAAAAGAAAAAGAATACAGATGATTTCGGCTAGATTGAGAGAAAGAAAATATTCCCTCAAAAATATTGAAACTACCCCGGCATCTCTTGCTTCATGCATGTGTGTAGATCCTAATGGATGAAAGGCATCACAAAAAAAACTTTCCAGCTTGTCATATATATATATATATATATATATACTTTATTTTAGGATATTACGTCAAAAACATGTAAAAAAGACACTACACAAATGCCATCATGTTTCGATGCATATTAACACATCTCATGAGGCATTAGTAAATAACTGGTGAGTAGACAATTTATTGAGAGTTAGAAACAAGATCCAGACTCTTTTCATGAGAAAAGGAAGAAAAGAAAAAGAGTAAGAAAGAAAAGAGAAGATATGGTTGCAGGGTTTTTACTCAGATTAAAAAACTTTTGTATTGAGCCCTCCTTTAGATTAAATGTTATGGAGTTGAACTCTATTCATTCTCATTTTACACACACACACACACACACACATACATATATATATTCAAGTATATTTTATTAAATAATATAGACATATTATGTCTATTTATTTCTATAATAATCCTTTCTAGTTCCCTAATTATCTTCTTGATGTTAAGATAAAATTTCCTACTTTTGATTTCCTCCAAAATCATCCTCAGGTGGAATTGCAAAAACAAATTTATCGTAACTGTAATCGCTGTGATAGTGATTTTGCAAACATGCTCTGCTATAATTATTTTTAAATTAACTGTTGTGGTTAGAATGTTTCATAAACAAGTGTTCCCAGTTCAAGGGCAATAACCAGAGATGGTAAACTGCAAAATGGTGTTAAATGTTAGTCAAATACATTTTAAAATATTGCTACTGTACTCATAACAAATTTGTTTAGTGTTTGATTGGTTGCTTTTGATATAGAGTGCCTTGAGAATTTGAAGTTTATTGTTTTCATGGTGTAGTTTATTGGTGTTGTGAAAAAGTATTTTCTTGTATTAAATAGACACAGTATGTCTACATTATTTAATGAAGCATTCTTCATTGAAGATATACTGTCTAAATACACACACACACACACACACACATATATATATATATATATATATATATATATATATATATATATATATATATTCACATACACATACATACATATTCACACACACATACATACCTATATATAACTAGAGATGTGACCTGATGAACCAGGAAAAATATATTTTATGGGGAAATAAATTATAGTCATGGAACATTAAGGTTGTCTCTTTTTTGATTTAATTAATTAATATTTGATCTGTTGTTACATTGAGCATTCTGGGTTATATCCTCTTTGAAATTATCCATACGGATTACCAAACCCTTCATTACCTTACTATATATATATATATATATATATGAAATGAAATGAAATTAAGAATATTCACCTTTGTTGTAAATAAAACTGATTCTGTTGTAGCAGCAACTCTTCTGCAAGGTCACTAAGCATGACATCAGGAGCCTGGAAAAAAACCCAAAAAACTCATGAGTTTTAATCTTAACTGATCTCTGAGTGTGTGAATCTGTTTAGTTCTGATGGAGGCAATGATTCTTTATTCAGATTTATACTCCAACCTTTAAAAATACTCTCAGCTAAGATTTGGCATGAAATAACTACCTTCTTTCAAGACAGATTTTTACCTCTCAGATGGTCTCTGATTGAGGGTATTGCCAATTATCTAGACATAACTCACAAGTTGCCTTGGCTGCCCCATCCCTGAAAATTAAAAGAAAACAACCCTCTTGACAATCAGCCATGATATTTCTGCACTACATCTGTTCATGAATAAAGAAAATTATGTACTCTCAAATGTCAGTATTCACTAAAAGTAACGTTTAAAGTGATAAAAATCTATCGGATTGATAAATAAAAATCTATTACCTTAAAAAAAAATATTTTGTTTCCATTAGGATACAAAACTGAGCAGATATGAAAATTTTGAAGAATTTAATATGAGAAGAATTTTGTGTAAAAGCATGTTTCAGACATTGCTTGATCAACAAAGCTGCTCCATGAGTGAATCATTTAAGGCATTGTAGTAGGAATAGGTAGTAGTAACACCACATGGAAATATACACTTTCATTTTCACCATGAGAGTGACAAAGAAAACTCTCTTTCTCTCTCTTCTCTTATACACATACATACTTCCTTTCCTTCTATTGTTCCTATCCTAAGTAACTGACAGAACCTGGACATAGCTTATGTGAGTTAGTGAATGTCATAAAAAAATCCACCAATGACAACACGCCCAATAAAAAGAAGAAAAAAACACATGCAAAGAGAAGAAGTCAGACATTGGTTTGAAGTAGCAGTTTAAGACGCAAAGGTTCAAGATTCATCAGATGTTGAGTTTGACTGAACGTACAACTCAAGAAAAAAAGAAAGGATGAATTCAACAAATTAATTTCCATCAGCCAAATACACGACCCTGTATGAACTCTCAAATCACAAAAGGACTAAGACAATAGTTACCCACTTTAACCACTGTAACCAAATGGAGTCAACAATAAAATGGTACTATAGACAGTAAATTTGGCCTTTACTTATGTATTACCCCAACCTTCATCTCTAAATACCATAGCATAATAAGATTTCTTGAATATTCAGTTCAGCAGACAAGAATAGATAAATATATTGTTTAATAAATAAAGTGTCTACACAGATATGAGTATCCACTGAAGATAAAGTGATAAAAATCTGTTGGATTGATAAATAAAAATCCATTACTGTAAAAAAAAATTATTGAATAAAGCAAATTGTTCAAATATTGAATGCAGGAAGCAAATAGCAAGGACAACATTGTTTGATTTGAAACTTACCATTGATGCCAGTAAAACAGAGTACTTATGAACTGGGCATTTGATTTCATTGTTTTTATCGGATTCATGGATCAAATCATCCAAATTGAAAAAATGCTTTCCATCTTCTGAAAAAAATAAAAACATTTTTTAAGTGCAGCACTGCATTTGATCAAGTGAATTTAATTTGGTTTTTAACTAAGTTACAGGGACCTAAATCTCTACAACTAAGTTAAGCTTATTATAACACAAGGTCATAAGTGTAAGGAACCCAATGAGGATTGAATTCATACAGTAGTAATGATCTACTGAGATTAGCTTTCGTAATCTTTGATCTATGGTGAGACACACAAACAAATAGTTAGTGATCTAAGTTCAGTATTGCAAAATGCTCTAAGTACAGATTAAATAACCTACAATAATAATATCTATCTCAGTTATTTCATCTATCTATCTATCTATCTCAGTTTGTTCACTATTTATATACATTAATTCACTATCTCAGTTAATTCATTATCTATCTATCTCTGTTTGTTCATTATCTATCTATGTCAGTCAGATCATTATTTATCTATTAATCTATCTGTATCAGTTAGTTCACTATCTATCTATCTATCTATCTATCTATCTATCTATCTATCTATCTCAGTCAGATCATTATCTATCTATGTTAGTCAGATCATTACCTATCTATCTATCTATCTACCTCAGCTAGTTCATTATCTATCTATTTATATCAGTTACTTAATTATCTATCTATATCAATTAGTTCACTATCTATCTATCTATCTATCTATCTATCTATCTATCTATCTATCTATGTAAATCAGGTCATTATCTATGTCAATCAGATCATTATCTGTCTATCTATCTAGCTAGCTAGCTATCTAGCTATTTATCTAAGGAAGTCCTGAAAAGTTTTGGGCCTGAACCACTTTCCAAAATCTGACTAAATGATCAAATATCAGGCTTTGGGGTGGAGAAGTCATTCTTAACTAAGCCAAGAACTTTTTTGAATATCTTTCTGAATATCATTTAGGTTTGAAAAACAAATTTTATTTGTTGTAGCTCCAAAATAGTTTCTTGATAATCTTTAATAATTTTGGAATAATTCCTTTTTATATAAATAATTGAAAATATCAGTTCCCTTGGTTGAAGGTAAGTAGCCAACATTTTGTCAAGAGAAAATGAACCTAGAAAAATATTTTTGAATAATTATAAAAGAAAAAGGGGAATTATTTAATTTATTTTTTTTTTTAAATTAAGTTCAAGCAAAGCAATAAAGCTACTAAGATACAAGGGGTTACTGGGTGTGGAAGAATTAGAAAAAGAAACATTATTAAAGTGCAAGAACAAAAGAAGAGTAATCAGGAGGACAGTAGATAGCGATTGACATTGCATTGAAATTATGAAGATTGTGTTGCAACAATCTTCCAAATAGAGACTATATGCCTGCCTTGAAAATCAGCATTTGACATTTTGATTAACTTCTTGTATTGGTGGGAAATATGCAACTACTTTAGACACCAAGTAAGCTCATGAGTTTATTCATTTTGCCAGTTGAAGGGTGATCCGAAAGTAATGCCTCCTACATATTCCTATTCAAACTAAAAAATAAAGGAAGTACAATAAAACATCTGAATAAGACAAATTTTCATCAACAAAATGGTCTTTTTCTACTTTTTCACAGCAGCAATGATGTTAACAAGAAAATGTTCATATAATCCATCTTTGATGAGCTTAAAATGTGACTTGTCATTCACATCACTGTCACTAATACTGAAATGCATTATCTACCATCAAACTGTGTTTACATCCACTGTTTGGTTTCCATAAACATTTATCAAGAATTGATGAATATCAAAGAGTGCAATTTTTTCTGCATGAATGAATTTAGTGACACATCTCTACTTTGTATGTACTTTCATGCTAGACATCATTTTGCCAGACTACCGCTTAGCCGCTATCTCTGACTAGGCAAAGCGCCCCCCCAAAAAAAAACCCCCGGAAAAATTGCAATATGAGCACTGGGAAAAAGAGGTTGCTGAGACATTAGGTTTATAAGCCCCACAAATTCATACACAGATGTCCTCAGTAGATAAAGATGTTGGTTAGATTCAGTGACTAAACCCAAAGAAATATTGGGAATGAAGATGAGGATAACAGTCTGAATAATGTACATAATCATAATACCTCATCTCAGAGATAAAGACAGAAAAAAAAATGTTCAGTCTCTACTAACATTTGTTGTGAACCAACATAATAAATTTTGGGAGCAATTTCTACAAATAAGAAGATATAATGATAATTCAGAACTAACCTTTACAATCTGGACATGGCACCAGTTTCTCCAGGGGACACACTCCATAGGCATCAGAAATTAGAAGTCCTGGATACCATTCTTCAATGACTGAATCCAAGTGGTCTACCACTTCCCCAATCATTCTGTTTACAAAAATAGTAAAACTTATGAAAACTGAATTATATTATATTCTTTATAATCATAAATAAAGATGATCACTTCAATATTGATTCAAAAAGGTTCTGGGGGTGGCATAATGGTTATCTATGCAGAAAGTGGAAATCATTAAGCCATGTTCAAATTCCAGCCTAGTTTGTTGCATTCACTTTTGCACAAGTATTCTTGGGAAAGGCATTTCCTCTCCCCACCAGCTATGAGTTAAATAACAGGGTAGATTGAGCCTGTTGATGAGAAGAGTAGCACTAAATTCAAAGGCAACAGAAAACCATTTTACTATCTTTGTCAAGAAGTTATGGTAATTTACTGATATTAAAAAAAAAAAAATGAATCTGTGGAGAGCCATGTGTACATCCTGAAGTGACATGACATTTTAAAAAAATGGCAAAAAATTGATTCAAGTTTTATTGCCAGACCCAAACTGATTTGGTCGTTACAAAGGTTATTCAACAAAACACTCCCTGTTTTTTAAGTGATTAGAATTGCGAGAAATACAGTCAATATGAATAAAACTTTTTGATTAAATTTTGATTCGATTACAAGAATGTCAGAAAATTAGTAAACTACAGGATTAAAATTTGTAGAAAATAACAGCCATTTTCAAATTTGGAAATAGGGCTTCACTTTTGAAAGGAAACAGGCATTTCAAATAAAATAATACAAGTATCTTTTGATCGACATTATAATCTGAAACATTTATTCATTTAAAAAATGTTTTGTGATTATTTTTCAACTAAGAATTGAGAACATTTTTGTCAAAACAAGATGTCACTTGAATCCATTAATAAAAATGATTAGAAACTGGTAAACATATATTAGTGTTGAGCTTATTATCTCCCTTACCTGCAACCCTGGGTGGTGTTTGGTACTTGGATGACAATTTCATTATTCTTTTTGTGCTCCTCTTTTAAGTAGAAGTACTTGTCCTGAATGGAGAAATAACAAGAAACTGAAATCTTCAAATTGTTTTATATAAAAAAAGAAAATTAATAAAAGATTAGATAGAAAGCAAAAATAGGATTTTTAACATGGTTGAAAACATTGAGAAAAGTTGTCATGGTAGTTAAAGATACATTTCTATCATTTAAAGGTACATTTGTATATAATTCACCCATAATGAAAAGTGGTTCTTGCTTTATAAAGAATGGGTTAAAAATTTCAGTTTTATAATTGTTTTTTCTTAATAAAAAATAAATAATTACTTTGAAAGTCTGTTTTGAAAAAACTATAAACTAATATAGTCTATAACTTGAGTCAAATAGCCATTAACATCTCTGTTTAAAAGACTATAGCCATTAAAATCTATACTTAAAAGACTATAGCCATTAAAATCTATACTTAAAAGACTATAGCCATTAAAATCTATACTTAAAAGACTATAGCCATTAAAATCTATACTTAAAAGACTATAGCCATTAAAATCTATACTTAAAAAGACTATAGCCATTAAAATCTATACTTAAAAAGAATATAGCCATTAAAATCTATACTTAAAAACTATAGCCATTAAAATCTATACTTAAAAGAATATAGCCATTAAAATCTATACTTAAAAGACTATAGCCATTAAAATCTATACTTAAAAGACTATAGCCATTAAAATCTATACTTAAAAGACTATAGCCATTAAAATCTATACTTAAAAGAATATAGCCATTAAAATCTATACTTAAAAGACTATAGCCATTAAAATCTATACTTAAAAGAATATAGCTAGAATAGAATATACAGAATCAATAATTGAGAAAGTGACTTTAAAGTCTACACTTGGAAGAATATAGTTTTTAAAGCTATGTCATGACCTTCATAGCATTTCTTGGAGTAAGATTGATTACTAGCCAGTGCCTCACATCAATCCAAATAACATAAAAATCCTAGTACCAGGAAGTAATCACAGACCTAACTGACTGAGAGATATGGATTTCTGCCTGGCAGATTACTGCAGTACGTTCTTTAAGACAAAGACACATTAGTTAGTTTGATACTTACTTTGGACCAGTATGCAAATATCCCGTGCCGATAACATTCAAGTCTCTTAGGATTACTCATAGACAAAATAGTCTGCAAAGAAAGAAAAAGAGAAAGTGGAAGAAAAAGAAGATGGAGGGAGGATGAGAGAGAGAGAGAGTGAGAGAGAGAGAGAGAGAGAGAGAGAGAATATAAAAGAATAAATATTAGAGATTATATTATTTTCAGCTGTTTATGTCATCCATGATATCATAGGTAGGATATTTTCAAAACAAATATGTAAAAGATTGCCTTCATTCTCATGATTAAAATATAAAGCAAACAGAGTAAACATTGTGTTTTAGTAATAGGTGCATAATCAGTTATCATATTTACTGCTGATCCATTACAAGTAGCTCACTAGTAACTAATATAAAAACTGTTATCTTGTAAGTAATTAACTTATTATTTGTACACTTACTTAAATGCTACCTGCTTGATGTAAAGTTATATCCTGTTTATAGAATTTATATTATAACTATGTACAGATTCTAATTCTCACTATTTAATTATTAATTAATTAATTAATTTTGATTAAATTATTTTCACTTGTATACTACTACAGCTTACTGAGAACACAGGCAACTTAAGTGAAATGGTTTTGTAATTCATAGTAAATAGAACTAGAGTTATCTTTCTTGGGCATATATTTTTTTTTTGTTTATTTGCACTTATTTAAAAGTTATTTAGAAACTACTGGCCTGATTAAACTGAAAATTGCTTTAATCTCCTTGAGTAACTAAATAGTATTTTCCTCATAATAATTGCATTACAATGTGGTGACAGTTTCAAACAAAACAAAACAAACATAAAGCAAGCAAATATACAAAAAACAGAAAATCATCATATTGAATTGATGCACTTCAACAACAATTTGGTTATTATATCATTATTTTCCTACTCTGCACAGGATACTCGCTTTAGGATGTTGGAAATCTTAGCTTTCTACAATTTTCCTGTCCTTTTTAGTTCTTAATATATTTTGTCTTTTCATTATCTCTTCTAAACACTTTTCTGCCATCTATTTATTCAAGCGCAATAAGTAAGTTATGCCTTGTTTTCCCCTGTTCCTCTTGTTTTCAAGTCTGTCTTGTGAGTATTAAATTTTCCAACCCTCTTTCTTCATTATGCGCTCTAGAAATTTCAACTATTTTTGATGCTAAGTATAAGGGTCCTTTTTATTTCCATTTTGTCTACAATATTCTAATAATTTTCTTTTGTAATGATAAGACCAAAATACATTTCCTATTGTTCAAAATGCATAATGCATTTTCTCTCTTTCTCTTTCTCACTCTCTCTACTATGAAAATTTCTCAGACATTCAGGCCGGTAAATGTCGTTAATACTGTTTATTATAAACAGAGCATTTACTTAAATATTTGTATCTATAAAAAGAATGTATAAACATAAAAATGTCTTAAAATAATTTAAGGACTTTGTCCATTTCATAATGTGTGATGTCATTTGTTTACATTTGGATATGCCATGAGCAGATATGAATGTACGTGAGAGAATCATGGAAGATTGTAGTTTAAAGACAGTAAATCAACTTTGCTAACCAAACACTCCTCTTTGGCCCAATTGGCTAAAGGCACGTCAAGCTATATGACGGCTCTGTATAGGATACATGTTCGATTCCTGTTGGAGGACAAATATTTTCTATGAAAATTTCTCAGACATTCAGGCCGGTAAATGGTGTTTAATACTGTTTATTATAAACAGACCATTTACTTAAATATTTGTGTCTATAAAAAGAATGTATAGACATAAAAATGTGTTAATATATATATATATATATATATATATATATATATATATATATATATGATAAAATATTGTTTTAAGGTATGTTATATTTGTGGGTTAAAGTGCTCAACATCAGAGATAGAGCACATTTAAATATAAAAAAGTGGACACTGAGGTCAACACCAAGTCTGTTTCATTTTTTGAAAACAATCTTCAGACCTGAAGATTGCATCCAAGCATAAAACAGACTGTCATTGCTTGGTGTTGACCTCAGTGTCCACTTTTATATATATATATATATATATATATATATATATATGTGTGTGTGTGTGTGTGTGTGTGTGTGTGTGTGTGTGTGTGTACTTTTGCACAATACTTTTAAAGAGCACACAGATATTACATTCTAATTCTTTGTAGATGTTCTGGTGAGCAACACTTTGATGTTAGTGAGAGGTGCCAATCTATACATAAATAATTCCATGACATTTGATTGACAGATCTGTTGGGACATTATCCCTAATTTAACAAAAATAAAAAATTTTATTGTATAGCACACACAAAAATAATACCATTTTTGAAAATATCACAGCTCATAAGCAGCAGCAGCAGCAGCCCATAGAAACAGACAAACATCTCACATAGACTGTCTCCATGTAGACAGCATTTCACCCATGCAGAGGAAATTCTAGACAGCCAGTCAGACATAAAAACACACCACATGTTGTCTGGACAATATTCTTAAAAGCAGTTTTAAAAGCAATTTGAAACAGCTGGTTAGAGGTCACACATATACTGCACAGTGACTTGAACAATACTTGCTCAATGCATCAACTAACAGCTTCACAATGTGTCAACCATCAGCTGCACAATGAATTGAATAACATCTGCTCAATGAATCTAACATGCTGTTTTATGAAACAAGTTTCAATTTACACAATAAGTCATCCATAATCCCTACATGAAACAAATACAAACTTTCAACATTGCACACACAAAAAGGTCTTTTTCCCTTTCCTTGTTGTAGTATCATTGTTGTATACGCAAATTAGATAGACAAGTATAAATAGAGAATAACTGGCGAACATAAGGTTAATATGCCTAGCAAACCTGGTTGTTATTCAGGACACAGATAACTGTACTATGACTACTACTATGCAGAGAGTTATGCAAAACATAACACTTGTAATCTTCCTTAAATTGTTAAATAAAATGTTTTATTTATTATAAACCTTGTTTATAATTATTAGTACATTCTTAAATGGTGACATCAACTAAATCTAATCATTTCTCAAATGTTGACCCTGACAAAGGTTGGATAAAATATTTATTTCTTGATAGAGTTCTGATACTCAAATTACTTTATTGTATATTGGGTTGATAAATCATTTCCTCAGATTCTATCCTAGTATGTAGATAATGGTGCTTCCTTGTCCTTTTGTATAAATACTTTCATGGTAATTCTTTTGATAAACTTTCCCCTATGGCACCTAAACTTTATGAATTTAAGCATACTACTAGATTGGCAGCAAGGTCTCATCATCTTCCAGTTGAAATTGCAGCTAGATGTAATCGTAAGTTTCTTCTCTCACACTTCTCCCTTGTGGAACCCATTTCTTGCTTCCCAGTCAAGTTTGATCTCTGAAAATGTAAATGCAATGTCAATCATTATCTTCTGTTTTCTTACCTGTTCTTTTATCACTCTCTTACCTTAATGGTATTTTTTTTCATATTCTTTCATACTCAGTAAATCCCTTGCAACTTAGCAGCTATATTACTTTTTTGGAAGCGAATATCTACATGAAGATGAAAAATAAGTGAAAGAAGTAAAAAATATTCACCTTCTTTTTTGAGAAAGCAAGAATTTTGGTGATTAATCTTGACCAAAGGCCGATGGGGATAAAGAACATTCGGTAAATTCTCTTGATGCAATTGCCTGCAAGATTAAAAGAAATAATTAAAAAAATACCCAGAGAAATGCATTTATTAAAGATACCAGTATCTACAATACAGTGAGGTGACAAATGATAACAAGTTTTCCTTTGAGTTATTATTACCTTGTATATTATGTTTAACTTGTATTATTATTAACTTCTATATTACAATTACCTTCAATATCTGTCTATATTTCTGAGATGAGGTATTATGTACATTATTTACATTATTCGGACTATTGTCCTCATCTTTATCGCTATATTTATTACAACATTTCAGCCATTGTACCCTCTGGCCTTCTTCAGGTGGTTAGAATGTCGAACTGAACCCTTTATTTCGCTCACTGGGGTAGACTGTTCTAGTTCCCCATGGCATGTTTAATGGATGTCAGTTATATCTTGTTAATTTCCCTCCGAAAGTTCTCCACTGCCTTGACTGGGTATTGAACTCACACTTTTTTGGTTCCTGTCACTGGATCTAACCAATGCCTTTATCCACTGTATATATGTCTTTGCATTGTTATTAACTTCTATATTACAATTACCTTTTATATTGTTTAACTTGCATTGTTATTAACTTCTATATTACAATTACCTTTTATATTGTTTAACTTGCATTGTTATTAACTTCTATATTACAATTACCTTTTATATTGTTTAACTTGCATTGTTATTAACTTCTATATTACAATTACCTTTTATATTGTTTAACTTGCATTGTTATTAACTTCTATATTACAATTACCTTTTATATTGTTTAACTTGCATTGTTATTAACTTCTATAGTATTATTACTTGTGAATCACAGTACTTAAAGGAAGTCACTTAAAAGCTATGTACTTGTGTGGCCAAGACATAAAAAATAATAATTTTAATTTTATTAAGAACAAAGAAAATGTATAAATACACTTTCCCATCATATGTTTAGGGTTTATTACAATTCTAATCATTGCTTTTTAAAACAATAAACATTGCTGAGGGGTGAAGGTAGTTAAAATAATAGCAGTGTCAAGGGAAAAGAAACTGTCCTTTTGATACTTCATTTTTAAGCATGAAGGTTCAAGTTTACCTTTTTTTTTCATAGGTATACAAACAGCTGTGACATTTTCAGTGATTATAGATTGTCCAAATGATTAATGATATTTATCAAAGTTTTTTTTTTAAGCGTTTCACCCAAAGCAAGGCAGGAAGCCCTAGCACACAAGGGGTTACAGAACGTTGGAGCTAGAAGTGACAGAGGAAAGGATGAAGAGAAGGATAGGGTATAGATCAGGGCACATGGAGACGTCGTTTGACATTACATCTGAATAGTTTGAGATTACAGCTATCAGGGAAACAGGAAGAGGGGAGGGAGTTCCACAGGTGAGAAGTGCAAGACATGAAGCTATTGGAGTAGAAGACATGGCTACATTTAACAGTTTCAACAGTGAAAGGGTGAGAGCCTCGTAGGACGCTTGAATTCATGAAGTCTGGGAACCAGCAAAAGCAGCTCGTCGGAGCAGTTACCATGAAAGTATTTGTAAAAAAGACAGAGGGAGGTGGTGGCACGTCTGTGAGAGATCGACTGCAGATGAGATGCCAGATCAGGGTCAATTACGTTGCATATCCATCTCTGGATCTCATCAAGAAGCTTGAGACAAACATAAGTGGCACCAGACCATATATGGCAGCAATGTTCCATGCAAGGGTGAATGGTTGATTTGTAGATTTGAAGAATCAACTCTGGTGAGAAAAATTTGCTAGCTGGTTGTTCTTTTATATGTATTTATAGACAACAGCATGTAAGTGTTCTTAAATTTTTATGAATTGATTTGACAGGCTTTGTATTCAACAGACTATATTTAATATAGATGTGGTACATTGTTGTCAACTTTATGAGGTCAAGGCATACTACTGAATACATTGCAAATGTTAATTATAAGATACTAATATACAAACTCACAGTTTGGAATTGACACATCTGGATGGGAGATTGGCAGTCGAAATGGAATTAGAAGTTCTTCATCATTCTGAGGAAGAGCAATTTCAAATCTAAATAAATAAAAAAAATAATATGTGTAATGAAGAAAAAATTCAGTATCATTCAGTTTTGGTTAATTCTATAAGTTTCAACAAAAGCGCAATAAGTAGTACATATTTTTATTCTGTAAATCAATAAAGAGAAATGCAATTTGTTATTGATGATATGATTATTGACTTTGAAATCATGTCTGTTACACAGTTCGTTAAAAGAGAGAAGGATGTGTATAATGGAAATCAATGTGGAAAGTGCAATCAGTGAGCAAAGTTTAAATTTTGGGCTAGTCTGTTTCATTCACTTAGCACTAATGTCCTAGGGAAAGGCAAGAATCCATATTTAGTTCTTCTCAAGCTATTGATTAAAAAGAAAGACAGACGGTGCTCTATAGCCATAGGTAACATCCAATGTAAAAGAAGAAAAATTCAAACCGATTTGCCATACACATGTTGAGAAGTGCAAGAAATGCATTCCTTACATTAAAGATTGGTCCAGTAGCATAGCTAGAGGTAGTGATGGTGGTAGTGGGGTGTTGTCAGTCCACCCGGGTGACACTTTTATGGATATAGCGCATTTAGCTCTGCAGTATAAGACTGTATAGGCTATACTGAAATAAAAGTGGACAATACTCATTGTATTTTGAGCAACTTGGTATAACTTAATTGAAACTGATTCTCCACCAACTGTCCTGAACTCCACCATGCCAATGGATCATGAGTTAGCTGTTGAAAAGATGGATCCATGAATGAAAACATCAATATTCCTTAGGATGGATAGCAATAAATGTACGAATGGTAGACTTATATATATGTTATATTGATTGTAGAGAGAAAAAAATGTCTAGCATTACACAGTGAACCAACTTTCTTAGCAACTGACTAAGCAATGTATTCAACTTAGTTTTTCCACTTTATGTCTCCCATAATGACCACAAACCAGTTGTGGGCCATCAGACCACCTACCGACACACAGGGCACTGCTGCTGACACCACCACCACCACCACCATGAGTGCTCCTCTCAACATGACCATTACCAATCCCAGGCTTGACTAATCATCTGACTCTTCACACATCAAAATAAAAGAGACCAGCCTTGACATGACCTAGTGACAAGCATTCCTCAACATCAATACTGTCACCTAGGCAACCTGATTCACTACAGCAGCCGAATATTCAGCTTTGACACCACCAGGTTCCTGATGCCAGCTGTCACGATTGATAACATCTCAACATCCACACCACCCAGCTACAAGCCTTCCTCATCACCAATGCTGTCACCTCAACAAATTCGACTTTGCAAACAAGCAAGCTACTCCGCAAGCCAAACAAGTGACTTTCTTGTTGTTAATGCAGTTACCTTGGCAAATTTTGATATATATTAATTTTGATGTATATTAAACAAATACATGTTGTTAAAAACTCATCCTTTCACAATCAAACGCTTATTATAACATTGGCCAGGATTAACCTCAGAACAAACCTGCACTTTCCTTGGTCTGGTGTGAAAATGAATACAAAATCAATTCTAGCATAATTTTTATGTATCATGCTGAACTACTAATGAGTTTTCATTCATACTGACTCAACCAAAAGCTTTATCTCATATTGTGTTGAACTGAAATATGCACAAACCTACATGGACATGATTCAAGTTGTTATATTGAATCCTGTAAAAAAATGTTTAAATAATGATAATAAATTTACTCTTGCTTTATTACGTTAGATCAAGATTAGACTCAAGAGTATAAATGCAAGCATTATTACTTATCATCATTACTTATCATATTCAATACAAACAAAATCATATTGGTTGCTACCTTCTACTCTAGGATTGGTAATCACCTCATCACTAAATTGGTGAACTCCAACTTAAGAACTTACATATAAATGATAATTTCAAGTGTTAAAACAAGAATTTCTCAATGATTTCTTTGTAAAGGCTTGCAGGGAATTTCTTGTCCTTTAAAGTGAAGGAATTATGATTGTATTGTGCTAGCCCCACTTTACTTTTGAACTGACACAAATAAGAAGAATGCTTTATCAAAATGTAATAAAGATATTTATTTACACTTAAACATGAGTACAACAATTAACATAAACATTTTATTAACCACTTAACATCATGTGACCAATCTCTATATATAGGAGCAGACGAATTTTACAAGCCCAAACCCCACAATTGTATATAAAATAATGAATAAATGATCTTACTTTTCCAACAGTTTAAGAAACTGGGGGATTTTGCTTGGTGGAAAAATGTAAGTCTTCTCTGAATCAGCACATTTCCCAGTAAATAACAATTGCAAGTCCTTCTTTTTCATGATCTAAAAAAAAAATAAAAGCATGAAAATAATTATAATTAATAAAAAATTTGAAACCAACAAAAGGAATTGTAGATGAAATGAGCTAAACATGGTCAATGCAGAGACCATTTACAAAAGGAAATGAAATGATTAGTAATACAATGGTATGGTAGAAGGAGGCATGGTGGAGTAATGGATAGCAGCTCGAATTGAGGAATGGGAGAGCCAAGTTCGAATTTTAGTTGAATCCAATACATTCACTTATGGGCTGATACTGTTGGGAAAGGTATGAATCCTCTTCTTCTTCCCCCCCAGCTATGGGTAAATAGCAAGACAAACCGAGTTCTATAGCCTTGGATGGCAACTGGTCTACCACAGAAAGAAATGGCAACCTACTGTGGGGAAAAAATCTGCCATGTCAGTCATGTATTGAAAGATGATGATCGCCTAAGAATGTATCATGTATGGCACATAACTGACTAAGGCAATCCAGCTGTACTATATCAAAAACAAATTATACAAGAGATACTAAAATGTGAATTTTGCAGAGACAGAGAGAAAACTTTAAATCATTAGTGAATGGAGCAAATGAATGTAGCAAATGTGAATGTAGCAAATGAATGTAGCAAAATGTAAATGTAGTAAATTTAAATGAAAAAACATGTGGATAGGAATGGTTATCCACATGGAAATGTGCAAGTAGCTCATAATTAAGGAAAGAATGGAATTAAACATAAAAAATGGAAGTGGGTTCAGGTAGGACACATAGCAAGAAGAAGTGATAACAGATGGAGTAAAAGGTTGCTTAACTGGTTGTTTGAATGGCTAATAAACACATTAGGATTAAACAAACATGGCAGAGATTAAGCACAATTACAGACGGATTTGGTAAAGGTTTTTGTTCTGCAGGGTACTAGCAATAATGAGTGATGGTGGGGATGATGATGATGCTATTTGTAATCTGATATATACATATTTTTCATGAAGGTTTATTATAAATATAGCAACTATTTTACAGCCTATTTACTAACGAGAAATCTTTTTAGTACATTTAAATCTGACTTTTGTAATACATGTGATTTGTATGATTTCTCTCCCAGTAAATAACTTGGATTTATGATCAGTCAAAGAGCTATACAGATGTCACAAGTGAAAATCATTCTCATAGACATGGGAATGGATAGAAAAAACAGTGTCTTAATTTATCAAGTTATGAATAGGAATTTTTTTAATGCTTCAGGTTATAAGTAATTAGGACATTCCAAATATTTCTTTTGTTTATTATCTGTGAATTGGAATGTCATTTTAGTAAAGATAATGGAGGGATTCCCTGTTGCCTTCTTAACAGTTTTAAATTCAGAGTTGTCTTCCTAAACTGGCTGCTACACCCAAAGCAAGAAAACCCAGTCTCCCCTGCCATTTAACCTATAACTAAGCAGGAAATAAATAGATTCATGCCCTTTCCTATGTCAGAATTTGAACCCTACATGCTGACTTCATTTTTTATGCTGAGAGCCATTACATTACATGCATATCCTTTGGACAGGAATACTAACTTTTTAAATCTTTAAACAGAATCTCAACTTCTATTATATGATAATATAATAGAACAGATAATATTACTGAAGATAGATGCTGTGCAAAGTAATAAGTAATGTCTGGATGCTCATATCTGAGTATGCCTGTCTGCTAGGGCGGCTAACCAATCCCTATTGCAGACGTGTGCTCAGGCACATTTGTGTTTGCTCAACACACACAGATCCCACCTGTGGTTTATACTGCAACTATGCTGAGTGGTTCTTAGTCACAGTTTCTTGGAGAGAGCACATTTTCTGTCATGATCAACAGTTTGAACAGTATGCTCAAAACCTCAGTCACGATGACTTGTGACTTTGTGCTAGCTCAACCACCAATGGCTCCCTTTTTCACTCACAAGGCTTGAGTCTACTCATGGTATGGTTTTCAGGAATTTTCCAAAGGTCTCACATGCTAGGATCACCTACAGGCTGATAATATTAAGAAGTCATTTTTCTGACACATCAACCATGGTGAGATTTGAACCTGGTTCTCCTAACTGGAAAGCAAACATTCTAACCTTTCAGCCATGTTCCCATTGTGAAGTAATAAAAACCATGGCAATGTGTCATTTGAATAAGAAAATAGCTGTAAATATAAAGACTAGATCCAAGAATAGGCATTTGGGTTAAAGTAATAGAAATCATCAAGAAAAGACGATTGTACATATGTTTAATACTTACACCTGATTTGCTTATGTAGGGGTTGATTTCTTCAACAGTGGCCACCTGGGCTAACATGTGACACAACCATGCAGGGTCAATGAAATAAAGATCTTTTAGCTGGTTTGAGGCTTCATCAAAGTGACGAAGTACACCCATCTCATTGAAGAATTGAATGGCCTGCAAGAACAGAACATTATTTTAATTTAAGAAGCAAATATAAAAATTGTTTAAATATAAATCCAACAGTGGCTTTTATTTTAAATTTTATCTTCTGAAACAAGATAACTTACTATGGAGATTTTCATTCTAGAATACATTTGTATAAATAAGTGTTACTAATTAGCATCAATGATTACCTTTTGAAATATTAACAGTTGCTAGCTTGGCTTAAAAAAACAAATATTTAGGAGGATGTTCCACTTCTGTTGAAGCTTCTTTCATGACAAGCAAGTTCTGTGTGGGAGAGACGTGTTTTTTTTTGCTATAGCAGCAGGAGAAAATCTGGCAATCATAGAGAGCTCTGATTTTTACCATGTATTTTATTCTGCTCTATTTCTGCTATTTGTTTCAAAGAGAGAGATTGTTTGAAAAATGTTATGTTACTATATCTTCTGGTTAGCAGCTTCTGATTACACAAGAATAAGAGTCCTTTTTTAGAAGTTCCTGTATCTTTACTGTGATGTCTCTTTGCTCTACTGATCAGAGATTGGTTCATGGAATAAGAGGGTATTTGAAAAGATGACAGTCTTTCAATCTCCCTGCATTTTATTTTATTTTTTTTAAAGCATTCAACCCCAAGCAAGGTGGGAGGCCACTAGCATGCAAGGGGTTTCAGAGTAGGAGTGAGAACAAAGATGAGTGATAGAGGAAAGGATGAAGAGACAGTTAGGGGATAGATCAGAGCATCTGGAGACGTTGATTGACATTACATTTAAATAGTTGGAAATTATAGTTATCAGGAAAACAAGAAATGGAGAGGGAGTTCCACAGGCGAGAAGTGCGAGACATGAAGCTATTGGAGTAGAAGAGATGGCTACATTTAACAGTTTCGACAGTGAAAGGGTGAGAGCGAGACGCCAGCCTAGTAGAACACTTAAATTCACGAAGTCTGGGAACCAGTGAAAGTAGCTCATTGGAGCAGTTACCGTGAAAGTATTTGTAAAAAAGACAGAAGTCTTTTCAACATCACTGCATGGCAAAGTAAGAGTTTAAATACAAAGGTCAGATTGCCAATAAGAATCTGATACATTATTTTTTTAAAAATCCACAAAAATCAAACTGTAAGAAAGGCTAACTCTCTTATCTTCTTGCATTATGAAGATTTCCTTACCTATTTTATGAGATCAGGGCATATTTGCATATTATTTATGTAAAAGGAGTAGATTACAATATCATAAAATGAAAAATAAATATCTAATAATTAACATGTGAAAATCTTATGATAATGGAAAGGCCTTTTTTTAATCATTCCACAACAAACAAGGTAATGACATCACTAAGATACAATGGTTTTGACGGGAAAAGCAAGTGGTTGGAAGTGAGTTAAAATCATTAATTAAAACTTAAGAAAATTAAATGAATAAATTATTATTAATATATTTTCTCTGGGCATAAATTTTGTCAGTGGGTTTCTATTTTCTTTTTTTGGTAATAAACTAGAATTACTCACTTAATAGTGGAAGAATATATTTAAATACTAATATATAATAAACTTGTAATAATTCTAGATGTTTTAAAAATACAATCTAGAAACAATTGTGCTGATGGTATCATGGCTACAACTAGCTTAGACCAGCTATGACCAGCTTGGACAAGCTATGACCAGCTAAGACCAGCTTAGACCAGCGACCCGAGTGAAAACACTTAGGTCTCCACATTAAAAACTGACCTTGTGTCACAACCTGACTCAGTTAGTCAAGTAAATATCTATCTGGTTTTATTGAGTAACACAATCTAGCAGTACCAGAAGAATGTAAATAAAAGAAGAAATAAGAAAATGTGAATTCTGCACAGACAGGGATAAAAATTTAAATAATAAGTGAATGTAGCCAATGAGCTCAGAAGAAATACAAACACAATTGGGTAGGAATGGTGATCCACTAAAAAATTATTTGGATATCAGTGTAAAACATGAAAATTAATAAAATCACTTGAAAACAAACTGAAAAATATGTAAGATCAATTGATCAATGCTAAGGATAACAGAAAGAGGTTGGTATTGATCAGGGAAGAGACAAAGAGATCTAAAAATAAAGAAGTATAAAAAATGGTGGTGGGTGCAGGTGGGACACATAGCAAGAAGAAATGATAACAGATGGAGTAAAAGGTTGCTTGACTGGTTGATTGAATAGGTAACAAATGCATTTGGAAAAGATTAGATAGATAAAAGATGCTGAAACTCCAGATAAGAGTTTATCTATTTCAAGTTTAGCAGCTTCAGATTTCTCAAAATGATATCAGTGTTTTCTTGATGGGAAATTGATACTTACACATTGAATTAAATTACAACAAAAGAAACAGTGGTCAGTGTTGGCTACAATGCTAGTCATGGAGACCTTTATTACTATAGTAGTTCTCATTAGGTGCCTCACAATTGTATTTTTGTGACAGACTAAACTAAAGTAAGTAACTAATGAAGGTCTAGGAGAGTAATAACTCTGAGTAAATAATTATAAACCCTCTAATATTTATATATACAAAAATAATTGTAAAAATGAGAGACAGCAAGACGTGGAAACAACAAAATGTTTATTATTTATTTTCTGACTGTTATGTGGTGTTGGGGACATGAGAGACAGTAATACTGAGTAAAATTGTGAGTTTTGAGTCAAATGTAAATCAAATATGGATTGGAATCCAACAGAAGGATAAGATAAAGAATAAGTAAAGTGACAACACACATTATGAAATGGGCAAAGTCCAACAATTATTTTATCTATAAAAAGAATGTATAAACATAAAAAAATGTCTTAAAATAAGTAAAGTGTATATAGTCTTTTTTATATGTTTTTATGGATATATGTAATGAGTGTTCAGATAATTTAGTTGAAAAATACAAGAAATCCATGGAGGTTTTCTTACTTTGAATTTTTATTGAGTGTTAAGAGATATGTTATTATTATGGTCTGAAAAAGGAAAAGGAGCCCAAATGTTTATTGACACACAAGTTGACAGCCCATCCATGTTGACTGCCTGTTCAACAGTAAGAATGACACGTGTTTGTGTGTGTAGATGAGAAAAGTGGGCTCAATTCTCATTGCTTTAGAATGAGTGAATCAATAATAATTATAATTGTATATAATTATTTTATTATAATTATTTTTTAAATTATAATTAATTTTTATTTATTTATTTTTTTATGGATGCAACAAAGGTATCTTGTGTGGAGTAGATGTTAAAAAACTAGTCTCACAGACCCTTTTTAGTATAGTGAGTACAATCCTCACTGGGTGCTCTATACATAGGCCAAATGAAACTAAATAAATAACTACACTGAAAGAAATTTGTTCAGTATCACAAATATAAAAAAGAAATGTCAAAAGTAAACTCTTTGCATTGGTCATCATATTCATACAATGCAAAAAAAGAAAATTGAAAATAAACCAAATGTTAGGCACATACCTGATTAAATTCTGCAGATGTCATATTCAGTTGATTGTGTTTCAGTAAAGCCAACATTTCTTTTCGTGTTAAAACTGGATATTCATTTTTCAGAGAGGCAGCTTTATTGGAAACCAATTTGGCCAATTTCTGTAAAAAATTTTCCCAAAGGTGTCAATTTTAATTAATCAGAGAAGGAATTTGAATGAATCATCAAATATTTTCAAAGACTCTACATTCACTGATTTAATTTTTATTAAATGAATCACTGTCAACCATTATTAATTTTGAAAAATATGAAATATATTTATATACAGTGACCGATAAATATAATATGAGGGTTGATTGATAAGTTCTATGTAGTGTCATTAATAGCAGAAATGTTTTAACATTCATAGTCAGTAGTATATAAAATCCTGTTCGAATGTGTTTCATCTCAGTTTGCTGTGTGATAGCTGGAACTTGACCAAGTATTGATTTCTGTTAATAGAAATCAATACTTGGTCAAGTGGTCAAGTCATTGTGACAAGACATTTTATGAAGATATCTGATGATGTTACAGATTGTAGGGAGAAGTTGATTCATGCCTTTGTCCAGAAATTAGAATGAAATGAATACGAGTAGCCTTAGCCCAAATTTGAACTTGTTTCTCTGATTCTATTTTCCAGGCTTGTACTGGTTTTGCTTATAGTATAGAATGATATTGTCTGAAGAGGAACAACTACATTGAATCAATAGCTTCATCTACCACAAGGAAAGTTGGTTCTCTATGTCACACCAGAAGGTTTTTCTCACCAGAGTCCATCCTTCAAATCTAAAAATCAACCACTCATCTTTACATTGAACACTGTTGCCATATATGGTCTGGCGCCCCCGCGGTTCATCATGAAGTCCTCAGCAAAATCCAGAGACGGATATTGTTATGGCCTGTTTAGGGGCCAGAAAAGAAAGACACGGGAGATTAAGGTAGGTTGAACAATTGTATTGAAATAACAGGTATATACAAAGCAAGTGTGTTAGTAATAAGCAGATAGAAATGTCCGTCCAATGATCAGGTTACACTCCGTCTCAGCTGCCCAACAATTGCTCAATGACTGCCTAATGACGGCCCTAGGAAGTCTCACAGTTAGTATTTATGAGTGGAGGAAGAGTTCATTCTACTGTAGGAGGGTTTACCACAACAGATATGCAATGTGATAGGTCCTGATCTGGCATCTCATCTACAGTCACTTTCTCACAGATGTGCTGTGGCTTCCCTCTGTCTCTTCTACAAGTATTTTCATGGTAACTGCTCCGACAAGCTACTTTCACTGGTACCCAAACTGCATGAATTTAAGCATGCTACTAGTTTGGCATCTCGATCCCATTCTTTCACTGTCGAAACGGTTAAATGTAGCCATCTCTTCTACTCCAACAGCTTCTTATCTCACACTCCCTGACAATGGAACTCCCTTCCTCTTACTTGCTTCACTGATAGCTATAATCTTCAAATATTCAAATGTAATGACAATCGACATCTTCTGATGTCTTGATCCTGATTCCCGTCCTTCTCTACATCCTTTCCACAAACACCTCTCTTTACTCTTGCTCTCACTCTCTGTAACCCCTTGCATGAAAAAGATTTATGCATCATGTCAGGAGGTCACCAGTGTGAGTATTATTTATTGTAACTTTGGAAATAAAATGAACTGGGTATAAGGTATAAATAAATAATATATTTTTATTTATTCGATTTAGATTGGGATGAGTCCTTTGTAATTTGGAGCAGCAAAAGTTTACATTATTTGGACTATTGTCCTCATCTTTGTTGCCATATTTATTACAACGTTTTGGCCGTTGTATGCTCTGGCCTTCTTCAGGTGGTTGGAATGTCAAACTGAACCCTTTATTTCACTCACTGGGGTAGACTGTTCTAGTTCCATGTGCCATGTTTAATGGATGTCAGTTATCAGTTATCTCCAAGTTCTCCACTGCCATAACCAGGTATTGAACTCACAATCTTTGGGTCTTGTCACTGATCTAACTAAAGACATTATCCATTGTGTCATGTGTCCAACCACCTGAAGAAGGTCGGAGCGTGCAACAGCCGAAATGTTGTAATAAATATGGCGACAAAGATAAGGACAATAGTCTGAATAATGTAAATAGTGTACAAAATACCTCATCTCAGAAATATAGACAGATACTGAAGGGCCGAAATGTTGTAATAAATATGGCGACAATGATGAGGACAATAGTCCGAATAATGTAAATAGTGTACATAATACCTCATCTCAGAAATATAGACAGATACTGAACGGCTGAAACGTTGTAATAAATATCGCGACAAAGATGAGGACAATAGTCCGAACAATGTAAATAGTGTACATAATACCTCATCTCAGAAATATAGACTGATAGCAAAAGTTTGTTTATAAGTCAGATCTTGGAAGCAGTCAGGAGAAAGTCTGTTTCAACTTGATAGTTGAGAGTTTAGAAGTCAAACCTCGGTAGTAGTTGCCATCTTGAAACACTTGGTATGGTTATGGCCCTCTCAAGACCCCACAAGTATTCTGTAGGAATAAGCATATAAAACTGTTTTTAAAAAAAATCATTCATAAAAACTTACTATATAAGTGGCGGGTATTTTTTGCCCCATTACATGTTGACCACGGACTTTGTAGCTAAAATAAAAAGATATACATATCTTAAACTTTTAGATAAACTATAACATGCAACTGTAAAGAGAAATTTGGTTTTACAGTAGTTTTATAAATTGTCTGTGAGAAAGTAAGTAAAAAAGATGATAACATGTGGGGATGTGGTGTAATGTTTTGGGCTCATATTATAGCAAATAAAATTATAGATCTCTTCAAAATTAATGATTAAAATAAATGCAGAGAATTATTGTAAGATGTTTTTGAGTGGTACAGCTTCAAGCTAAAAAGTACATCATACACATTTGGTACTTCAATTATTAAATGGATGTGCTCACTTTGACAACCAGAGCTTATATGACAAAAACAGACTTTTCATCCAGCTCCACATATCCACTTCAGGAATACTGTTCCTCACAAAATACCAAAGTCATAAAACATCTTTCCTAACTAATCAGAAAAAAAAACCCATGTGGTTTTCATAACAGCTGTTGCTGAGCCACTGACTGATTTTACACATAAAGACAGATCTGACCTGGCTAGTATTAGCAATGAATCCCCATGATATGGTAGACTACAAGATCACTCAGGCTATCAGCAGCAATACCAAGGTACATCCCATCAACAGCAATGCCTTTGGTCAGCAACAAAACCTGCAGCAGCAGAATCTGACTCACAACAATTCTCTCACATGTCTATCTCACTTGACTATATGTGTTGATTTTCTACACATTTCTATCTTGATTATTACCTTATGTTATATCCTGAACAAACTCTCAGTCTACCCCAAAACAAGCAAATGATCAAACTTTATAAATTATGGAGAATAAAAATTCTTTTACTTATTTCAATCACATCTTATTTTTTGTTTTGTCACTTCTACTTCTTTTTTCTTGTTAATGATAACAGCCACAGTTATAAGTATATTCATTCAAAATAATGCAAAGTTGGACTACCCACCTTGCCAATGCCAAAAATGATTTCAAAGACACTAAATTAATAGAATGGTCTCAGCATCTCCAATATAGATCTAACTGTACATCATTAAAAGAGATGTAGATGAGAATAAAAAGAAATATTTAAGAAAAGATGATCACTGGGAAGTTTTTTAATTCATTTTTTATGGCTTATCAACCCTTTGCAGGTTATTTAAAGCCAGGAAATAATTTCAGATTGTAGGATTTTCTTTTGAGATAAATATGATTTAGTTTTACTAATTAACCTATAGGCAGGGGAGAAAAGGTGGATTCACACATTTCTCAAGGGTATTTGCACATATTATAACAAACCCAACAGTAATTGGAACTCAGCTCTCTAATTAACAATTCTGCATCATTATGCATTACACCACCTGCATATCCAAGTTTACAGCACCTGGTATTTGCAAGTGGTTATTCATCTAGGTATTGACAAGGCTCAATGTTGCTTAACTTCAGTGTTTGTATGGGAGTTGGTGTTTCAACATGATGTGGCCGTAATCCTTGCTGAGAAGTAATAAAATATGCTGCAAGTAATGTTAAAATGAAAATTACAAAATTTAGCAAAACAATGATGACTAATAAAAGTTATAGAATGTTAAGGACCCCATTTTAACATGTAAAATAACAGAATAGTGATTTATTCACATAGATAGGATATTGTGCATATTTGCATATTAAAACCTAAGATCTTCAAAATAAGTTATCAATAATTTTAATAATGATAGATATTATAAGCTCAAAAGATGTATTGCTCATATATCTGGAAGTTCTACTAACAGCGGTTGGTTAATATCAATTTTATTGCAAATAAATTGACTTGCATAATAAATTCTGACATAATGTAGAAGGCATGAATGATTGGGATATGTTCTATGGATGTTGTTTGAGAGGCTTGCTTACATGACACTTATGAGTAGCCGAAATCATCATGGAAGAGACCTCAAGGATTTCTTGATTTCTGGCTTGATAAGCTATGAATGTATTAATGAAATACAGCAAAAATTAAATGAAGAAATTAAATAAAACATGAATATTAGACATTGTAGTTATTTACTACATGTACCATGTGGAAACAAAACAGATAACATGCATACAGAGATTTGAAAAACTTGAACTGGAATTATATGTTTTTACAGTTGCAAAAAAAGATAAATTCATATTTACTTGTCAATAACTTGTTTGATTACTCTCCTAAGATGAGAAATGTCTTTGTTTTCATTTCGAGAATCAACTAGTATTACATCATGGATGACAGGAAAATCTGTGAAAATAAAATATATACAATATATTAACAAACATTACTAATAAATGAAAACTTATAATTTCCTGGGGGCAATACCGATAAATCCTCCAACTAGTTAATATTTAAAAAAACAGCAAAATTAGGGCAATGACAGCTTTGTCCTCCTTCAAAGGTTTACTCTTTAGAACACACACAGATTTCAGCATCATCTACACTCTTCAATACAGTCCTTTTTTTGGATTGCTATCAAC
The DNA here is from genome assembly GCA_903632075.3 of Acanthosepion pharaonis. Classification (NCBI taxonomy): domain Eukaryota; kingdom Metazoa; phylum Mollusca; class Cephalopoda; order Sepiida; family Sepiidae; genus Acanthosepion; species Acanthosepion pharaonis. The sequence goes on along the minus strand of CAHIKZ030000195.1, from coordinate 1,640,376 downwards.
TACCTTATTACATTCTCACTAATGTTGTTCATGATTTAAAATCTTCCCACTTTTAATAGCAATAAACAGAAGTTGCTGAGAGCCATATTTGGATTGCAGAGGGTGAGTTCAAACAAATCTGGGTGATTTACTACAAAAATGCCCTGTAGAGGACATCATTGTTTTGTCCAGTGAAAATGTTGAACAAAATTTATTAAAGTATTGCCTTTTTTATGTCGTTTAGTAATGCTATTATGGATAATCTATGTTTTTTCTTTCCTATTATAAAAAGTATCATTCATAATATAGTTTGGAATTTGCCTCTATGTTCATCTCAACTAAAGAATATATGTGAAATGTTGTGACCAATTGGTTTCATGAAGCTATCAACCAAATTCATCCAGCATACCTATGGAGTGAAGGAAATTGCAGGAGTTGGTTAATCGATTCCAAAACTAGAATTTTAGTTTAGAGGACAAACCAAGGGAGGGTAATCCAAAAGCACTTGATTCAGAGGATTTGGAAGCTAGTTACTACTTTGGCTAGGGAACTCAGTGCAAGATTTAATGTTAGTTGTATGACAGTCCTACACAGATTGAAAAGGGTTGGAAAGATTTCAGTCATTACATGATAACTTCAATTGTCCTTTTCAGACAGGCTTGTTACTGGTGATCAGAGATGGATCCTTTGAAAGGATCCAGAAATAGATGTCACTTGAAAGAATTGTCATTAGTGGGTCAGTTGAGGAAACAGATTTACTCAGTAACCAAGAGGAGAACTTCATTCAAAAAGTTCATGTTGAATGCATGGTGGGATATTCAGGAATCATCCATTATAAATTGTTAGACAATAATCAAACAATCAATGCTGATCTCTGATGCCAACAACTTTGTCACTTGAAAGCAGCTTTGGACAGACAATAGCCATCCTTAGTTAACAGAAAGGGAGTAATCCTCTATTTGTCCTCACAATAGTCAGTTGGCTAAAGATTGCTTGGAGGAGTTCAGTTGGGAAAAAATGCTTCATCCTCCATAGATCTTGCTCTTTCTGACTAACACCTGTTTAGATGTTTGTAGAACCATTTGGACATCCTATGTTTGACATCAAGAGAACAGGTTGAACATGAGTTGGTGTTGTATTTTACATCAAAACCTAAACAGGTTCATCGATCTTGCTCTTTCTGATTAACACCTTATCAGTAACGTTTACAAATGTGTCACTTTAAACTTGTTGACAGGTGGAATGAAGTTCTAGGAAGCAATGGAGGTTATATTGATGATTAAATATTTCTATAAACATTAGTATCTTCATTTTTAATATACACAATAAAATAGGACAGAATGCTTATCATAACCTGATACTTACAAGGTCATTGTGAATGAGACTGTTACATTGTACATAAACTCATTCAATCGCATTTCACTACTGATTTAGTGAGTACTGTTCATGCAGGCCCAGTAATATTCTAAGTTACATCAAGTTGCACAACTAGTTTCTGTGATATTCAAAGCAAGTTAAAAAGTAGTTCATAAAAGTCAGTGTAACCCAACAAATATTCAGAAAATTTAAACTGGATATATATAAATGTGATTGGCCGAATTAGAAGACAGTGAAGTTATAAACTCTTTTACCTGGTTTTATTTGGAGAGCTTTAATATCACTCTTTATCTTCTTCAAAGTATTTCCATCTGAAAAACAATTATACATGTGACTTTGTTTTGAATAATCACATAATTTTGCTTATAATTTTTTAATAATTTTTTTACTAGTTACAATGGGAAAATTAACTCAGGCTTATATTCTCAAAAAAATAGCCTTGACCAATTGACCATGGTGAGATTTGAACCCTGGTTTCATGGTTGGAACACTAATATTCTACCCACTCATCCAGGCATATATATATAATGTGTACCAGATTCATAAAAAGCTCAGTTAAACAAGATGTGCAAGCAATGAAGTCTTTGATCACTGATGCCTACTTCCCTCTTCTTTCTCTAAAACCTTTTAACTCAGTACATTTAAACAGTTGCTTTTTTTAGTGTTGGCACAAGAAAGCAAAGATTGTGGTACTTCTATATTGTTTGTTTATGTAACAAAGGGACGATTTGCAAAAGTGCTTTTGGCTGAAAGATCCCAAGATCAGCATTAATCAATTTTCTGTTGTCCTTTTGTGTTCCTTTGTGCCATAATGAATGAAGAAAGTCTCTCCAACATCAATGACTAAAAAAATAAATATGAAAGATTGATTCTACAGCCCAAAGTTAAAAAAAAAAATTAAAAAGTGAAAAAAAAAATAAAAAAAATATTAAAGAACTGTTTTATGATATCACTTATCAGGAACTGTTTTATGATATCTTTTATCAAGCAATATTTTATGATATCTTTTGTCAGGAACTGTTTTATGATATTTGTCAGCAACTTTTTTTTCTGATATGATTTCTCAGGAACTGATTCTGATATGATTTCTCAGGAACTGTTTTCTGATATGATTTCTCAGGAACTGTTTTATGATATGATTTCTCAGGAAGTGTTTTATGATATCTTTTGCCAGGAACTGTTTTATTACATCATTTGTCAGGAACTGTTTTAGGATAACACTTGAGAAAACATGTTATATACAAAATAACACATAAAAGTTTTTATTTGTGCTAATCAATCAATTCAATTCAAATAGTTATTTTTAAATATGTGCACACATTGATTCAAGAGAAATTGAAACAAAAATCATTGCAATAAATAAATGCATCAAAATTCCTTTTTAGGACAATGATGGAAACAATCTAACTTTAAAGGGGGAGTGATTTTGTTTCATTTATCAATTTATTCTTATTCAAGCTACTTTCTTTCTTTCTTTTTGTTAATTAGACTTCTTTCCAATACACAAAGTCAATGTCTAATTTTTACCCCCTCAGAAAATTTTAAAATGGAAAATCTTGCTACAAGTTAAGAGCTGCAATTCTTCCTACAGAGTGAGTCATATTGTTTTTATCTTTATATCTCATGCTGATTGTAGTCTCAAACTTCCAAGCAGAAATTATTCATGTATTTAAGACATCATATTCCCCTTACTCATAAAGAAAGGCACAACAATATATTGTCAAAATCAGCACTGGGTTAGGGTACAATGAACTAGATCATTACATTTGTTTAGTGGCATATCAACTCCTCATGGGTCATTTAATGCTGAAATATAATTTTCTTGGGAACATTAGTAATTTCTTTTACAAAAATGTATCGCTGATAATATTTTTTACTATGAAAATGTATTCCTGGTAATTTTATGATAAAAATGTGTTTTTATACTAAAAAAATGTGTTTTTATACTTTCATTATGTTTTGAACCCAATTTGGGGGCTAACTATTTGCCCATAGTTGGGACCCACCCTGGGCCAGGGTAGACCTGGGAACAACAGCAACTAAGAGGTGGTTCCATGCTCCTCAAAACCTCTCAATCAGAGACCATGCTGCTGGGTGTAGTTTATTGTTATACTACAGATGATGATAGGTCAATATAATTAACTGAGTCAATGCCTACAAGGTTAATTGAATAATTGATGACTTCAGGTACATCAATTGTTAGAATACAAACAGGAATGCTGACAATGTTGTTAAGCTGTTCAACTTATTGTTATAACTGCATAAGATGTGAAAGTCAATCAATACTGCAATAATTCAATAATTATTCAACACTATGAATAATTTTGTAAGAGGGACCACATTACTTAACTTGTACTGATTATTTTTGAAAAATAAATTCAAGTGGCTGGGCAAAACTACACCCAACTTTTTCTTCAATTTATGTTTTTAGATTTTCTCTTAGTGTTTTGTCTCCATTCAAGCTAACCATGCCTGCCTGCTATTTCCCAACAAATAAACTTAATCTGCATTCAATGCAATTAATAGTAGAAAATGACTTTATCTTTCAAATGAATAGGGAAAAAGAAAATCATGTAGTACCCTCAGAAATGAGATCTTTATGAGTGCCAACTACAAGGATGGGGCAGTCTGGAGCCTGTGCATGTATATTGGCCAACCAACATTTGAGGATTTCAATATCTTTGCATCGAACATCATACACAACCTGTCAAAAAAGTCCATTTGAAAGTAAAAGAAAACAATATAATGCAGAATGGGAGAGACAGGATGATGATGATGATGATGATGATGATGATGATGATGATGGTGGTGATGATGATGATGATAATTATGGTGGTGGTGGTGGCAATGATGAAGATGATCTTTCAGAATCTAGAAATTGTTTAATGTTTGAAACATCATAATGGTCTGGTGACACATACAAGTTTATTTTTGCAAGTACATTTTACAGACCTTCCCTTAAAATTTCAATATGAATTTTCATGTCTCACTGAAGTATTTTAACTACATTTGATGGCATAAAAGAGCCCCATCATTAATATTTCATATTACAGTATTATGGATATCAGCTAAATACAAATACTGATAGTCTATGGCATCTGGATAAAAATTAGTCTACACTATTTACATTATTCAGATTATTATTACAATGTTTTGGCCGTTGTATGCTCCGGCCATCTTCAGGTGGTTGGAATGTCAAACCCTTTATTTTGCTCACTGGGGTAGACTGTTCTAGTTCCATGTGCCATGTTTAATGGATGTCAGTTGTCAGTTGTCAGTTGTCAGTTATCTCCTGTTAATTCCCCTATCCAGGTTCTCCACTCAGGTATTGAAGTAGGCTGAAGCATACAATAGCTGAAATGTTGTAATAAATATGGTGACAAAGATGAGGATAATAGTCCGAATAATGTAAATAATGTACATAATGCTACATCTCAGAAATATAGACGGATACTGAAAGGCAAAAATGTTGTGATAAATATGGTGACAAAGATGAGGACAATAGTCTGAATAATGTAAATAGTGTACATAATACCACATCTCAGAAATATAGACAGATACTGAAGGGCTGAAACATGATAAATATGGCGACAAAGATGAGGACAATAGTCCGAATAGTGTAAATAGTGTATATAATACCTCATTTCAGAAATATAGACAGATACTAAAAGGCTGAAACGTTGTAATAAATATGGCGACAAAGATGAGGACAAGTCCGAATAATGTAAATAGTGTACATAATAAATCATCTCAGAAATATAGACAGATAGTGAAAGATTAGTTTGTCATATACCTTAATACTTTTTTAGATAGAAAAAGAGAGTTTTATATGCCATCAAATATGGCAATTTTATAATTGTCAATTTTATAATTGTGAAGTCGGTGCAAATTAAGCTTTTTTGATTTGTAGTCAAAATGATATTTGCAAAATTTTCAGTTCTATTAAAAAATGATTTTCTTGGCTTATTTTTATTTACAAATTATACATAATTTATATAGAATTATAATAAAATCTAAATCTTATGAGTTCCAGTAATCTTCTGTTTTATATAAGAACATTTTTAATTAATTTAAACAACCGACCAGGTAGATGCCTTGGGTTGATAAAAAGCATTGATGAATGCTATAGAATTCCTCCTGTCCAGCAAAGTCCCATGTACTAATTGTGTATTCAACTGAATGGTTTTCCCGTTTGTGGTTGAATCTGCAATGCAAAAAAATATGAAAGAAAAACAAGGAGATTTAATTGCAAGAAGTGCAAGAGAAGAAACTGTTAGCATAGAACTTATGGTTGCATCTAGCGGCCATTGCAACTGTAAAAGGATGAGACCTTGCTACCAATCTAGTACTATGCTTAAATTCATAAAGTCTTGGTACTAAAGAGGAAAGCTCATTAGAACAATTACGATGAAAATATTCATAGAAAAGGCACTGGGAAGGTATATTACAGCAGTGGGAAAGTGACTAAAGCCAAGATGCCAGGTCAGGACCAATAAACTTGCAGATTCTTCTTCGTATTTTATCAAGAATCTCTGAATACATGCCAGAAGCCTTAGACCAGATGTAACAGCAATATTCAATGCATAGATGAATGGTAGACTTATAAATGCATGTTAGATCAGGATACCAAAAAGAAACTCTAAAATAAGATAAAAAAAATTGCTGACATATTAGAAAACAAATCACAAGATATAAAGAGAAGTTTTGACAATTCACTGTTAGTTTGAGTAAATTTAAAAACCTCTGAATTTGTATTTCCTGAAAATAGATAAATATGAAACTTTGCAACAGATAGTGGTCAGTCAATTGAAAAATACCACTTAATCTTTACAAGTCTACACTAACTCAATATCACTTAAGTAAAATGTCTTATGATCAAAAGACTTACTTATGATTGAAGTTATATGATTGCTTCTAGAATTCAATACATTCATACTTCCATCTCTCCTGAGTAATGTCCTTTACTAAAAATGTGTAAAATTTTTCTATATCAGATGTCCATTTTAACAAAAGTTTAAAATAATAAGGCTTGTTTACACAACCATAAAAGTGATTCTTTCATCTTTACTTATAAAATTTTGTTCTAAAAATGTCAATATATTGTAGCTTTAAATGTTACCACAATTATTTACTATTGAGTGAGTCCCAATAAAAATAAAATATAAAAATAAAATATATAAACAAAAATAAAAAGAATTGAAATTAAAATAAGGCATTTGTGCTTTCCTTTAAAACCCTTATCTCTTTCTTTCTCTTTCTCTCTCTCTCTCTTTCTCTTTCCCTCTCTTTCTTTCTCTCTCTCTTTCTCTTTTCTTTCTCTTTCTCTCTGAACTTATCTTTCTATACTTCTCTTAACCTATGAGAAGGCCACTCTCAAATTATTAGACAAAGAAGAAAAGACTGAACCTGACTTAAAACAGTTGAATTTTGCGACAGAAAAATACCAAAAATCAGGGAGGCTTCACTAAAAATAAAGAGAAAAAAAGAAAGGAACACCAGAAAATAAAATAATTTGGACAATCAAAAAAATTGACACAAAGAGACTTTTTAATGTTAGCTGAAAACAAAGTTCCCACCACAAACACTGGACCTATTCAAAAGGATATAAACCAACACCTCTGGTCTAGTGACAGAAGGGATGGTAGGATAGGATGGAACAAAAGAACACTACCATGTAGAAGGCAGCCATGTGTGACATGTGAAGAAGCAGTTAAGATGCCATCTGCTACTGACATTTTCACCCTGTTCAGGGCCAAGAAAAATGCAATAGATTGATATTGACCTAATTTCTGATATTACTACTACCCCTATCATGGTCTTACTCCAAAACACAACTATTACAAATATCTGCTTTATTAACAAACTTTTTGCTACTCCAAATACCAAAGGACTTACTCTGATTAACTACTAACTCCACTATAAATATAGATAATATATTTTTTTTATTTCCTATAATTATCATTATCATTCCAAGATTAATCCTTTACTTAACAAAGAATAACAACCCTGAATATAAATATATGAAATGGCCTGAGTTACATGCAATACCATATATGGATAGGTCCAAACAGTGTATTGGCCATCATTTCTTTTCTACTGTTTATCATTTTCTGGTTTTTAAAACATTAAAAAAATAAAAATCCTCCTTTCCATGTGGATTTTACATACAAAGAAAGCCATAGAATGGATCATTTGGAACATTGTCGTAACAACAAAAGCAATGAAAACAATGAATTCAATCATCCAAATGGTATCAGTTTTATATTTTTTAAGTTATCATGTATTAGCAAATATATAACAATGAAAACTGTTCAAATTAATATTTTATCTTTTATCTTTTATTCTACTTTTAAAGAAGTAATTACTAGATAAAATAATATCTCACAAATATCATTCTGTATAAAATTATCTCTTACTTCCAGTCTTTGACATGAATGCCTACTGTGGCAGTTGTGACAATTGGTTTTTTCTCTTGCATCAAACTTTGAAGCAGAGTTGTCTTCCCATGACCACCAAAACCAACCACCATCATTTTCATCTGATAATATCTCTGAACCTGAACAAAAAGCAGGGGAAAAAAAATGAATAATTGATTAAATTTTCAGAGAAGTTTGAATTACAGATTGCATTTTATTTTATGTGCAATAACAAAAATAACTTTAACAGCCAAAGAAGAGTTAAACAGTTAAAAAAAAAAACTCATGATAAAAAAGTAGCAAGAAAATAAGGAAGTTGTAACAGGGTAGGTAAGTTAGGGTGGATGTAGTAGTAATTCCAACTTGATATTATTTGAGTGTTGTTAAAGTAATTACCTATTACTATATGTATTTGTAGTATAGGAGGAATCTTTTCCTCCTTTTTATATTAAAAACGAAATGAATTAAAATGTACAACAATAACAATAAACTCGAGACACATGTTGACATAAATAGCAAGAATTTGTATTTTTTTCATTTTGTGATGTGAATTACAGAATATTAATATGGTGTGAGTAAAAATGTTCTCATTGTCTCTTTTGTTTAAAAGTCAGTGCTTACTTAGTTTGGTCCAGAGAATTTCATTTGTGAGGATGGCATTTAACATGGTTTGGTTCCAAGAATTTTGTTTGTGAGGATGGTGTTTGACATAATCTGTTTTTGATCTTCTATAGTGCCGGCAAACATATATTTTTACTGGCTACTACTACTTGTCTACTGGTCTCTCTTCATGATGGAAAGGTTGTTTTTATAATCACAAGGGTAAGGATGATGAAATATCCTTCTTTTCTATCATTATGGATGACAAGGTTATTTTTAGAATGATGAAATATTTTCATTCTGGACCATAACAAATTTATTCAGAATTGATAATGCATTAATGAAAATACTTTTTTCAGTAATTTTAAACAACTCAAGACTACTAAAAGAAATTTAACAACTGAAAAAGACTAGATAAGCTAAAATATTGTAATAAAATGGTAACAAAAAGTGATGAAAAATCTAATAAAAACTAAAATTATATATAAAAGAATTCCTACCTTTTTCAGTTTGTGATTAAGGTACAAAATAAGATCACAGACTTTTCCTTTTAATAAATGAATGTTAAGTAAACTTTCCAGTCCATCCAACGGCATCTATAATTGTGGAAATAGTTAAAATTGTGATTATAATAACAAATAACTCTGTTTTAAAGCTTATTACATTATAAAATGTTCCAATCAAAATGATTTTTAAAAAGAATAATAACATTCATTTGATATGCCATGTTTAGTGTTAGACAAGACTTATTTTTCCACTTCCCAAATATCTTCCAAGTCTTATATACAAAACTGAGGCATTTAATAGGCTAATGTTTAACTATTTCTTAGCTTAACTTCATCATACATAATAATTAAATGTAAATGCGGAGTGTCTTATATACCCCTGATTACAATAATTTTATATTAATTCCATTTATAAATATTTTAAAATTGTTGTGAAATAGCAAAATGTTAATTACTTTCAGTACAAAAAAAGGTTAGGCTATAATTTAATTTTAAAATATTTTAAAAGTTTAAAAAGATTAAATCATACTTTAATTTTTCTTAATAACATAGTTCAAATTTTAAACTTCAACATATTATAAAATTATGAAATATTTAAATATTTGAATATTTTAAGGAAATAATTTATTTATTTGTAATAGATTAAATGACATTATTATATTACAATGAACAAACATGCAAATTTCTTCATAGTAAATATTTTAAAAGATTAAATTTGAAATATTATTTTTAAATCATTTAATAATTCATCTTTCAAATGGTCAAAACTTTTGAAATGATAATTATCAAACTATCTAAAAGGTAATATGCATCCATACATATGCTTTGTGTATTACACTTTCCATACATATGCTTTACAGATACTATACTCTGATCTTAGGCAGAAATGTTGCAGGGTGATACATTGATACAAGAGTGTACAGACAGGATACTTTGATCTTAGGAAGTGGGAAAGGATAATCTAATCCCAGGTAGAAGTTCTGCTGCCTATATAAATAATCCTGTCAGTTTTTAAAGATACTGTGCTAGTATTTAATAATGATTAAGGGAAAATATTGAAACAATTTGTGATATGAAATCATGAGATGTTATTTATTAGAGGGTAATGAAAGGTTGTTTTGTCCTTTGCACTTCCTGAAGTCTAGCCAAACAGCATAATTCTTTTTTTTAAATCCATTTGTTGTACTGAGAAATTTTCAGCACCCCTTCATACAACTGATGATATATTTTTCTAAATCCTTTCTAGTATCAGAAACCTTTTACAAGTGAGTCTTTAAAAATATTTTTTCAATTATTATTATAATGTCTTCTTTAGTGGAGTCAGTCTTTTTAACTCTTGACTTTCCAAAATGCTTTGGAGTAGTCCACTATTGTAATGACAAAGACACTTGTAGTTGGCAATGCCAGTGCAAGGGGGATAACTCTAGCATGGCAGATACAGCTACTATGAACAAAAAAGAACTTACAAATAAGCTTCGTGTATCATATAGCAAAATTAGAAATAATATTAACTTTGTAACTCAATATTTGATTGTAAAGAGAAAAAGAAAATAAAAACAAAAACAACAAACCTCCCATATTTTTTCACAGTAACCAAGCTCATCTGGCAGATATCGGATCTCTGGATTGTAACTGAAGTTCAGACAACGTAAAGATGTCAGGTAACCAATTTCTGGAGGAAGCTGAAGGATTAAGGAGTAAAATTAAGATGTAGAGATATGATCAGTTTAGAAGAGTTCATTTGTTTGTCTGTCCAATAAAATAATATATCATATTATATGAATACATAAGCATTGAAAGGTTTCTATTTAGCATTTGTAGGAGCAAAACATGTCTACCCACACTAGTTGCTGATGATAGATTGCTAAGATGTCCACAGCGGTAGAGAAAACAGAAGAGTCCAAATGGTACCTGAAAGTTCACAGAACATACCAACAGCTTAGCCATTTTCCAATCAGGAAACATTACAAGTAAGACTCTCTCACTTCTTGTCTTTTCACTCTGCTTTTTTTACTCATATCTTACAACTCCTCCGTGTGGGACAAATTAGTGACAAGTATTTATATATTTGTTTATAATTTCTTGTACATGTAAAATCTTTTTGAGAATGATGTGTTTGTCATTCCTTTCTTTCAGGTATTCTTTTCTGTCTATGTATTAATGTGTTATTATATCACAGATATAATAACACCTAGAATGGAGAGATGTAAACTGGAAATATTCTTTCTTGCTTAACAAACCCCTTCAGCCCATTCCACTTAGTCTTAAAACAATGGTGAATATAGATATTATAGTGCCAAATATTTTCTTATGCAAACATAATGAATGATACAGTTTATTTTTTTTCAGCCTCATTATTTTATATAATCAAACCGCATAATAATTATCAATGTCTATTTAATTATATATGTCAGGTGTATTTATTTATATATTTCCTGTCCTACCTGTAGTGGAAGGGATATAAATCAACTTAATTTAGTAAATTTATGAGTGATTACTCTCTTAGTCATTTTAATAATCTATGCAAATAAAATACTTATCTGCATTTAGACAAAAATTGCTTCCTGAGCAAAATGAACTGTTTAATTAATCAGTTCGTTTACTCTTACGTTTCTTAGATTGCGATCTTATTTGTTCAAGCCTTTCATGTGAAGCACTCAGATACATTTGTCTATTAAATGATCATCTTGCTACACCTTATTCTTGAAAAAGACTTTATTGTTGCTGTTTTTGTTATTTTGTTGCTAATATTTTTCTCCCAAGGGATATTTCCATTTCACTGTTATATTAAACACATAAAATTTTCAACAGGAAAAGACATTGAGCAAAAAACGAATTATATAATACCAAGAGTAATCAATAAATCATAGATCTCATTGAACATCTAAACAATATAAAGGGAATGGATTAATTAAATGATTCACTGAGCTTTATTTTAGTTTCACATTCCTTATCTCTGCTTTATTGAATCTCAATACATTGTTTCAAAGATTTTTGTTTTATCGTACCTCATAATTAAAACTTTCTAACAATTGCTGTCATTTGTGGTGGCACATGTACAGTATTTTTTTTTGAAATAGCAATGGAATGCAATTCCTTAAACAATAATGAATGCTACTTACGCTTTTCAATTTGTTGTATGAAATATCTAACACCTGCAGATTTTTCCATTTTATAGCACCTTCAGACAAATTCAACTGCAATGTCAAAAATATTTATGTTTTAATATAACTAAACTGTTTAATTTTAAGCAAATAAAAGAATGTATTCAGAATATATTCTGGAGATTCAGTGCTGTAATATTATTTCATGAACACTGAAGACTCATGAATAGAAAATTAAAATATTTTATTTTTGAACTTGTTATGTCTTTTGATCAAATCTACTTCATTTGATTCAATGAATTTTTCCAGGTAGATTTGCAATGAAATTATTGGTATAAGAATAACAATAGGAAAAAAATCTTAGTTTTTTGCCAATGCATTTCATCTGACTTTATCAATGCAAAATTGAAGTGAAATTTTTTTGTCTTTATAGTTACATTGAATCCAAAATTTTAAAGTTTGTCTTATCCACAGAATTGTCCTGGGGATTTTACTATAATAAAATTATTCTACATTTATAAAACTGTCTACTTTGTTCAGAGGTTTTCAAACTTTTGCTGAGGTTATCATATTAAGTATTAAAGGATAATTCCGATTATCATATTTATGTGAACACATTTCAAGGAGAGACATATTGTGGCACATCAAGGGTCCCCAGATTATAATGATGTGGGACTTCATGGTTAAAATGAACAGTTGTTTTACCCACACCAAGAAGATTAATGGAGGTTGGTAATGACATGGAAACACATGGGTTATTTTTAGCAAACAAGATAAGGAATTTATTTATGAATTTACTAGCTTGAAGTAGTGTCAGTAGCTCATTTCAGGAAAATAAACTATTGTGAATCATAATATTTATTGTAACATTTTATTTAGTGAAATTTATGTATGTGTACATTTAGGAAAAGCCTAATTATTTTGGACAGACTCATTTGGCCAGGGGAGTGGTGGTTCACTCCTGGTCAGTTATAAAAGATGAACACTTGGGCTAATCAGGGGTGCTAGCAAGTAGTGACTACTTATTGTTCTAGTGGAAGAAAGTTGACAACTACTTATCGTGCTGCAGCAATGAAAAGTGGTGATGAGTAGAGTGGATTAACGCAGAAAATTGAGTTATATTTTTTTTCTTTTTGCAATTACAAAAGGCAACAAATTCAAGTGAACAACGTGAGGACTCAAAGTGTTATGACTCTACTGATAATATGGCATTGTTTGGCAGTCTCAAGGAATGATCAAGTGAAGAAGAAGATTGTTTACAGAAGGAATATATGGTTTGCATATGTTCAAAAATAGATGAAGAGAGATAGTTTGAAACATTAAGCTTTCTTGGATTGTTGAAATAAAGTTCTTTGAAGTGTCAAGTGCTTCATTAAGGCCAATAATATAATTAGCGAGTGATTTGCTGTTGGTGAAAATCTGAATGTTGGACACATGAACAGAAATTAAAATTTTCACATTGATTCAAAGTATTTTGGATATGCTCACCATTTTTTTTTCTTTCTTTTTCTAGGCTCAACGGCTAATTCCTGTGAAAGTAAGGTTTTCATTGGTCCAAAGAAAATCTCACATAGATTTGCAAATTTATTTTCATCTTTTCCTCAGCTCACCGGTCAGTCTCTGTGAAGTCAAAGTTTTCATTGGTCCAAAGAAAATCTCACACAGGCTCATGAATTTCTTTTGTTTTTTTTTCCTCAGCTCACCCAAATTTGAAGTAAAGGGAGTTATGATTATTTTGTACTCACCACAGACACAAACCTGAATACATCGTAATATTGAAAATAATGCATGCTACTTGTCACCCTTCAAGATTAACATCATCCCAGATTAAGACATATTTGAAAATTTCACAGGTTCAATGATCAAACACAGTTTGCATAAAGTCTGGAGCCTTGAAATTGTCTTTTATTGTCGTTGATTCATGCTTCAGAGTGAGATGAAAATTATCAAAGTGTCACAAAGAATGAGTCAACATAAAATTGCTAAGGAGCTTGAAATATCAAGGTATACTATTCTGAAGAAGGATACTGATATTTGAAACATTTTGGATGGAAAATGAAATATTCCAACATGATAGATCACCTTGTCATACATTGTGGGGAACAAAAGTTTCTCACTGCTGAAGAAATTGTAACATGAGAAAAGTGTCCTGCATAAAGCCCTGATCTTAAAATGATCAAAAGTATGTAATGAGTGTTAGGTGTATAACAGAAAGCTTGCAAATGCTTTGGGTTTACTATAAAGATGAATTGTAGAATGTTCTTAGTAAAACAATGTTTTTAACTTGTATTTCTCTATCCCACATTGAGTTGGGGCTGTTGTTCATGTCAGTGGAAGCCATAGTAGTTGTAGACATCTGTTTCTCTCTCAAGATAAAGGTAGCACCATGTTTGGTCAAGATTCAGTCCTTTGATGGTGAAACTAGAGTGACATCTCCAGGGCACAGGTCTGGGTGATGAGATATGGAGGCTGTGCCCTGCCCAGTTTACATGCCCCTCACGTCTCAGTCACACTGACAAGGATACAGGGCATTACATTTGGGGATGGCTTGGCTGCAGAAGTTGCCTGAAATTGTCATTCACAGCCCATCATCTTTGGGGTTCTACTCCAGATTTTAATCGAAAACCCTCCATACCTCCTTTATTCAACTAGTTCGAGGTCTTGACCTCTCCTACCGACAAGGCTGAATGCTTTGCTCGGAAATTCTCATTTAATTCTATGCTCGATTCCACCGGTGTTCCCATATCAGACTTCCCTCTTAGAACTGAGGCCTTACTGAGTGGCTTACACATAACCCCGTCATTGGTACTGGGCATTATCTCCACCTTAGACCCCCACAAGGCTAGTGGTGGAGACGGCATACCAGCCATTGTCCTGAAGAAGCCCTAATCAATGCCGAAGTGGTTAATCACCTCACATCCCATAATCTGCTCTCAGACAAGCAATATGGTTTCCGCTACGCCAGATCTACAGCTGATGTGCTTACGGCCATCACTGAAACCGTCTACCAAGCCCTTCAAAATAACGGTGAGGCTCGTGCTGTGGCCTTCGACATCAACCAAAGCATTCGATAGGGTTTGGCACGCTGGCCTTCTTCGTAAGCTCCAGGGGTATGGTGTTACTGGTCAACTGTTTGATCTAATACAATCATTCCTGTCTAACCGAGAATTGAAGGTCGTTCTCAACGGATTCTCCTCCAGTTCCTATCCCATTAACGCAGGTGTGCCCCAAGGCTCCATCCTTGGCCCCACTCTTTTCCTCATTTTCATCAACGACCTTCCTGAAGCTATAGATTCCCAGGTCGGCATCTATGCAGACGACACTACAATTTACTCCTGCCTCAAAAACAAGTCTAGTGTCGGCGACAAAACTAACCTGGCCGTGCTGACCTGAGATGGAACACATACATTGAGTCAATTGCTTCTTCCACCGCGAGGAAAGTTGGCTCTCTGTGCCGCGCCAGGAAATTTTTTCCCCTGAATCGATACTTCAAATATATAAAACAACCATTCGCCCTTGCATGGAGTATTGCTGCCATATATGGGCTGGAGCACCTTCTGCTTACCTCGGAGTTCTCAACAAGATCCAGAGAAGGATATGTAATCTAATTGGCCCTGATCTAGCGTCTTGCTTGCAGTCACTCTCTCACAGATGCGCCGTCGCCGCTCTCTGTCTTTTCTACAAATACTTCCATGGTAACTGCTCTGATGAGCTGCTCTCTCTGGTTCCCAGACTCCATGAATTCAAAGCGCCCTCTGAGGCTGGCATCCCGCTCTCACCCTTACACATCAGAAACCTTCAAATGTAGCCGTCTCTTCTACTCCAATAGCTTCATGCCTCGCACCTCTCGCCAGTGGAACACCTCCCCAATTACTGTTTCCCTGAAAGCTATAATCTCCAACTATTCAAATGTAATGTCAATCGACATCTCCAATTACCTTGATCTACCCACTATCCTTCTCCTCTTCCTTTCTCCTATCACTCTTATCTGCTCTCGCTCCAAACCCCCTGCATCCTAGTGGCTTCACGCCTTGCTTGGGGCACAATGCTTAAAAAAAAAAAAAAAAAAAAAATTCCATAGCCTTTTCCATGTTTGGGTATGACCATATGGCAACAAAGATTTACCATCAGGGTTTTCCTTCCCCTAAATGAACTGCTTTCCTGGGCTGTCATGCTCCATCTAGCCAAAGCAGCTGATTATGAAGCACCAGTTTTCTGCTTTTGCACATTCTCCAGCTTGGAGTTGGACTTAGTTGCCAGAAGCTATTTGAAACACATACCATGGAAGTATATAGGAACCATAATAAATACGGATTACAATTTTTAATGTCCCTAAATGTATAAATAAAGCTATTTAGTGCAATTTGAAACACATGCCATGGAAATATATCAGAGCCATATTAACTACGGATTACAATTTTTAATTACTCTAAATATATAAATAAAGCTATTTAGTGCAATTTTAATATTTCTTCCCACAATAAAAACAACTAATTCTATATTTCCTCTTATGGTCCATAATTTTTGCATTACTTCTTTTCAGTATCACAATTTCACTCAGATCTGTATCTTTCCTCATACTGGGTTCATATTAATACAAATCCTGAATAACCACAAATACTACTCCTAAAATACATTATTGAATATTTAAAACTTCTTAGTCAAAATTAAGCAAACTAATATTTTGACTAGATGGTCATTTTTTCTTTGCACCACCCTATATAACATAATAAAGCTGATGTCTGAAGTAATGAATGCCAATTGTTAGACAAGTAATTTCAGTCTTAAAATGAGAAGTATAATTAAAAATCTTTGATTTTAACAAAATCTGTTAGTAAAAAATTAAAATCAAAATCACTTACATAGGATATTTGGTTCTTTGAAAGCATTACTTTTTTCAAATCCTTACTCATCCACATTATTGGTGGGCAGATGCCTTTTAGTTTGTTGTTACACAAATCCACAAATGTAAGGCTAACCAAGAAAAGAGAAGAAATAATTAAAGTACTTAAATAACAGAAAAATTATCAAACTAAAAAGAGAATTTTCCTTAGATATTCAAATATTAACTCAAGTTGAGCAGTGAAAGAAAATGTTTAGACATGGAAAATTAACTGAAATTTCTATTTAACTGGCTTTCCAATTTTTGTTATTCAAAATCAGTTAAAAAGCTCTTAAGAGGATAGGAAATAATTGAGGTTGTCCCATATAAACTGGTCAATTATGAATAGAAAATTAAAGTATTGCATTTGAAATTTAGTTTTATTAATATATTATTTATAAATTATTAATAATTTATATTAATATATAATTAATATAATCATGTTTATAATATAATTCCTATAATTATAATGTTTAAAATTATGAATTATGAAAATGAAACATTAAGCTTACAAAATTTTCTACATCTTTTTAACAAAAATTTCTTACAAATTCATGGCGTTGTTATTTAGTCATCAAAATATTTTCTTGGGTGTTCCGTAACAATATGACTTTACTTTCTTTTTTTAATTGGTATGACCCCATACAATGCAGTAAAGCTAATAAGATGCAAGAGGCTACAGGGTGTGGAAGAATTAGGAACAGAAACATTAATAATGAGTGGTAAGAGGAAAGAATAACCAGGAGGATAGTAGATCGTTATTGACATTGCTATTAAATTTTTGCAGATTAAAGTTGGCTGGAAAACATAAAGAGTGTTGCATAAGCAAGAAGTGTGAGAAAAGGAACTGTTAGCATAGAACTTACGGCTACATCTAGTGAGCTCAGCTGTAAATTGATGAGATCCTGACACCAGTCTAGTACCACACTTAAATTAAAAAAAGTCTAGGTACCATAGCAAAGAGCTCATCTGAACAATTACCATGAAAGTATTTATAGAAAAAGTATAGAGAGGCAACCTTATAGTGGTGGGAAAGTGACTGAAGCTGAGATGCCATATCAGGACCAATAATATTGATGATTCTTCTTAAAGTAAAATGATGTATTCCTTTATAGAATTCATTGATATTCTGAAACTACTGACCAAATAGTGTTTGTGTAGTGATAGTCTGAACAGAACGTGCCTGGATAAAAGGATTATCATGAAAGAAGAATTTCCTCTCCTAGCTTCTTATTGTTTATTGCATTTAAAACACAAAGTTGCAATGCCTAGCATATTAACAAAATCACTGGTTGACTTTCTTGGCCTGCAAATATATTTTCTATTTGAATGTATCTTTCAAATAATTCATTTGATTGTCTCTATTTATTTGACAAGTTCATATGTTGTTTGTGCTGCACTTTCCTTGAAAACTTCCTTCATTTTCTCACTTTTCAAGTTATGAGAACTTTTAAGGAATTTGCTGTCCCAATTTAAACTTAGCAAACCATTTCCAACATATGCTAACAACTATTGCATCATTGCCATAAACTTCATTGATATTATTACCGGGCTTCCACAAAAGAAAAACATTATAAAGTAGTGAAAACTATAGAAGAGTAATAAGGAAGATAATGATTGAAATTGGATTTAAATTTTGGGGGATTAAAGTTGCCTGAAATGCATAAACCGGAAAAGAGAATTCCACAAGCAAAAAGTGGGAGAATAGAAAGTGTGAGCATAAAACTTATGATTACATCTCTCGCTATTTCAATTATGAATTTTGTTGCTAATCTGATACTGCACTTAAATTCATAAAGTCTAGATACAACAGTGAAGAGCTCATCAGAACAATTACCAGAAAAGTATTTACAGAAAAAAGCACATGGAAGCTATATTGTGGCAGTGAGAAAATGACTGAAGCCAAGATGCCAGGTCAGGACCAATAATATTGCTGATGCTTTTTTGGATCAAGAATCTATAAATATATAGCAGGAACACCAGACCGTATATGGCAACAATATTCAAAGCATGGATGAAAGTTAGACTTATAGATAGGTAAGATAGATTCTGGAGAGAAAAATTGTCTAGCATGACACAGTGAACCAACTTTCTTAGCAGTTGACCTAGTAATGAATTCAATATAGTCTTTCTGCATCATGTCAGCCAGGAATGTTAGCCTGAGAAGGTGCAAGGAGTGACTCTCCTGGAGGTTAGCTTCAGCCATGCTGATGGAAGGTAGAAAGGGGTCTCTCAGATAATTAATAGAGAGCTCTTTCATTTTGGAGGTGTTAAAATTAAGAAGCCATTCATTAACAACAGACTGTAGGTCATTTTTGAGATCAGCAGCCAATTTGGGCTTATTGTGGTATGTTAATAAGAATGGACCATTTGTAGATGTCTGTTTATTAAACATGACCACACGATTTGTATTTAACATAAAATATCACAAAATATGAAACAGCAAGAAGGAATAAAAACGATTTTTATAACATCATCATTTATATTTATTTTTGTGTAATGATGTACATGCATATAGGTTACTTGTTGGTGTTAGGTCCCTTTGACTGAATTAATATTTTTATCTGAGCTCACAAAAGTTGAATGAATTATAAAGCTGAGAAATGCTGAAATAACTGTAGCTTTAGAAAAGTATTTCAAAGAGAAAAGTTCTTGTTGCTTGTTTAGAAATGCTTGTATGTTTGTAATGTAGTTTGGAAAATTTTGTATGTATGTGCATGCGTGAATATGCTTTTAACATTTGACTGCACATGGTCAAGATGGAAATCCTTAAGGTCACATCTTCGCAGGAAAAGACAAGAGAAGAGAGAGAATGAGCAAGCTTGTGTCTGCTATTTATAATTAATGTAATCATGTGACAGGATCACGGAAAATTGGCGGGAAAACTTGACTTGTTCACACACTGGAAAAATATTTCTATGTGGGTGGATTGCAATGCCCACTTGTGTGTATTGACCAGTTAGAAGCTGATATTTCCTGAAAATCTGTATGAAGCTGAATAAAATTCAACATTGATAAGAAAGTGCTAGCGGGATGCTAAAAGCTTATTGAACAGATACATTAGAATTTAAAGAAAAAGAACTTACAAAATTATAGAACCTCAATAATTTCAGAATTAAACTCATTGTAATTTTACTTCTTATCTCAAATTTAAAAAATGAAAAAATTGTGCCCAAAATGAAAATTACAAATCGGGGTTATTAAAATCAAACAAGTACAAAAATTTAAATATCTGGTGAGTGTTCCAACAGAGGACAGAAAGTGTGACACTGGAATCTGAAGACATGTTGGGATGGCCAAAGATGCCTTCCAAAAGTTAAGCAGAGTATTAAGAGACAGAAAAATTTTATTAGAAATGAAGAAAAGAATACTGAACTTTTACATGATATCTGTCCTCCTATATGGCAGTGAATGCTGGACAATCTCCTCAGATATGAAGAAGAGACTTGAAGCAACAGAAATGTTGTTTTGCAGAAAGATGCTGAGGATACCATAGACCGAACTTGTAATCAACGACAAAGTTTTAGAGAAAATGGAAACAAAAAGGAAACTTATATTTAACGTCAGAAAGAGGTAGTTGAAATTTCTGGGGCATGTAATAAGGGAGGAGAGATTGGAAAATGTGATACTCAGAGGACAGGTTGAAGGAAAGCAGGCCAGAGGAAAGCAGCGTGTAACATATTTGATGAGGTTGAGTAAATGGATGGTAGCAGAAGGTTTGGGAGAAATAACAAAAAGAGAAAACTTCTTAAGATCTACAAGGGACAGGAAGATGTGAACAATGGCTTTGTTTTTGTTTTTCCCTTAAATATTTTATTCTTCATAATGCAATAAATTTTTATGTAAGAATTTTTGTTTTCATCCAGATCATAGGTACATATTAAAAAGAGCATAAAAATAGTTGACTTACCATGGTAAGTTCATTATAAATTTTGATATGAAGAAAGGTTTTCTTTCTGTTAACTTATTGTTGCTTAGATGAAGTTCTTGGAGTTGAGGTAATTCTAAGCTGAGTTCTTCACTGGGAAGCTGTACTGTTGGTAGAGACAAAAATGAATAGATGTGAAAACATGAGTATTTTAGTATCTGTTTATATTTCTGAGATGAGGTATTATGTACACTATTTACATTATTAGGTCTATTGTCCTCATCTCTGTCGCCATATTTATTACAACGTTTTGGCTGTTGTATGCTCTGGCCTTCTTCAGGTGAGTGGAATGTCGAACTGAACCCTTTATTTTGCTCACTGGGGTAGACTGTTCTAGTTCCATGTGCCATGTTTGATAACTGACATCAATTAAACATGGCACGTGGAACTAGAACAAACAAAACCCACACAAGAATTAGGTCAACTCTTAGTGCTACCCTTACACCTGACCACTATCCTGACAACAGGCCACTCAAATGGACTTTCCACCCATCCATCAACATTTCTGTATGACATGCCAACAATAAAGGTTGCAAATCTAATCCTCATTATTCCTGTCTCTCACTACCACTAACGCTTAATATAACAACTATTTGTTCATAGCTAGGACCCTAACAGGTGCTACCACACCTGGTCAGGGTGGACCTGGGAACAACAACAATTAAGAGGTCGTTAAACGTTTCTTAAAGCCTCCAATCTCCTGATCGAAGGCCTTGATGTTGGATGTAGATTACTAGATAAGGATCTTATCCTAAGTGATGTGTAGCTTAAACAAATAAAGGGGGCTAGAAGCCCCAAAAAGACATTAAGTGATGAGATAAACACAATAAATTCTCTACCTTCTGAAACACTTTATTGGATAAAATGTTTTATTTCCCATGTGCTCTGTTCAAACCTTTGTCTTGTGAATTGATTTTATGATCATATTTGCTCAATAATTTTTAAAAGGTTTAGATTTTACATTTTTTTGTTAATTTCTACTTAGTACTATTATTTTAATATGCAAATTTTGCCTTACTGAATTCAGAGCACAGATAACAATAGGCTGGAAGATAACAGGATTACATGATACTACATGATTACATGACAATAAATTAATACATTAACCTTTAGCACACTGCATTATTAATATTACTTCCCTTTCTACTGCATTCTTTTTCAAGACCTTAATTGCATTATCCTTGTTAATTTCACCCAAAGTTGTTTTCTGTTGCCATAGCAGGATATGACAGCACATCTATAAAAATCAAATGCACTATTGTTCAGGGATCAGTCATGTTCAGTGGCAGGATAAAATTTTTGTACAGAATATGAAGTTACATAGAGTGATAAATGTTAAAAAGTATTTAAACATCATATGATGGACAACACTAGTAAGATAATTCACAACAATTATTAATATAAACATAAAAATTATTACAATGAATAACAACAACAAAAAAAAAACTTGTTCTTACCTAGTTTGTTGTTAATGGCCTTCAAAATCATCAAATTGTTACAACCAATAAAGAAATTATCAGGTAATATCTGAATTGAATTGTTGGATAAATCTAATTTTAAAAGTCTTTTCAGTTGCAAAGGTTTATTATTGATTCTCTCCATTTTAGTGCTGAAGAAGAAAACAATAAAATTTCATTATTTGACTTGCAAGGAAGAAAAAGATTTATTAATGCAAGTTGTTGTTGAGTTTGTAATTCTCATTGTTGGGTATATTATATAATTTTGGGGGTATGGAAAAAAGGAAAAAACTATTAGGGCCTGTGGCAGATCTACTATGAAATGAATTTCTTTAAGAGTCACTAATTTTGGTGGGGCTCTGAATCATTTTTTTTTTTAGTTGAGTGCATTTTTCAGTAAAATCAATGGAGCTTTTAAGTGTTTGTTACTAAAAAATCAAAATTTTCTTGGAGACCTCCAAAATCTATTTATAGCCAACTATTTGATAGCTAGATCATAAAATCCTTCATTGATTAATAGTTCAATATTTTTAGCCTTTATCAGAATGATAAAAGGACATCTGTACTCTCAATTCCAGCAGCACTGATTGATAATTGATAAAAACCATATGAAAATATGTTCAAGATAAAATTTTGAATCAAATCAAGCTTGACATTAAATACTACATGATTATTGCTAATTCTATTCCAGACCTGATCTGGAATAACTAGTAATTATAGTTCAGTACTGCTTTGATGGAAAACCATGTGAGAGATTTTTAATAGTTCTGGGTAAACATAATCTTTCACTTGAAAATATCTGTTGCTAGTCCTATGATAATGCATCTAAAAGGGCTGCAAGCACTCTTTTAAAAAATTAGTATAGTATAGCTGGCCACTCATATTTGAGGATACCTGTCTACTAGGGCAGCTAGCCAATCCCTATTGCAGACGATTGCTCAGGGGCATTTGTGTTTATTCAACACCCACAGAGCCAACCTGTGGTTTATACTGCAACTATGCTGAGCAGACCTTAGTTACAGTTTTTGGGAAAGAGCATGATATGTAGTGTGATCAACAATTTGTACAAGGCCAGCATGCTCAAGCCCAATGACTTGTGACTTTGTGCTAGAACAGCTATCGATGGCACCTAAGGATTCTGTCTAGGCACTTTCCAAAGGTGCTGCATGCTGAAATCAACCCCTCCAGTCCAATAACAGTCTCCTTCCTTACATATCTACCATGGTGAGATTCAAACCTAGGTTTCATGGTCAGAATGCAAACATTCTAACCACTTGGCCATGTGCCCATTACAAACATTAACATATATGAAAACTCAAAACCAAAATGTTAACATGAAAACTTGAGTCACATTTTTAAATAGCCTTGACAGATTGAGAATCTCATATGGATATCCAGTATAGCACCAAACGTGTTCAGAAATTTCTGACCAAGACAACAGCTTTCTAAAATCAAGGATTAAAAATAGTTTTGAGTGAGTGATGCCTATTGGTATTCATGAAGGCCACACTTCTTCAAATCTTGTAGAATGACATTACACAATCACAAAAAACTGTACCAAATAACAGACAGCACATCACTTGAGAACTTTCAACAGCAACAGCCAAAGAGAAAATAATGATATTTTTTTAATCATTTCACCCCAAGCAAGGCAGCAATGCCACAAGTACACAGGTGGAGTAAAAGTGAAAAGTGAGTGAAAGTGAAAAAGAAAACTGGGAATAGGGAGGATTGAGGAAAGGACAAAAGATGAACAGGGTTCAAGAAGATAGAAGATGGCAATCAACATTGTATTTAAATTTTTGAAGATGTAGTTATTGGGGAAGCAGTGAAACAGTTCCACAGGTGAGAAGTGCGAGAAAAGAATCTGTTGGAGTAGAAGTGGAGGTTACATTTAACTATTTCAACAGTAAAATGGTGGGACATGATTGCCAATCTAGTAGCACACTTAAATTCATGTATTTGGATCACCAGGAAAAAAAGTTTGTCAGAGCAGTTGCCATCAAAAATATTTATAAAAAAGACAATGGGAAGCCATGTCATGTTGTTAGAAAGTGACTGAATGCAAGATTTCTTGTCAGGATTGATTACATTGCAGATCCTTCTTTGGATTTTGTCAAGAACCTCGAGATTTACAGCAGAAGCACCAGACCAGATGTGGCAACAGTATTCAATGCACAGAGGAATGGTAGATTTGTAAATGTGCAAGATGGATTCTGTCAAGAAAAGATTTTATGGAACAACACTGATAATCATCATGTTGAAATTCCACACTACTTCAAATAAAAGACTAGGAAGGAAACTGTTATCAATACTAAAAAGGCCCTTACAGCTACTGGATTTGAGAAACCTATTTTCCTGAAAAATTATTTTAAGAGAAAGATTTTATGAATTTTAGCCAACAGTAGTACAAGCTGCTTGATCAATGAATGCCAAATGTTTCCTTATAAGGAAACAGTTAATGTTACCATTACCATTCTCTCAATCTATATGGCATATTTCCAAGGACTCTACACTATCACCCTGCCCTCCAATATTTTAGCCTGAAGGCCCTTACAAATTCCTTAAGACATTTTTGGATGATGACCTATTGTTGGATGTTGTAAAGGGGCCCCCAATACAGTTCAAGCTTCAGTCCACAAAATTTAAGTCAGCCACTGGATGAGACAAAAGGTAATGAAAGAAGAAAAAAGAAAAGGAAGAGGAATATAAATGAAGGAAAGAATTAAAAATACTAGCTCTCCCCAAAATAATTGTTATATTTATTCTATGATATATATATATATATATATATATATATATATATATATATATATATATATATAACAACTATTGTAGACAAAAGAAGTATTATTTAGAAGCAACATTTTAAAGGGAAAGTATTAAAAGACAAACCTGAGGAAAGTTGATGACTCAAAAGATGGGTCATTGACTTCAAAACATTGAAGGAAAGAGAAGTAAAAGGAAAACCATGAAAAAAAAATAAATATTTAATAAATAGGAAATTACATCAGTGAAATACATACATACAAATATATATATATATATATATATATATATATATATATATATATATATATATATATATATATATATATGTAAAAGTTTTAAAAAATATCCAAATCCAGGATTTAAATATGCTTTTAAAATCATTTTAATAACAAGAGAATCTTTCACATAAATTTACACAGAATAAAATGGGTATCATATGCAGAAAAATATTCAATGCTTTTGCTTTTTAAATAAAAAAAATTCTTGAAACTGATAGTTGCCATGCAGTGTTGATCCTTATATCCACACTCTAAATGGTGTATCTCCAATGTGTGTGTTGAAATTTATTTTCAATGTATTGAAGTATGGAAGCGTATAAGGATGTAATGAAAAATTCCATAAAAAATGGAATCAGTGAAATATAATTAAGTTCTTACTTTTATGTTCTTTGAGGAAAAGCATGAATCTATTTCTACTTGCTTTTGAGTACATCAATAGGTGTCTTTAACAAAATACACCATTACTCAGATGCCATCATGGTTGTTGGTGTTTGGTCTACTCTGCCTTTTCTGCCTTACCTTTCCCTTTTCTATCTTACCTTTCCATTTTTTACCTTACCTTTCCCTTTTCAACCTTACTTTTCCATTTTTTACCTTACTCTTCTCTTTTCTGTCTTACCTTTTCCTTTTCTGTCTTACCTGTCACAGCAACCAATGTTTGATATTTTCAACTTTGATAATGTCAAACATAAAGGTGATATCAATTCATTTGATAATGTTAATAGTCCTCGTAGTCAATTCCATTTTTCCTTTTTTTGATAATGCTACTTGCCTTTTTAAATAAAGTTTTTCCAGACCTGGCATAAAATCTGATATCCATATAGGAAAGACTTTGAAATGGTTGCCAGACAAATCTAATTTTTTCAGGCTGAAACTGATTGGTAGTTTGGATTCCATTGTGTCCTCGAGCTGAAACAGAATTTACATATTTTTATCAGAAACAAGTTACAATATTTCATGAAATCTTAATATAGCATCATATAAAAAGTATAACATAATACAACATATATATATATATAGAAAGATAGAAAGATAGATAGATAGATATAACAAAGACAGTGTGAAGACAAAAATGCTGTCAGTCAGTGGAATACTGAGAAAAAAAACATTTAAGGCAAGTAATCCTTGCAATATCATATATATATATATATATATATATATATATATATAGGTATACATGTGGATATAAACCAAGTAAGTAGATATTAGCAGCTGTATAGATGTGCATTAGTGTGCATACACAGCGAATAAATATTTACTTAATTTAATATAAGGTGTAAACAAAACTGTGTTCAATGTGGTTAGACAGAGCTAAGAAGTATATACTAATAAATATAGTTCATGCCTGATGAGTTGGTAAAACCATGAAACTTTAAGTTGCACTACAAATGTAGGTATATGTATTTTTAATATATATATATATATATATATATATATATATATATATATATATATATATATATATATTTGAATGTTATTATAGTGGTTACTTGTGTTTGAAATAGATGCCCAATTTTTATTTTTACTTAAAATCAGTGTGCACTATATCTATTAGGCTGCGCACTTAAAACATTTTAAATAAACTCTCATTCAACCTGTGTCGCATAGTCACTTATTCAGCAAGGCTCTTAAAAGGGAAAATAGAGCCTTACTGGACCATGATGCAGTAAAAAGAAAAGGGAGAGATAGATATGATCCCTACTGGGGAACATATCTTTATTAACATTTCTCAAATGTGCAGATTGATAGAAGTTATACACACTATTTAACATAAAAATAAAAATGGCAGGTCTATTTTAAGTAATAAAAATTAGGGATAAAAAATAAATCCATTAATTCTTTATATATGTCATGCTTCCTGATGATGATAATATTTCATCATTCTAAAAATAAAGGTCTGATCTGAAATTTCAACATTATAAAAATAACCTTTCCACCAGTGATAATTCATGATGATGATGATGATGATGATATTTAATCATTCTAGAAATAAAGATCAGCAATTTCATCATTTTAAAAACAACATTTCCACCACAAGCAAGAGTAACAGTAGTAAAAAGAATAACACAGACTGGACAAGATGTATCTTTTTTGTGCTGTGAAAATCAAGAGTTGATGCTTTCAAAAGCTTCCCTTAACCATGAAATTCTAGGAAAAATTATACATTAGTAAGCCCAAATTATACATTAGTAAGCCCAAATTATACATTAGTAAGCCCAAACTTTAAAGAAATGAAAATAGACAATAACCCTGAGAACATTTAACATACACAAAACCAATATTAGAAATAACATCACAAAAAGAAAAATACACATTTTTGTCGTTTATTTCAACACGTGTCTCAAAGTTTTATTGTTTTATGTTACTGTTGTACATTGTATTCATTTCATTTTCAATATAAAAATAGAGAAAAGGAATCCTCTATCAACTATTACTACATGTAACACAGTCTGATTTACATAGATCAACCCTGTTTATATATATATATATATATATATATATATATATTTTTTTTTTTTTTCTACTTATTTTCAATTGAATCCATTAATATTCACAGACAAGCTTTTTGGTGTCATTATTAAAGGTAGAGAGAAAATTACCATCTTGATACATATTTTATTGCAAGTACTTTCGACATAGCAAAATGTCATCATCAGGGTGTTGTTTATTTCTAGAAAAAAGACATCTGAAAGTTAAAATTTTTCACTTGTAAAGTGAAGAACGTTGTGTTCCTTTCCTCACAAAATTAATATTAATGAGATAATCAGAAACAATAAAAATAAAAATAATAAAATGGTGAATGTGTTAGGTTATATTTAAAATTTAGATACATCTGACATCAAATATTATTATTATAAAACTGTTTCATTTTAAAATAAAATTTTTGATCTGAGAAATCATACCTTATTATATCCAAGTTTCAGAATCTCAAGTTGTGGGCATTTTAAAATGGCACTAGGAAAAAGCTGGAATTGGTTTGATGAAAGATCAAGTTTTTGTAGTGATAGAAGGTTCTGGAAACAAAAAAAATAAACATTATTAAAGTTTGTTTTTTCACTGGTAGATATCTTAGTCTTACAAATGATATCATTTGATTATTCAAACTGTTCTAACTAAATAACTGAATATTTCCAGGATACAAGGTGAGAAACGTTTTGACTTTGATTTCCTAAGGAATTTCCTTTGTACTTGATTGATTTTATTGTATTGCTTTTTATTTCAAATGAGATATTTTACTTTAAATACAATCTCTGGTCTATTATATAACTTTATTCACTAATTTGACTATTTTCTCAGGCATTTTACAAATTTAGCTTCAGCAAATAGGCATGTATATATTTAATGTTTAGCCTAGTACAAGGTCACAGCCATAGAATCCCGAATCTGGATTCATCTCACTACTGTAGCTATAACTTGCAAAATGAGCTTGCTAATCTAAGACAAGTATAGCTTAGTCTGGTACAAGGTCAAGATAGTGAGGTACCCAAAGAGAATCAAACATTCTATCATTATCAAGTTGGTTTACAAGATGATTTTGTTAATCATTAAGCTAGGGTCGGTAATGTAAAATTTTATAAACTTTTTAAGTAAAAGAAATCATATTACAATATTTGTCATATTATTTGATGCAAAATAATTTCCAAATATTGTGAATAGAACAAATCTTTTCAATTTGAAACTGGTTTTCATTTCAAATGAATTTACATCTTGTAAATTAAAATTAAACTTTTTGGCTTTCAGTAATATCCACTATTAATTAACTTAATTCTTGTCACTTCATTTCTTCAGACATCAATTCTCAAGGTAAAATAATTTTAAAGGGTTCACAAGGACAGCAAGAATTTGCTCCCACCCAATTTTTTGGCCCTTGTGCAAGACTAAACTAAATATACAACAAAACCATCATGTGGAGATAAGGATGAATAACTCTTCTAACATGAGTGACTTCCTTACAACTGTAAGTCATTGTTATCCACCATTATGGGAAGCTTTTCAAAGATCTGAATTACATTATAATTTGGTGCAATTCTTCTTTAACCTAAATATACTATTAAAATCCCAAGTTATAAATTATTCAAATTAGTGATAGAAATACCATGTTTATAATATAAGAATGGAATCTCACATTAAAAGCATAATCTGGAAGGGAGGTTAGTTGGTTATGCGAAATATTGAGTTCTTGCAGGCTAATGAAACATAGCGGATCGGTGAGCTGCAGGATTGTAAGTCCGTTAAGATTGGCACAGTTGTTGTGTGATATGTCAACAGTTTGTATATTGTCTTGTGATTGATCATCATACAATATGCTTACAGGAAATGAACAGCTCTTTGTTCTTATAAGAGACATACCTGAAAAAGGAAAAGAGAATGTATTCTTTTAATTTAAAAACAACAACAACAACAACTTTAAAAACAAATAACCAATTTAATTCCAATTTTGAATTCATTTTACTTCAGTATATTTTTGTGGGTGTGCAGTTGAATAACAGATACAAGCTTAGATTGAGAAACTGGAGAACTGAGTTCATTACATTCACTTACATGCAAATACCCTTGGGAAAGGTATGAATCCATCTCTTGTCCCCCCAGCTATGGTTAAATAACAGGACAGACTGGGTTCTATGGCTTTATATGGCAACTGGTTTAGGAATTCAAAACCCTCAACTATGAGTTAAATAGCCTCACTAGCCTACAATTAGCCAAGTGTGGTGAGTACAGCTATAATCCGTGAAGACATGGTCAATCAGGAAGGGATTTCTCCAACAGGAGTAAGTAGGCCCTGGATTTAGTTTTGGATATTTTTGTGGGTAGAAATTCAGAGAAGTACCAACATGATCTAATGAAGTAGGTTTGCCAATTAAAAGATAACACAAAACTTGAATCTTCATCACTCCAATATTTTATCAGTTACTTTCAGACAGTATGAGCATGACGAGGCCTATACGCAGAGCCTTAGTCCAATATGTGAACTTTACAATCTGTCTTTGATGTGTGAGAGACTACCTGAGACTGCCTGGAGCATAGTTTATATATCCATCTATACAACATTCTTATTATTCTTTCAATACTGGATGCTAGTATGAGGTCATGTACTTCTGCATTTGGTGGCCAGAAGTAAACCTTAGCCACACCTACACCTGACTTCTTTTGACAGTCCAGTGTGAAATTTGAGTGCAATGTCTATTCTGACATAATACCACAATGGAAAATAGAAGCTGTAGTCAATTTAGGGGTTTAGCTATTTGATTATTTCTTACCCGCTTACCCATTTATAATCAGACAATAATGATGATTTGAAGGTAAGCAGACATTCTCTGTTTGGAAGATTATTGCAACACAATCTTTATACCTCTCTCTTTCCACAAAATATTTGTCCTTGTGTCATACTAAGCAACAATTACTAAATATAAAAAAATCCGGATTTCAAATACTGATTTTAAAGGTACTCCTCACTTGGTACAACACACTCTTCTGACACCCTTTCTCTCAACATGTAGCCTAGTACACTATTTACATTATTTGGACTATTGTCCTCATCTTTGTCACCATATTTATTACAATGTTTGTGCCGTTGTACGCTCCAGCCTTCTTCAGGTGGTTGGAATGTTGAACTGAACCCTTTATTTCGCTCACTGGGGTAGACTGTTCTAGTTCCACGTGCCATGTCTAATGGATGTCAGTTATCAGTTATCTCCTCTGAAAGTTCTCCACTGCCTTTACCAGGTATTGAACTTGCACTCGTTGGGTCCTGTCACTGGATCTAACTAACACCTTTATCCACTGTGCCATGTGTCGTTGCTGTAAATAGTGTACATAATACCTCATCTCAGAATTATAGACAGATAATGTAGCCTAGTGCCTTATTAAGCTTCAGGGTAGGTGCTAGGATCCCAGAGGCATCTCCCTCAAATCTATGATACATGGCTACACTCTGTTACATGTCAATTTTGGAGAAGATAATAGTTAACTCTAGACTTGAACAGGCTAAGATTGTAGTGATTGGTAAAACATCCACTTGGGAGTCAGTTCCACAAAGCAACAGTTTGTGGGAAGAAACTGTTCAAGTGAAACTTGCATCTCACCCAATGGAATACAAAGGGAATGAGAGTGGTTCACTACAATGGGTGTGGCATGGTTGGTCTCAGTTGTGAAGGTTAGAACTGGTAGAACTAAGGAATATAATTCATGTGAACACTTTCGATGGAAATAGCAATAAAGCAGAGAGAGGTTTGCAATGTTTTGTCTTTGAGAAAGGGATTGTATAGTGGAAAATAATTCATCACCCACAAGGATGTGAAAATGCTGTTGGACTCTAATAGAGAGTGGAAAGTGAAGACTGGGCAACTTGTCCCCATATATGGTAGCAGTACTCCATTTTCAGCTTGATTTGGCTCTTGTAAAGGTAGATAATAACAGGAGGCATCAGTTACTTACTGGAGAGTGACAGAGAACTGACTATTTTTCTAGCATCATCAGTGATAAATCATACGTATCAGATCCACTTGAGATCTGGGTTGAGTTTAATAATTTTTTCTATTTTGATTTCCAGGTCTTTATACACTGATAGGGCACCTCAATGTTGTGTAATGATTAGCAAGCTTGTCTCGCTAGAACAATTGCGACTTATTAGTGAGTTTGATCCTCACTGGGTGCCCCATACTTTCGACCTCATGCCACATCTGAGCTACAGTTGGAAAATCACTCTTTATACACTGATGGTTTTTCAAATTCCCTGGTATCTATGTTACAGTCTGCTGGGCAAGCTATATCAATTATGCTTTTTCTTTTCAGTTTTTGAAAATTATGTCCAGCCTATTTACTTCAATCTTCCTTTCTGTAAATATGGTGCAATCTCATAGAATTGTCATGTCTTCTATTTCTGTAACTGGTGCTGGGTGATGTACATAACAGTGTTTATTGCCATCATTTCTAAAGTGTTTGCACATTGTTCAGTGTAAATATTGCCCCACTCTATCATGATGATTTTTATATTCATTTGGTGCCAATACAGAACATCCTGAGATTAGATGGTGTATGGTTTCCTGATATTTGTCACATCTTCATCAAGTAAAAAAGATCTACCAATAGTAAGAGATTTTAAATAACTTTTTTCATATCATACCTCCATTCTAAGAATTTATATCAGTTAATAGTAGGCACCACCACAAAATTGTTAAAATAGCTTACTGTGATGAAAACATTCTCCAAACGTAATGAAAACAAAAGTTTTATTGTCAAAATCTTTATCTTATTATTAAGAGGAAGGATCAAAATATTTTTTGAAGATTTAATGAAAGTTTTTACTTCTTTTTAGAACATTCTAAATTTTAATTAAATAACTTGCTTTTCTTGCATCAACGAATGTACTAACTTTTAGCATAGTAAAATTTAACCTCTTTTTTGTGGTGACAGACATTAATTTGGAAATTCTTGCAAAAATCAAATAATTGTCAGATTTTAATGAAACCTTCAGGACTTATTCACAAATGAATGAAATTATTTTATTAGAAAAATATTTTTTTTACATGTGTTTCACCCCCTTACTTAATAATAGTGATAATTTTTAATGACTATATTAGTTAAAAGTAAAATTCTTTGAAGAATTTAAATCACCAAATATTTTTTTTGCAAAATTGTACCCGTCTTACTGAAAATCTGTTTTGAACTGAAAAATAAAAGCTAAGACATTATTTAATTAGAAAAGCTTCTAATTTGTTTTTATAAATAATATATATTAAAGACAATATTGTCTGAAGAAAATAAAATTTTTTTGATGAAAAATGATTTTTACAAGATTTGTTTTCATTTTTTAACAATTTTAAATTAACTAATTTATAAAGATTTTAAATCTTTTAAATGTCAGTTTCAGTGGTGTAACTCTTAGGAAATATTGTTATTAAGTAAAACTATAGTTACTAATCACATATTGTAAAACTTATTACAATATGATACCCCTGAATATTTTTAAAAAGAATTCCAATTTTTTTGGTGTTTAAACATCCTATCTTTTCTAAGTTTGTTCGTTCATACATGACATTAAAAGGACACAAATTATAAGGTTTGGCCGACACTTACGAAAAAAAACCTTCATATAAAATTTATCATCTGCTAGCAATTCTGCTTTACCATGCATAACTGTTAACTGGTTGGGTTGTCAATATAAATTGATTAAGATGTCAGGAAAACAAGACCCTATGGTTACGAAATTCTTGTATACAATATTTTATGCTGTAAGTAAATAATATTTGTTTAAATCAAATTAATTTAACTTTAAATTAATTAATTTTCCTTAAATAATGTTTCTGAAATAGATATTTTATTTTTGCAAAGTTTCAAAACCAAAAATTAACTTTTGTTTACAAATGTGTCAAAATGGTTGATTTTATCGATTTTACTGAAAAAAAATCGATTCCAATCAATAAAATTTCTGTTTAAAATACACCACAGAGTATTTTACTTACTGGAAATAGTAAATTTTAAATCATTTAGTTTTCCATTAAAGATAAAATGAAAACTTCAAGAAAGCTTTTTTATTTTTATAAATTCATTTTAAACCTTATGTATGCCAAATTAGTGGAGGTACCTAGTTAAAAGTTGTCAGAAATGAGCTTTCAGCTAAAAGTTTATATGTATACTCACAAATACACAAATGAAAGCACCAAAGAGGAAGCCACTTATTATAATACCTTCAGGACAGTTTTTTGTGTTAACAATAACCACCTGATAACATTAAGGAAAAGAACATTGTGATAAACAATTTTATATTATAAAAAAATAACTGAAACTTTAATTATAATATGTGGATAATTTTTAATTGATTTTAGATTGATCTGGAACTGATTGATTTATATAACAATAACCAATTGATAGCATTATCTATAATAATAATAATAATAATAATAATAATAATAATTGATTTCCTCTGTACTTTCTTAGCAAGAAAAGAAATTACTTTGTATAGATTCCAAATTAGAATACTTATTTCTTCTGACAAAATTGTCTGAAGACATAGCCTCATTTTTTGAGGGAGTCATTTTTTCTTTGAGAGACTGTGTAAATGCCACACCATGAACAGCTTGAAAGAACTTAAGACATTCCTGTAAAGAACAAAAAAATGCAAAAAATAATATCATATGACATGGAAGAAGAAAAGCAAAAAATGATATTATATTGAACAAAATAAAATACCTGATTTGTATTCTGAGATTCAATATAAATTATTGCACATTCACCAAAAGATAAAGTTCCTGTTTCTGGTGGAGAATTATCAGACAGAAAACATTTTTTCCGAAGCCAGAATTCTGAAATGAAGAATCAAATGGAATAAAAATACTGTTTTTCTTATTACATTCTGCATTTATCCAAAAAATAAAAATTATATATATATAAAGATATGATTTGTGGTATAAAATTTCATGACCGTTATGAAAAGACAAAATTTATTTTTATTACCATTCATGATGATAATAGATAAAAAGTAAAACTGAAAAACAGGTTAGATAACCAGTTTTGAACCTTGCTCAACAGAACTAAATTGAGGTTAACAAATTATAATAGAATTATCACTAAAAAGAGATGGACAATATGTATTGATTTGGGGTTGGAATATTGCTTAGATGGAAATTAGTTGGAGGCCCAGTACAAAGTCCTTCTGTTTAAACAGAGAGGGGTTCAATGAT
Organism: Acanthosepion pharaonis; assembly: GCA_903632075.3. Taxonomy (NCBI): domain Eukaryota; kingdom Metazoa; phylum Mollusca; class Cephalopoda; order Sepiida; family Sepiidae; genus Acanthosepion; species Acanthosepion pharaonis. Next base: position 1,605,397 of record CAHIKZ030000195.1, on the reverse strand, counting down.
AAAATATAAATGGCCTCCAACACTTTCAAGGTAATTCGAGTGGGACTTGCTAAGTATGGTAAATGAGTCCACATTGAAACTAGTAGCACAATAATGGCTATTTATTAGGTGCTCTGTGATGGAAGACCCATATATAGTGGTCAGAATTTCTGAAGGAGTGTACATGTTCCAACGAAAATCTGCAATTTTAAGTACATATATGTGTGTGTGTGCATGTGTGTAGTGGTGCATGTGTGTAGTGGTGCATGTGTGTAGTGGTGTGTGTATGTATGTGTTTGTGTGTAGAGGTGTGCTTATGTATGTGTGTGTATAGTGGTGTGTTTATGTGGGTGAATGTAGTGGTGTGCGTATGTGTGTTTGGTAGATGTGTTTATGACTATAAAGTTTAGCATTCAATAAAATGGCATTCACTTAATTAAGAAAATGATTAAGAAAAAAATGTAGCTATTTACAATTCTCTAGAATTGCAAATAGCTATTTTTTTTTAATCATTTCACCCCAAGCGAAGCAGCAATGCAACTAGTATGCCGGGGGTGCAGGGGGGGGGTTACATAGCATGAAGGTGAAAGAAGACTGTGTATAGAGGAAAAGGAAAAAAGATGAATGGGGTTCCGGAAAAATGAAGATGACGATTGACGTTGCATTTAAATTTTTGAAGATTGTAGTTATCAGGGAAGCAAAGAAATGGAAGGTATTTCCACAGGTGGGAAATGCGAGAAAAGAAACTATTGGAGTAGAAGTGGCGGTTACATTTACCTAATTCAACAGTAAAATGGTGGGACCTACATGCCAATCTAGTAGCACGGTTAAACACACGTAGTCCAAGCACAAAGGAAAAATGCTCATCAGCACTGTAGCCATGAAAATATTTGTAGAAAAGACAGAGAGAAACCACGTCACATTGGTGAGAAAGTGACTAAAGTCGAGATGCCAAGTCAGGATCAAATACATTACAGATCCTTCTTTGGATTTTGTCAACCTGGAGTGAAGTAGCAGGAGCACTAGACCAGATATGGCATCAGTTTTCAATGCACAAACGAATGGTAGATTTGTAAATGGACTTTGATGAGAAAAACCTTCTGGCACGACACCCAACTTTCCTTGCAGTAGATGCAGCTATTGATTTGATGTAGGCGTTCCACTTCAAGTCAGATGAGAATGTGAGGCCAAGAAGGCATAGTGTGTTACTGTCCATGAGTCAGTCTAGCATCAGCTATGTTGATGGTGGACAGGAAAGTTTCTCTAAGGTGGTTAAATGAGGGCAGTTTCATTTTAGGAGGCATTAAAATTTATGAGCCATTTAACCACAGCTCCAGTTAACCACTGATTGGAAGTCCTTTTCAAGAGCCGCGGCCAGGTTGTCTTTGTCAACTCTGTCGGATTTCCTATTGAGACAGAAGTAAATGGTAGTGTCATCAGCATAAATACTTACTTGGGAACTGATGACATCAGAGACATCATTGATGAAGATCAGAAACAGCATAGGACCCAGGATAGATCCTTAGGGAACACCTGCGTTGATAGGAGTGGTTGAATTAAATCAAACACATGTCCACTAATACCGTAGCTCTGGATATTACGTAGAAGACCAGTATGCCAAACCTTGTCAAATGCCTTCGAGATATCTAGAAGCACAGCTCGTGCTTCGCCATTATTATCAAGTGCTTGATATACATATTCGGTGATGGTCGTTAGCACGTCAGTGTTAGATCTGGCAAAATGGAAGCCATATTGTTTGTCAGAGAGTAGGTCGTGAGATGTAAGATGATTAATCCCGTCAGCATTGATTAAAGCCTCGAATGGTTTGCCGAAAAGCAGTAAGAGACTAAGGGCGATAGTTAGAGAGGCCAGAAGGTTCTCTAGGGTTCTTAAAAACAGGAAGTACAGTGGAGGACTTCCAACAAGCAAGAAAGCAGGAAGCAGTGAGGCAATATTTGTAGATTTTGGAGAGTGGTAAACAAAAATATCTAAAAGAGAAGCGTGTTCATCAGGGTTACTGGGTAAACGCCTGGGGAAGTCCACTACTTACATCACTAAATACAAATACATTTACAGTTTGGAAAAATATAGCTTTAAAAAGAACAGTTAAAGTAAGACAACACAATGATTCAAACTGGCTATGCGTGTGCTCCTCTTAAATAACTGCCCCCCGCCCCACAAAAAAAGTGACGACATGAGTCTGATAATTGACATATTTGCATTTTTCAACATACTATCTATCTTTTGATAAGATTATCAGACTTTTTTTTAAAATAAGACATATTTGTGAGAAGTGATACTCACCAGCAGTTTTGTGTTAGTGGTGTGGTAAACCCTCCTAAAGTAGAATGAACTCTTCCTCTTCTCATAAATACAAACTGCGAACGTCGGATAGTAGAGTGTAGAGTGGGAAGTGGAGTAGTAAACGCAGTGCTAATCTACTTATTACTAACACTATTGATTTTTATATATCTTCAATATAATTTTTCAACCTACCTTCGTCCTCCGTGTCTTTCTTTCTGGCCCCTAAATAGGCCATAACAGTTAGTGACCCCCATATATATATATATATATATATATATATATATCAGGACATTGAAAATTTAAAATTTGAAAAATTAAAAAGACAGGAAGATTTTTTTTGTGTTGGGTCACTGCCAAATAAAGTTTATATGTTGTCAGAGTTAGCTCCTTAATTCCCAAATTGTCAGTAGGGGCCATATATTTATATCTCCAAATGTGGATCAATAATTTTACAGCCTGGCAAAGGTATTATGTACATTGGGATCTGAAATTTTCACTGTGTAATGTGTGATTAATGGGAAAGCATTGTATTAAGTGCATTGACAAGAAAGGATATTATGCTGAAAAATTATCTATTTGTTGTGTAAAATGAAGGATTTGTGATTATTATTCTGCAGACTTATTGCTGTATTGATGTATCTGGATACCCCCCCACACACACAACACAAATAGATTTTCATTGAAGTGCAATGATTTGGAGTTGATGCTTTTACAAGTATTACAATACACATACCTTCCATATTTTTTAGTGATGACCCAGTTGTTTGACCTCGACAGTGTGCATCTATTATTTGCAAGTCTCTTCTGTATATCCGAGGATCATGGATATGAAAAGGGATGACAGCACCAGTAAGAGTCGTTTGTTGCCATTCCCTCAGTTCAATTTCTACCAAAATTTTCGTATTTGTCAGCTCTGCTTGCAAAAATACAAAAATTAAGAAATCTCTCAAAATATTATTGTTTGAGAAAATAGGATAATTTCACAAGTTATTTTGAACAGTATTCTTATTATTGATGAAACCAAGGATGAAAATATATGGAAATTAATTTTTAAAGGATAGCGAATGATGCCTTCCAAAAGGTAAGAAAAGTATGAAGAAACAGAAAGATTTTGTTAGAAACAAATATAAGAGTATTGAGAAATTATGTAATATCAGTTCTCCTACATGACGGTGAATGCTGGACAATTTCCTCACAGATGAATCAACAGAAATATTGTTCCACATAATGATGCTGAGAATACCATGGATCAAACATGTGACCAATAACAAAATTTTAGAGAAAATGGAAACAAAAAAGAAGTTTATACTTAACATCCTGAAGAAATTTCTAGGTCACATAATGAGGAAAGAGGGCATGGAAAATCTAATACTCATAGGACAGATTGAAAGCAAGAATGTCAGAGGAAAATAATACATAGCAAGCTTGAGTGGAATAAGAATAGTGGAACAATGTTTGAGAGAATAACAAACAGACAAAATTTATTAAGAGCTACAAAGGACAGGAAAATGTGGAGAGCCATGTCATTAAATAGAAGATTTCTTTCATCTAAATTTCATTTTTCTTTGCAATTATACAGACTACCAATCTAAGAAGAATGGATCAAAAATAAGGAATAATGGCTTTTTTAAAAAGACTCATTAATGACATTTTTTGTTAATCTTTATTTTGAATTTTTTTGCAAGAGCTCACCTGAAGAACACGAATCAGAATTGCTGCTATTATTGCTGGAGTAGCTGATAAAACTCTCATTTGGGTCAAAGTACTTCATGCAAAATGCCTGTATTTGGCGTGCAATTTTCTTACCAATCCCTAGAAGTCAAAATTAAAAGATTATTTAATAAGATGGGGTCAAGACAAACTTATTTTTAGATACAAGACATTTTGTTTACATTATTTACATTGGAGTATTGTCTTCATCTTTATTGTCATATTTATAACGTTTTGGCCATTGTATGATCTGGCCTTCTTCAGGTGATTTCAATTTCGAACTGAACCCTTTATTTCACCCAATGGCGTAGATTGTTCTAGCTCCACAAATGTCTCAGTTATCACCCATTAACTCAATTCTCCAAGTTTTTGTGCACCACTGCAGTAGCCAGGCATTGAACTCACAACTCTTTGGGTCAAGTAACTGAATTCAACTAATGCTTTTATCCACTGAACAATGTAAATAATGTAAATAATTACAATATATCATCTGAGAAATATAGACAGATATTGAAGACATTATATATATATATATATATATATATATATATATATATATTCATAAATAAATTGCCAAGAAGATAGAATCCAGGTAGAACTCAATGTCCAGGATAGAGTAAGAATATTTTGAGCCTTTTATATATATATATATATATATATATATATATATATATATATATATATATATATATATATATATATATATACTGATAGAAATGTAAAAGGAAGACTGCAAACAATCGTGCCTAAAAGGTATAGATAACAAAAAAAAAACATGGGTTGCACGGTTGGTTGGCTTTTTAGCCTTTTCTTATATATATATATATATATATATATATAAAAAAGTGGACATTGAAGTCAACACCCATTGGTGACAGTTTGTTTCATGCTAAACGCAGTTGTCAAGCCATGTGTATTGTGTTTTTGCATGACTATATATACAGGTCAGTGATGCATTGTGTATCTATTGTATCTGCATTGTAGGTAGTCTATTATATCATTCTATTGGTTATTTTACAAAGTGGTAATGGTTTTTAATTATTCTAGGGGCTATTGAGTGGCAATAATTGTGGATCTGAATGCAGTTTTTTGGGCCATTTATAGTGTTGGTAGTTAACTTTTTTATCTATTATTTATTATGTTATTGTTGGTTGTTATTACTGCTTTTTTGTGTGTTTATCTGTGCATATGTAATTTGTTAATTTCTTTATTATTTACTTAATACCCACTTTTATATTTACATACACTCTATTCCTGACATTGAGCCCTTTAACCCATAAATATAGCATACCTTATTTTATCTTATATATATATATATATATATATATATATATATATATATATATATATATATATATATATATATGGTAAATGTTTAGTGGTTCAGAAAGAGAAAGTGATGAGTTGAGTTTGAATTCTGAATGAATTCATTGCATTTCCTTTGTACAAATATGTTTATGAAAAGTATGAGCCTATCTATCCTTCTCCCAGCCATGGGTTAAATTGCTGACTAGCCATGGTTGGTACCCAGTATAGGAAAAATAAAACTCTGACTAGTTATATAGCCTGGCAAAGTTTACACTATACAGACATTGAAAATTAACTATTCTGCATGTTTATGGGCTCTATGATCTCAATATATATATATTTTTTATGCTTGGAAATATGATCTGAGGAACCAGGAAAAAATCACTTTCCTGGAGAAATAAAATATAATCAATGGACCCTTAAGGTTGTCTGTTTTTTAATAAAATTAAATTAATATTTGCTCTGGTTTTACATTGAGCTCTTTGGATTACATCCTCCTTGGGATTATCTATATGTATTACCAAACATTTCATTACCTAACTATATATATATATATATATATATATGATCACATGATTGAGTGGTTACAATATTTGTTTTCTGACCATAAGAACCAAGTTCATATCTCAACAATGACTTGATTTGTCAGGAAGATGACTTTCTGATATTATCAGCCTGAGGAGATGATCCAAGCATGTGGCACCATTGGAAAGTGACTCAGAACCGTCTCATGGGTTGACCCAAGCCTTGTAAGTGAAATTCGACATATGGAATTGTTTAATAGCCATCAAACTTTTGATGTCTTTCTTCAACACTCTCTAGCACAGTGTATAATGGACCCTACACAAAAAAATACAGTGTATCATAGGCCCCTGCACTAAAAAATATATAGTCTATCATTGACTTTACACAAAAAACATAGAGTGTAACATGAGTCCCTACACAAAAAATATATGAAGTGATTTTCTTCTTATTGGTTGGGTATCAGCCAATGAAAAGGGATGGAAAACTCAGCAGCACCAGATTTAGAGATGATGAGCAGGGCATGGACAAGATTTCCACACAGAACACCATGCATATAGGATGAAACACTGAGACACTGAAAATACAAACAAGGATGTACAAATTTGAAATAACACTGGGTAATATGCACAGCAATCCTTAGTAACACATAGCAAGTCTGCCGTGTGGTCAACACAGCATACTGCCAGAAACTCTCTCTTTCCAGAAAATGTGCCTGTTTCTATGGAATCTAAAATTTTAGCGGTTGGCTAGCAAAGGTGTCATTTGCATAACTAACATTACTCAGCTCATTGTCCCAACTATCTCATTGGGAAAATGGTTAACACTTTCTTCAGAACTGGATTTTGGGATTCACACCAGCTCTGTTCTGGCAGGGCAGCCATTTGCTCTCTTTCTGTAAACAGCACACTAAGGGATGTCTCTTTAAACAACTGGGCAGGTAGCAATTTAGCTGCTGTATCTGCATTTTGTTTCCACTACAATAAGCTGCTATGTCTGCATTTCATTTCTGCTACAGTGGTATAACCCCCCTACAAAGTTTTAACATCAAAAATCAATTTCTTTCTTATTTAAAAGTGAGAATGCTAAAAAAATATCAAGAAAATTCTTTTACCTGTCAATGAATGATGTCTTGAGGTGTTTTTAACAAATGTTGGTAAAAGCCAATCTTTGTTAAGGTTGCCTAAACCAAGATTGTTCCAGCAGATACTCTGAGCTACAAAATAAACAGAAACTTCATAAACAGTTAAAGTCATTGCCATATATTCTTCTGAAACTGGAGTGTATATTTGCTAACAATTAATCTCATCTTGAGTATTTAATATGTAAGCACAAAAGCCAAAACATACTGATTGCACTACCAGCCATATAATGGTACAAAGTATGCACCCAATATTTATAGTACAGATTATATATATATATATATATATATATATATATAGTGGTACTCGCTTGGAAAAACCTTAGGTATTTTGGCTTGTAGTTGAACAAACCAGTACCCAAGGAAAAGTGAGGAATAAAAAAAGAAAGAACTAAGAAAATGAAATTGAGGTGAAAACAATTGTCCAGAATTCAAGCTCAGAGTCCAAAGAAAAAAAAAACATCCAAAAAACGAGTAAGAGTAACTACATAAAGTGCTTAATACACGAAGTAGAGCAAACCTAATATAAACCTAAAGAGCCAGGTAAACCTACCTAGGTTTCACCTAAACAGACCATCAAGGTCAAACTGGCCAGTTTGATCCTGATGATCTGTTTAGTTGAAGCCTAGGTAGGTTTACCTGGCTCTTTAGGTTTATATATATATATATATATATATATATATATATATATTTGGTTGGATTGATGTGAGTTTTTGACCCTGGGTTTCACGCTTTTGCGATTGTCAGACCTCGGAGTAACATCCATTACAGACAATGGCTGTAGGACAACTAATCGACAATTGAGACAATAGTGGTTGGACGTGATAAAAATCTGATGCAATCATGGATGATGCAATATTTTTCAAGGCTAAACAAATTTCATCATACAACCAGAAAACAAATTCATATTACTGCACACCACTACAAATGACCTAATCTGAGAGAAAAAAAATAGAAATTGATTACACCCTGCCACTCTAGTGGGATTAAAACTGACTGGATTATGAATGAAAGGAAACTAAAGTGGTTGTTTAAATTAATTTGCACAAAGGTGTATATGCATGTACTTTTTATTGTTATTACATTAATGCTGACTCTTTCTATTTAATACAAATATGAACTATGTAATGTTTCTCTAGTCTTGATAGAATTAAGCATTATATAATTCCATGGGGTCTTTTGTTTGCGTGTATTAAGTTGTCTAAGATTTTAAATATATTATACAAATTATACAGTGTATAAGGGCCCCTACGCTTTAAAAATATATACAGTATATTATAGGTTATATGCAAAAAATATACAGTATATTATAGGTTATATGCAAAAAATATACAGTATATTGTGTTCCTTAAACAAAAATCCACAGTATATTATGACTTCTACACAAAAACATGTAACATATCATAATGTAGCATATATTAACATGTAGCTTATCATGGCCCCTATACAAAAAAAATAGTATATCATGGCCCTGAAAAAATGCACACAGTCTTATGACTATTGTTACTTGCATGTGTATATTTTCATGCATACGGTTCAGTACTGTACACCACATAAAAATATAAAACAGTAAATAATTTACATTTAATTAACTATAGTTTGTGGATGTACGGGTGGTTTTAATAAGTAGTGGCTTGGAATGAGAAATTAGAGCACTGATTTCAAATTGCAGTCAAGTTTGTTGCATTCATTTACACACAAATACCCTTGGGAAAGGTATGAATCCATTTCTTCTCCAAGCAGCTATGGCTAAATAGCAAGGCTGTAGGCTTGGTTGGCAATCAGTCTAGAAAGAAAATTCTGAATTCAAACTAGCCTGGCAAGAATTGGGTTCCATCAGGGGCTAGCATGCCCAAGACACATTACTACTGCTATGACTAGGTACGTGTAGTGCCCTTATGACCTTAATGGGTTATGGGACTTGTGACCCTGAACTATAGTATTGAGATATGTATATATACAACATAGAGGTTTAGATGGTCTTTTGAAAAGGAGTAGAGGTTTATCCCTTGTTTCCTGTTTAGGATTGGGTTTCTATTTCCTTCTAAAGCCTTTTCCTTCTCTTTTACTCTCAGTCACCCTTTACGTTTTAGTGGCATTATTGTCTTGCTTGGAGTGAATTAACTAAAAAAAAATAATGCATCTATCTTATAGTATCTTATATTGTGTAGCATATATACTTCAATTATTGTGTAGCATATATTTTCATTTCACTCCATAATGTTTGACTAATGTCCATATTTTCAGAACAAAGGTCAATGCATGCTTGTATAATAATATAATATAGAAAAAAATATAATGAAAAATATTTGCATGTTTTAATTCCACATAAAAAAAACTGATACAAAAACTAAATTCTTTACTTACTCTCTGGTTCCTGTCCAATATGTTTAAGTAAAAGTCCAACAATATTGTTGTAATTTTTTTCGCAGGCAACTTTCAGTGGAGTGAGAAGATCATAAATCTCCTGTAAAATAAAATTCTAAATATCAAAATGATTGAAAGACAACCCAAGATTTTTTGTTGCTCACTGTTTGATTACTAGACAGTTATTTAGCCACAGATATCTTGAATTCCTTTTAAGTCTTAAATGATAACAAAAGTGAGTTTAAAATTTTTAATTTATAGAAAGTACATGAAGCTTTAAAATTAGTTTAGTTAGTTGCTTAATCCCAAAAAGATTCTTATGGATTTCTTGTCCTCACAACTATTTCTTCCTGTCCAAGGCAATCATTTCAAGATTCAGAAGTAGCATTCTGGTATCCTGTCTGATTTAGTCTTCCATCTCTTAGATAGTCTTAGGGCAAGAGTCTCATCCCCACCAATCTATGATACAGGGTGCCCCATCTCAATTTTCATAAGATAGTATTCACATGAAGCACAAATTTTATTGTAACTTAATTATGTACAATAATAGATCATATGCAATATAGGGGAACAATTCAACTAGAAAAATTGAAAATAAATACAATGGATCTAAATACAAATTAGAGACATGTCATAATAGATCATTCCATCTTAAATAAATCAAGCAATTTTTAACATCAACTTGAGATTTTTCTTGTTAAAAAATGGAAGAATTTTAAAACATTCAACATCATGGAGAAAAAATAGTGAATTTTATAGAGTATTTTTTGATATTTAGCATGAGCAAAACAAATTTACGCATTTGGAAAAAACAAAAAAAGACCCCAGAATGACATCAAAATCTGGGAAAATCTTTCATCTTTTAATAGTCACTTATGCTTAGTTTAATTTGTAATGCATATAAATGTAGGTACAAAAAAGCAAATGCTGATAAGATAGTGAGGATTGCAAAGGTTTGGGAGTAGTACACAACAGTCGTGCATGGTCTTTTGCCAGGCAACTTCTCATTTTAGGATGTAGATACAAAGCTTTGTTCTCCTCTTCTGATTCCATGGCCAAACCAAATCAGGTAAATATATCATTCTTTACATCTGGTGTTTCTTTATGGTAGACATTCTGGTTCCATCCCTGATATTTTTCCAAGCTATAACTTTGAAAATTGGGGCAACTGTTTAAAATGAAATTCTAAGTTACCTCAGTTTTCAAAGACTGAGAAAATTTTAATATTTTCTTTTTATGTCTCAGTTTCCATCATTTACAGGTTATGGGGATTATCAGAGTATAATAGAGCCAGGTCTTAATGCAGTATGGAACATTTTTTCTCTCCCGGATCTTTTTCTTCAGTCTTTCAAAAGCATTTGAGGTAAGTGATATTTTTCACTTTATATCCATTTCTTTCATTTTGAAACATCTTTTATAAAAAAAAAAGCCTTCTTTCTTTAGAATAATTTAATGTCTCTGTAATGCCAATTGTTAAACTGACATTGTGTTGTGTCAAAGATAGACATCAAAATCTAGTTCAGTAAAAAAAAAAACTGAAACCTTAAAGGCAAGAGGTAGTTTTGCTGCAAATGAGTTTATGAGAACTGTATTTGTAGATAAACGAGTATATAGCCTGATTATTTTATACTATAGATATTTATTTTTCAACACTTCTAGGTAACTGTACTTAATTCAATGGCAAGTATTAGTTACATAAAGCATGTAGTGAAAATTTCTGATCAACATCCAGCTAATTACATGTCAGGATATGTACTTATTGATTCAATATAAAATGAATCCTTGAATAGAATGATTTCAAATGATTTAAATATATAAGAAACTGTTTCAATCAAATTATTTTTTTGTTTTGCAAACATACTACAAGTTGTATAATAAGTAAAAAAAAAGAAGTTTAATCAATACAAAAATATTTTCTGCTTAGTTTTTTATTCTCCAGACATTGATTATAAATGACAGAAAAATAACATTTGAATGTTTAATTTTGTACTTTTGATTTTGGAAGATGGAAATTCTTTCTGTTGATAATCCTTTTCAGAGTTGCCATCCTGGGTATGATGATAAACTACATCCACATCCTGGGTAAAATGACAAACTAAATCTGACAGCAAGTCCTCTGTTCGGGAGGTTTTGAGGAGCATGGAATCAACTCTTAATTGCTGGTGTTTTCAGGTCCACCCTGACCAGGGGTGGTAGCACTTGTTAGAGTCCCAACTATGGGCAAATAGTTAACCCCCCAAACTAGTGTCAAAACACTATGAAAGTGTAAAAATAGGTTTTAATACCAGCAATAAATTTTTAGAGGAAAAATTATTAGCAGCAATATATTTTTGAAGAAAAAAATATTACCAGCAATACATTTTTGAAGGAAAAATATTACCAGCAATACATTTTTGAAGGAAAAATATTACCAGCAATACATTTTTGGAAATAATTATTACCAGCAATACATTTTTGAAGAAAAAAAATATTACCAGCAATACATTTTTGAAGGAAAAATATTACCAGCAATACATTTTTGGAAATAATTATTACCAGCAATACATTTTTGAAGAAAAAAAATATTACCAGCAATACATTTTTGAGGAAAAAAATATATTACCAGCAATACATTTTTGGAAAAAAATATTACCAGCAATAAAAATCTTGTTGGCATTAAATAACCCACTGAGATGTTGATATGCCTTAAAACAAAACAAATCAAACCAAACCAATGCTTTCAGAGTTGATAATATCTATTTACATGTAATTTCAGAACAAATTGTACAAATCTGTTTTTGTAACAATTTTCTTTTCTTTGTCTATGCAGATTTCAACATATCAGGTTTACTAAACTTCTTTTAAATACTCAGTATTATCGAATGGAGCAACCCTCAAACTCAGGAAATGCACATAATATCCACTGCTATTTAGCAATTTTGAGTTGTTCAGTTTAATTAAAAGTTATCATCATTAGTCCCATGACTAGGTGTGGTCATAGGATTGATGTGCAATTGAGAAGCTGACCAGTTTGCTCCTTATGTCTCAGTTGTATGCCAATGTCTGAGATGATGAAGTATATTTCAGTTTACTCAGTAACATTGTCAGCTCATTTTCTCCTCTTTCTGCTTCTTTTGTCTTATCAGATAATAACAGTAAGATTGTTGGCTCTTGTGATGTGGCCATACCATTTTGATTTTCTTCTCTTGACAGACATTATGAGGTCTTCCTCTTATGTATCACTCTTTATCTCTCGCTTATGTATCTCTCTCTCTAACTCTTTCTTTAGAGCAGGTGTGCAGAAGAGTCACTTTAATTTCTTGTCTAATGATGCCTTGTACTGTGTCATTTCTAGGTAAGCAAGATGGTTCCATAGCATCTCATTTCTATTGCTTGGATTCTCAGATATAGTTCTGCTGTTAATGTCCAAGACTCACAGATACACAGAAAGAGTGAATAGATTTATTTAACCAAAAGGGAAAGCAAATTAAGTCCCATAGTTTTCAATTTTGGAACCAATTTGTGGCTATTTAAGAAGTTTGGTTGGTCTAAGGACCTGAAGGGTTTTGGCTTTCACAAGTGAATGATGATGGGCTGTTTCTAGGAACTAAACTTAGAAAAACTATCACAACAATCTGATCTTTGATTTTGGACAAATGTTTTAGTCTTTCTGAATAGGTTTTAGTTTTGTGACAGCTGCCATTGTTTGGGCTGCTCTTGAAATTATTTCTATTCACTACACTGATAATTGTGCCAAGATATTTGAATTAGCTCACTTGTTATGAATAAAATTTAAAAAAGATGATTTTCTAAATTACTTCCTGATGGAAATATAATTTCACTAACTTAACCTCTTACATAGTGAAATGACTACATGCTACTGACAGTGAAACAAAGTAAGAGATGAAAATCTTTAGCACTTCATTTTATTGCTAAAACTTAGAGAAAAATTTGTAGACACCTCAACATTTCTAATTATTTTGCCTATTGTACTAAAATTTAATATATGCTTGTAAGCTTTCTATATAAAATTTCTATAGCTACAGTCACAGAGAAAAGAATCATTACTTTTAGTCTTTCCTGCTGGGTATGACAATAAATTGCAACTGGTAGCAAGACCCCTGATTGGAACATAGGAGGTTTTGGGGAGCATGGAACCACCTCTTAATTACTATTGCTCCCAGGTCTACCCTCACCTAGAGTGGTAGCAGCTCTGGGTAAATAGTGACCCCACCCCACAAAAAAAAATCAACAGTCCATTTTTATAGTAAAATTACCAACAATACATTTTATGATCTATATCTAAAAAACATAACTTTAAATGAAAGTATAAAATTATGTACAAAATATCTGTAGTTGAAGCCATAAAATTACATGCAAAATATTTAGATTTTGGCATTAAACAACCCACTGAGGTTGAAACACTGCCAAACAAAATGAACCAATCAACTTTTAATCTTTAAATTGTTTAAATATTATTAGTCAGTACACTGAGAAAATTGTATTAAATAACTTAAAAGTCCATTACATCATTAAACTACCTTTGTAAGAAGACAACTGACAATTTTTTCATCACCATTCTCACAAGCATATAGTAAAGGTGTGTAACCATTTTCCTTGTAGTTGACATCAGCATCCAAATGCACCAAGCATTCAACTTCCTAAAATTCAAAATAAAAGAAAAAATCTTCAATGTGAAATTTATTGAAAGGTTTTAAAACTTTAACAAGCTGAAAATGGAAAGCAAGCACCTCAAACTGTAAATTCTGTTTATTTATATATTTGCATTTTCAAATTTCAAAAAGTAAAATTTTATTTATTATTTTAAGTGGACATATATCCCCTTTTATTATAAATACAAACTCAAGAGATTACAGAATATGATTATTAAATGTTTATACATACATACATACATACATACATACATAAACACACACATATACACTACAGGTCAAAAGTTTGAGACTACCCCTGGAAATTGTTTAAATTGGCACAAAAATAGTTGTTTTGTACATTAAATAAGAGAAAATTATTATACATGGTTAAAAAAAGTGGGACATTATTTTTTATTAAAAATTTTATTATGACAATGACAAAAAGAAAAAAGCACATTATTATTAAATTTTGCTCTTGTCAAAATATCCTCCTTTAGCCTTGATTGCTGCAGCACAAATTTTTGACATTCATTGCAAAAGTTTCTCAAAGTATAAGTTTGATAATTGATTCCATTCTATCTTCAATGACTCTAACAGTTCTTTTGATATTTTTTTTTCACTCTTCTGTCAAGTTCATTCCATGCTAATTTTGGGTGTGGCTTCAAACTTTTCAACTGTAGTGTGTGTGTATATATATATATATATATATATATATATATATATATATATATAGATAGATAGATAGATAGATAGATATGTTTAGTGGTACAAAATTTTATCACTGCCATGAACAGACAAAATTAGTTTTATTATTACCACTCATGATAATAAAAAGTAAAAATGAAAAACAGGATAGCTAACTGGTTTTGTACCTCACTCAATAGAGGTAAATTGGGGTAAATAGAGTAAATTATATAATACAAAAAAAAAAACAATAGACAAAGTGTATTGGTGGGAGAAAAAAATATTTAAATGGTAATTAGTTGGAGGCCTAATACAATGTCCTTTTGTTTACAAAGAGAAGGCTTTAATGATAGAATGTAGATGGCCTCCAACACTTTCAGGTGGTAATTTGAGTAGGACTTGCTAAGGATGGTAAAAGCGTCGCCACTAAAACTAACAGCACAATTATGGCTATTTATAAGGTGTTCTGCAATGGAAGACCCATATGTATTGATCAAAATGTCTGAGGGAGTGTACTTAAGGTTTCGGATTTTCGCTGGAACGTGTTGTTTTATTCGAACATCCAGTCTTTGTGTTGTTCTCCTTATGTAGTGCGAACTGCAACTAAATTTAAAAGAATAAATTAATGAAGTATTATGATGTGGAGGGAGAATATCCTTACGCATAGACGGAAGGACAGGCCTGGCAGAGAAAACAACACGAGTGTTAGCGGCAAAGTAATAATGTCGAACTGCAGTAGAAACCTGCTTAGCATACCTATCACTGATACTACTTAGCCAAGGAAGAAGGAGGTACACAGGACATCTTTTTACTATAGTAGGTTTGACTGTTAAATTCAGCAATTTTGTTCTTAATAATTGCTTGAACAATGCCTAATGGGTAGGCATTGTTGCAGAGAGTAGAAGTAATAAACCTGAGTTCATCAACAGATCATAAGAGCCCTATGGGTAAGGGTCTTAATTAAATTAATTTTGTGCTTCCAGGGACAAAAAGAATCATTAGGCATTGTTCAAGCAATTATTAAGAACAAAATTGCAGAGTTTAACAAAGTCAAACCTATATATATATATAGTTGACTCTCCTGTCGAATTCAACATATGAGGGTCAAGCAGATCGACTCCTAGGAAACCAACAGCCTGACAACAGCACATGAGATTTGATTATAGTGGTGAAGGTTTCGTGCAGAACCATCCACACTTTTTGAGGGGCCGAATACAGAGACCTGGTACACTACATGTCACAAGATCCCCAAACGACCCTCCGCAGGTTTTGAATTCAGAGTTGTCCTTCTCCTAGACCAGTTGCCATCCAAGCCTATAGAACCGAGTCTGTCCTGCTATTTACCCATAGCTGGATGGAGAAGAAGAGGATTCTCACCTTTCCCAAGGGTATTATCACGTAAGTGAATGTAATGGATTTGACTGGAATTCGAACTTGGCTCTCCGATTCCTCAATCCAAGCTGCTATCCATTACTTCACCGTGCCTCCTCAATGTATATATATATATATATATATATATATATATATATATTAAAAAATGTAATATATAATGTCAAAGCTTCTTAGAAAAAGGCATCAAATTGGCTACATCTAAAAGATGTAAAATTTGCAAGTAAATAATTTATTATGGTAGAAATATATATATATATATATATATATATATATATATATATATATATATATATATATATATATATATATATAATAGACTCTCCCGTCGGTTTTGACATATGAGGATCTGACGACTTAATTGATTTAGTTAGGAAGTTTTGTGTGATAATCTTAGGTGTTACTTAAGAACCACTAGTGATTTACTCAGGAGGCCGCATATGGAGCAAGAGTAATGATTGTGGGATGAAATCACTGTTAGATTGGCTGACCTTTTAGATCTTGCTCTTGCTTCTTGAAGACAATTCAGACAAGCTGACTGAAAACTGCTGTGTGGATAAGAATGAATGAATCAAGGTAAACCGCCAGAAAACCCACACAAGTGACTTGATTAAAGTGGTGACGGCTTGTACAGAACCATCCACACTTTTTGGAACTATTGATACACTCAGTTGGTGCAAATAAATGCCACAGACGAAGCAGACAATAGACCTCAATATATATCTATACACACACACACACACACACACACACACACACACACATATATATATATATATATATATATATATATGGTAAAAAATACAGATTAAGGTAAGATATATTTATATATAAAAATACTCAATATCAGGGATAGTGTGTAAACCAAGTGCCAACAATCTGTTTCATGTTTGAACACAATCTTCAGGTCTGTGTTAGTTGTAGCCTGACTATTTATATATGCTGGTGAATGGGGCATTATGGGTAGCAAGCTCAGCTATTTCTGGTTTATTGTGTCTGATAAGCACCTTATTTAATTACACCTTTAGGGAAATATGAAAATAAAAAACAGTAACATATTAACAAGGATTTTCTTAGTAAATAACAAAAAAAAAGTTAATCTAGAATATATTTAATAAAGTATAAACAAAATTAATGGAACAAAAATCCCTGGGAAAAATTTTAATGATCTTTTTGCATATGATACTTAACCTTTGAGCTCTGTGTTTCTGAACAGTTTTAACCATTCTACCTGAGCTCCTGAGTCAAAATTCACAAATAATTGGTATGTAATGTTTCATGGTAGATATTACGTCATTTTTCTCTATCACTGTTCAACCGGTGGCTGAGCATTATGTCATTTTTCTCTACTACTAGTAAAGTGGTGGTTAGGGCTCAAAGGCTTAATAAAGCTACAGAAATATGAAATGTTAATGTGCATAAACACAAAAATAATGATACATAGATAAATATGAACAGACTGAGATATATAGAGGGAGGGGATGAGACAAAAAAGAACAAAACAATTATAAACATTAAACTATCTTACAATGAAGCTTTTGGCAGCACAAGCTCTTAGCAACATGATAGACTTTTTATTCTCATGACTCAACACAAATAAGCACTGGTAGGCAATATCTAGAATTTCTGAAAAAAAGGAAAAAAATAAGTTGAAATGTATTTAAGAGGAATGCTATCTTTTGCTTTTAATCTTGAAAGCAGGTCAAAAGATCAGTGAGAGAAAGAAAGAAAGAAGATAAAGTAAAGAACAAAAGAAGATAAAGAAAGAAAGAAAGAAAGAAAGAAAGAAAAGAAAAAAGACAATAAAGAAAACAAAGAATGAAAGATGATAAAGAAAGAAAGGAAAGAAAAAAATAATACAAAGAAAAAAGAATGAAAGAAAGAAAGATGATAAAATAAAGAAAGATAAAGTAAAGAAATAAAGACAATAAAGAAAAAGAAAAAAGAGGATAAAGAGAACAAAAAATGGAAGATGATAAAAAAAGAAGATAAAAAGCAAAGAAATAAAATAAAGGAAGCAAAGAAAAGTAAAGAAAACAAGAAAATTGTAGTGACATTGATACTAAATTTGATTCAGACTATCTGTTATTTCTTGGTGTGAATCAAATACTACAAATGCAAACTGTCCCAAATGAAGTTGGAATTTGGTTTGCTACCCCATGGAATGACATTATTAACAGTTGAACATTAACCAGAATTTTATATGAATTCATAGTACGTGTTTACTTGTTTTAGTATTGAATGACAGATACCTTTGTAGATATCCTTTTTGTTTTTGTTTCTCATAAAACGAGAGTTACAATGCCAGAGGATGTTAAACATTTTTACTACTTTATACCTAACTAGTAGGCTTTGCCCACTCTCTACCTGGTAATTTTTATAGGAAAAATTACTTGTTTTTTACTATTTATGAAATGTTGAAGGGGTTGTGGATATTCAATATATTTATTCAAAGAATATGACTGTAAAGAAAGAAGAAATTAACTGGTTGGGTGTGGAAAAAGGCTTGTTATAGTTAAGGAAAGTTTTACAAATAGATGCCAACTTAGGGAAGTCCAAGTAAAATGCAAATTTCAAACACTTTCCTGCTCTATATAAGACAATATTCCTAAACAGAACTATTTTTGATATGAAAATTAAAACAAACCTTAGGAGATTGAGTAAATACAAATTACTATAAAGTAGTTTGTAACACGTTTATTCATCATCTTTCAGTTGCATCTCTGTCTTTGGGCAGAGTGCTCTCAGGGGCAACTCCGTCAAAGGACGGCATCAAAACTGAGGAAAATTATACTGAGAGGTGCCCAGCTCTGGGGAACAGCTGCCCAAGGCTGTGCCATCTCATTGCACCAGAGAGAGGGATTGATGCTTCAACCGAGACCAGTGCAAGCAACAGTTGTGGGGGCTTGGGGAATTTTTGTTCCTAGCCTGAGTGTACATGCTTGAGCTCCCCACATTAAACTGACCTTGTGTCACAACCTGATCTTGTGGGGTGCTTGAATAAATACAAATTACTGTAAAGTAGTTTGTAGCATGTTTATTCATCATCTCTCAGTTGCATCTCTGTCTTTGGGCAGAGTGCACTCAGGGGCAGCACTGTCAAAAGACAGAGTTGCAACTGAGGAAAATTATACTGAGAGGTACCCAGCCCTGGGGAACAGCTGCAGGAGACTGCACCCTCCCACTGCACCAGAGGGAGGGATCAGTGCTTGCACTGAGGCCAGTGCAACCAACAGTTGTGGGGGCTTGGGGAATTTTTGTTCCTAGCCTGGGTGTATGTGTTCGGCTCCCCACATTATATTGACCTTGTGTCACAATGAGACTTTGTGGCTGCGACTTTGTTGGGGGTTTGGTCGAGTAAATACCAAATTACTGTAAAGTAGAGCTGGGGCTTTTTAATCTCAGAATTCATGAGAGAATTGAGCTCCAATTTTGTATTTATTCATATAGATTATATAATATAGGTTTTACTTAATTAGCTATTATGCTTTTCTAACTTTTCAAATGTTGAATGTATAACAAATTCTAATTTTCCCATCTTTACACTATATTAATTTTATCTTATAAATTGTCCCCTGTTCTGTCACCCATGAAATAAAAATAATTGTTTGTATGGAAAATAAGGATCTATGTACAAAAAAATGTCTTTAAATTAAGTGGCAGCAGAAGAATTATCATTGAACTTTTAAAAGGTAAAATTAAACATTAATTCAATACTTAAATTCAGCCATCAATTTTGAGTTCTTCTGTAGTTTATTGATGCCTATCACATCTACTCTTCCCTAGCTATTGCGATGATGGCCAAACCAAGAATCCACCATGTAAACTAGCTTAAATGATGCCCAATAGGGTGGCTTTTAAGCTAGCTTAAAATTTTAACTAGATTAAAATTTTAAGCTAGCTGCAATTGGATGTAAAATTCTATATCAAATGCTGCAAATAAATACAAAAGGAAAATAATAGACTAACTTTTGAATGAGCTATAAATCATTGAAATTGGACCAGTGGGAGCAGATGAGTTGCTTGGACACACACATGCACAAACACATACATACACTGTACTTTATATATAAGATGATATGAGTTATGTAATATTCCCCTTCTGAAATTCATGACTTTTTTCCCTTTTGTTCTCTGCACAGTACTGTAATAATACTTGCTTTCTAGCAATGTAATTTAGTCTTTGTGGAATCATCATTTTTTCTATTCACATCAACAAAAAATATATTAGTAATGAAGAAGTTAAAAGTAAATATAGGATTCCATACCTGGAAAGTCACTGTAATTCATAAAAATTGCAAAAACAGGAGTTTGGCAGTCATGTCTGATAAAAGATTCTGTCTTTGAATGATCTCCCAAAAGAACAATTAAGATGCAACTCTGGAAAATAAAAATGCAATTAAATCGATTTGCTTATCATTCATAATTATATTTAGGTCAATTAAAGAGTATAGTGAATTTATATTTATTTTATAAAATACCATTTTGGCATCACTTTATTGGTTCAGTTTAGACTTTTTTCAATTTCATGCCTCATTTTAGTTAAAAAATTATTCATGAAATATTAAATCCACAAGAAACATTGTAAAGCATTTTTCTTGATAATCCTGATAAAGTACAACTGGAGAAAAATTTTGAAAATAATATAATAAATTCTTAATAAACTAATGTAATAAATTACCCTATCTAGGGTAAACCACAAATAGTAGAAAATGCAGCTAAAAAATGAGAAAATTGAAAGAATCAGCAAATATAAATTTGTCGACAAAATGCATAGCAGTGTGGATTTCAATGTTTTGGGGCCTTTGCTGCTCAACCAGAACAAAGAATGAAGTTCTTTGCTTCAAAAAGAAATTATCGTAGCAATATGCTATTGAGTTATTTTTGTTTCAGCAACTGGACACTTTTAATTTAACCTTGAATAGTTTGTGCATTAATTGTGTACATAGTTTCAGAGACATTTTCACTGGTTATGCAAAACTAATCATATTTCTTTCCTGTTCATAGTTTTATTATGACCAATTACATTGTTCTTCATAACCTAGAGTTATTTTTATGACAAGTAATGACCAGCAGCCTCTGGTGACCACCAGCGGCAACCACCAGCAGTGACCACCAGCAACCTGTGATTATCAGCAACAACCAGTGACCTGTGATCATCAGCAGACATCAGTGATCTGCAATAATCAGCGACCACCAGTGACCTGTGGTCATCAGCAATCACCAGTGACCTGTGATCATCAGTGACCCCCAGTGACCTGTGATCATCAGTGACCTGCGATCATCAGCGACCACCAGTGAGCTGTGATCATCAGCGACCAACAGTGACCTGTAATCATCAGCAGTCATCAGTGACCTGCAATTATCAGCAGCCACCAGTGACCTGTCATCATCTTCAATCATCAGTAACCACCAGTGACCTATGATCACTAGCAACTAGTGATCACTAACTACCAAATGACTCCTGCTGACCATGTCTTCTACCAATCTCCTTCAGGTTTCACTCCCTGCTTTTTGATAGTACATTTTAGATATGTATTTTGAGTTTTAATGCATGTAAAAAAAAGTATTATTTAAATTTTTTTGATAAATGTTTCTTTTTGCTTTTAAAATTATTCATGAAATACTTTTTTTTTCTTTTTTTACAGCTAACAAAATTTGTAATATTTTCTCTGCGGCTAAGGTTATATTAAAATTCAATCTTAACCTATATTATTAATTTGCTTCTTTTATGTGTTTGCATTATCAGACATTGTAAAAAGTGGATCTTAAAACATAAAATTTTCCAAAAATTGAATGATGATCCTTAAAAGGCATTGTAATAAGTGTAATGTCTGGCCAGTTTGCTTGCAACATTTAATTTTGAAATTAAAAGCAACTTCCAAAGAATTTTCTCACTTCCACTTGTATGCTGGGTGCATATGGATTTTTCTTCATGAGATCAACAATCATTTTAGCCATTTCATCTATCTTGAAGTCTTCAGGAATCACATGGGTCAACAGCTGCAGCAAATAAAGCCCTTTTCTTTGAATACCTGTAAGAACAAAGGACGTATGTCAGTGTTAGCACTTCAGATTCATTTTCTAGACAAAAAAAATCCATAGCTTTTGTTTTGTCAGTCATCTACCATCAGATATTTTGATCTCATACTAAGGCATATATAAACACAAACTCAAACATACTTACATATGTAGATTTAAACATCTTTTATTGAATAGAACAAACAAAAAATATCTATTAACTGCATTATTTACATTATTCGGACTATTGTCCTCGTCTTTGTTGCCATATTTATTACAACGTTTTGGCTGTTGTACGCTCCAGCCTTCTTCAGGTGATTGGAATGTCAAATTGAACCCTTTATTTCACTCACTGTTCTAGTTCCACATGCCATGTTTACTGGATGTCAGTTATCTCCTGTTAATTCCCCTCTCCAAGTTCTCCACTGCCTTAATTGGGTATTGAACTCACACTCTTTGGGTCCTGTCACTGGATCTAACTAACACCATAACTGTGTTATGTGTCCTTGAGGACATCTGTGTATAAAGGAAAGGGCTTTACCTACTGCAGCTGTTGATCCATGTGATTCCCAAAGACAATAGTCCGAATAATGTAAATAATGTACATAATACCTCATCTCAGAAATATAGACAGTCTATGAACTTATGTGAAATGATTTATTCAACACCAAGAGAAACTCAGCAAAAGGCTTAACAGATATTCTTGGTCCATTCTATTCAGTTGTGGGATTACACCACATGTTTGCTAAAGAAGTTCTTCTAATGACAGCTATATGGCATTGACAAAGCAGTAAATAAGAAAAGGGTTCCAAAGTCTGATCCTCTTTTTTCCTATGCTACAGTAGCTATCTTACCTGACCAAACAGTGATAGGCAAAAAGCTGTTACAGTCTTTGACAACTTTGATTTACTTACACAAATTTTCAGGAAATTTCTTCAGTATATCCAAAATCTGATTCAAGTATTTCTTGTCCAGTTGATAGCTGCTTGTACATTCTAGAAAATGGAAAAAATATTAGAAAACTGAAAAAAGTACATGCTACCTGTGTGTGTATGTTAGTGTGTTTATATATATATATATATATATATATATATATAATTATTTATTCAAAAATGATAACATAAACATGTTATAAAATCACGACAAAAATAACCATTTAGTTTCAACACTTCTGGTGTCTTATCAAGTGATGGTGTTGAATGTACAATAAAGGGCTTTAAAAGGTTCAAATCAATCAAACATCCCTCGCAAGGGGAAACGCTGTTACATAAGCTGGAATGACCAATCAAAATACAAGTATATGAGAATTCAAAAAACTTGACAATGGACTTTAAGGTTATAATAATTATTTAATGCTTTAATGTTGTGGTTAGACTAAAATAGAATTCATTCTAACTAATAAATATTAAATTTACTATAAAATTTAAAATTAAAAATTACCAATTTTAAATTTTAAATTTAATCTATATTAAGTTTAAAATTATAAAGTTATTTAAAGAAGGAACCGAGGAAAAAATACATATGTTTTTCTATTTATTTTGTTTTTATTGAAATTAAGTTGGAATAAACGTTAAGATCCAATGCTGCTCTGAACTTCATGACAACGTAGATACATCTGAAGCAAGAACCTGGGCAGGAAGTGGGGATGAAATCTTGTAAAAGACAATACATACACAATCAGATAATAATAATATATATATATAGATATATATGTATAAATATATGCAATTTCTATATATATTATTTATATATTATACATGTGCGGTACATATTGAAAAGTGCTCAATATCAGTGACAGCTAACCTAGTTGTATTGATGTGAGTTTATGGCTCTGGGTTTCATGCCCATGAAATCATCACACACAGACACACACACACATACACACACACACACACACACACACACACATATATATATATATATATATATATATATATATATATATGATACCTCCTGATAAGTGGACCATGCATAAAGGTTCTCCTATGTAACTCTGGAATAGAGGTGTTGAGTATAACATCAATCAGCTAAGAAGTGACATATTTTATATTTGTATTAATCCTGTATATATATATATATATATATATGTGTGTGTGTGTATAATAGGGTAAGGAACAAATAGGAAATGTTTATAAATCTAACAGATTTTTGTTTTATGAAAGCTTCATCAGAGAATGAGATAAAGAGAAAGGAGATAAAATTCTGGTATCTTTCATTTTTGTATTGCGTTTTTCATTGGTTAAGCAGACTTCACATGCATTTGTCTTGCATTTGTGTGTATAATATATATGTGTTAGTGTATCATAGTTAAAGCTTGTTGATTTGGGATTGAAATGTTAATGTATATTCCTTTGTGTGTGGCTGTGTTTGTTTCTAGTAGGTATTTTTATTTATATTTGGTGTTTGTCTGCATCTTGATTAGGGGATTATTTTGTGTGAGGTTCAAAAAAAGTTGTAGTATGTAGACATATCTTAGATTCTTTAAGTATGAATTTTTAGTTGATGTAATATAGTGTGCTTGACATATAGATGGTAAAATATTTATCAGAATTCCCTTGAAATATTTCTTGCATAAAGTATTACGATGTGCATGAAGTCTGCTTAACCAATGACAATCA
Source organism: Acanthosepion pharaonis (assembly GCA_903632075.3). Classification (NCBI taxonomy): domain Eukaryota; kingdom Metazoa; phylum Mollusca; class Cephalopoda; order Sepiida; family Sepiidae; genus Acanthosepion; species Acanthosepion pharaonis. Next base: position 1,580,720 of record CAHIKZ030000195.1, on the reverse strand, counting down.
AAGAACACAAAAATTAAAATATCAGAAATTTTTCTGCTTCTTTCTTTTCCTCCATATCTTATACTCTGATGAGGGTTTAATAAAAGTGAAACATTTTAGATTTATAAATGCTTCTTATTTGTTCCTTATCATATCATTGTCATATTTGATCTCACTTCATATATATATATATATATATATATATATATATAATGAATATGGGATAAAAAAGTATTTATATATATATAATGAATATGATATGGGATAATGATATATATATATATATATATATATATATATATATATATATATATATATATATATATAGAGAGAGAGAGAGAGAGAGTGAGAGAGAATATGAAAAAATCTTTTTCCCTTAACTCATGTTTACTTTGGAGTTTCATAGCTATGTAGATGTAACCATTTGTCAGAACAGAGCTAAACTGCTGACATTTCTCAATTTTTCTTGTACATTTATTGTGGTATGAGTGCATTATTTCCTTTTTGCATGATGGCTATTGATTAATTGTTGTCTACACTTCCTCTCCTTTTCTATTTTTTCTCTTTTCTTTTTTTCCTTTTATTCCTTCCTCGACTTCACCATTGATCTCTAGTTTATTGTTATTGTGTTAATTTAGGTTATGGTTGTTTTTTGTGTATGTATGTATGTTTGTGCAGGTGTGTGTTTATGTGCATGTTCATGCATGTGCACACATGCACATAAACATACATACAAATATGCATGCACACACTCACCTGAATCTGTATAATTGTGTGTTCGTGTATGTGCATCTAACATTGTGCTTGTGTTTGTGCTAACTGTATTGTGCGTCTAATGGTGTATTTGTGTTAACTATATATATATATATATAAGCAAACTAGACTAGGGTTAATACATCTTCCGTTTCAAATTTAGACACCTCCACCTTTCCCTGACTTGACATCCATGAAAGTAACTCTATACTGATACTTATTATTAACACCCAACACACGCCTACCCAATTTAAACAATTCGCCCTAGCTGTTACCATGGAAATTTTGATTTCAATTATTAAAACACGTAAATTTCAGAAATACGTTATTCCAAAAAAATTTCGCTTGAAGATGGAACAGAGCTTACTTTAACTCAATTTAATTCAAATAATTATATTGAAGTTTTCGGCTCTTGTTTTGAAACATAAGACCTCTTATGTCGCAAGTTGGAATCATATTTTTAAATAAATAATTATATATATATATATATATATATATATATATATATTAATTCTATTAATGCTCTATCTCTATCTTCAATATTGAGCACTCTACCACAAAACCTGCTCTGTTCTGATGAGTGGTTATATCTATATAGCCTCAAAACTCTGGAGTAAACATAAGTGAAGAAAACTTTCTCATATTAATTCTATTAATGCTCTATCTCTGTCTTTGATATTGAGCACTCTACGACAAAGCCTGCTTGCCTTAAATGCCTCTTTATCAGCAAACCACTGAAAAACCAGCAATTTTCACTTCAAAAACAACATTTCAAATTGACTATATATATATATATATATATATATATATATATATATATATATATATATATATATATTTTGATGAAATTTAAAACTTACGTGTTTTAATAATTGAAATCAAAATTATATATATATATATATATATATATATATAAAAACCTAAATTTCTATATTACTAAAAAACCTTCAGTCTGAGGAGATGAATTTATAATTATATTATTCATGAAATAAATTATAACTGAGATGGATTTTTAAGGATTTCCTTGACTTATTATTATATTGCTCTGTTACTTACATTGAGCTCACTTTGGATTAATATCTCCTTGGAATTATTCCTACCAATTACCAATTGGTATTATATATATATATATATATATATATATATATATATATGGGATAACAATATATAAATTTTTATATATCAAGAACAGTTTTGGAGGAAAGATGTGTGACAAAGTGGAAAAAATATCCATGTGATATGTTACATCCCTTAGTACTTCATTGGATTGGATTTGTTTACACTGATGCAACTAAGCATGTACATGGGTGAGAGATGCTAGGAATTTTAAATTTAGAAAAAATTCATTTTGGGGCATACAATCTCACCAATTTCATCTAAATTCTTTTTTTTTCTTTTGTTTCCATCACCTTTGTCATTAAATATCCGACATTGAGATAAAATTAAATCTGCCAAAAATGGTGAAATGTAGTAAGAACCTGAACCACAAATTTACTGTGGCTGAACTAGTGATTAATTCACTTTCTAAACATTTTTGTTTTACTGAATTACTTTCTCTTAATTAGAGCAGCATTTTTTATGTCAAAAGTGTGATCAGTCATGTTATGGTGAGCATATATATATTGGACTTATCAGTCGCAAATTAATGGTGAAATGTCTTCGCTAACAATATTTAATAAGGCATTAACTTATTGACAATTCATTGAATAATGCCCTGAGGATGAGAATGTGAAATTATCAAAAGTACTTGGCCCTGCATCAGCAATTCCATCTGACAATAATTTAAACATAAGGATCAGGGTATTCAATGAATTGTTAGTAAGTTAATGCCTTATTAAGTATTGTTAGCGAAGAGATTTCACCATTAATTACATCAACATTACTGATTAATTCTTTGTATGATTACCTCTTTATAATATACATACGGCACAATCTATTATATATATATATATATATATATATATATATATATATACACAAACACACATACACATATACACATACATACACACGTATGTGTGTGTATGTGTGTGTGTGTGTGTGTGTGTGTGTGTGTGTGTGTGATCTTTGGGATACCTGAAAGATTAAAAAGAATCCTCCAAAATTTATTTTGGATAATAAAATACTCTTGAGAGTTTTAAATTGTTACGTAAAGGATTGTGTTTCTAAATAGAAGTATTTATTTTATTTTTGTTATTTTTTATGTTTATGAAGGCTTTAAACATAACTCTTTGTCATGCTTTCTCAAATTTTAAGACATTATTTGAATTTTATGACAAAAATAATGGAGCAGGGGTTCAAAGTTTATGTGTAGAGATTTAAACAAACTCATAAGTTGTATCAATTGTTAATTTATAAATTAAAATTTTAAATAAATTTTAAATTAAATGCTTTGTAATTTTCCTGATTTATTTGGATTATATATATATATATATATATATATATATATATATATATATATATACAGAAAATTAACTTATTATTTTTTTTTTGCTGAAAACTGTGTAAAGAAAGGTAGAAGAAAGAAAGAAAAATAAAGAACGAAAGAAAGAATTACTGAAACCTTAATCGGTGCTATGCTCACCTTTGTGAATTGTCACTGCAAGTACTTCAAGGGCTGATTCTTGAACTAAAACATAGTCAGGGTGTGTTACAATGGCATTTGAAACAGCTTTCCAGATTAAACTGGGGTTGTGAAGAATGTCTTGAAGGAAAAGAATAAATTCATTTTAATAATAAATATCTGCCTTAAAAAAATAAAAATAAATAAATAAAAATAATTAAGTTTGAGGGATTACCCCACCTTGTCTGCTCGGGAACTTTTTTCCTTTCTCTCGTCAACCACAGGATGACAAGATATCACGGGGATTTTCTTAATTTCTAGTCATATCATATTATATCATATATAGAACACACCACACTACCCCCTGTGCAGAAAGACTTCATGTGACCACAATAAAATATCCCAGTTCAAAAAACAAGATAATCCCACTAAAAACTGGACTCCTGTACAAACTGGCAACCTAATGCTGTTGTAAGTTTCTCACAAAAAAACATACTATCAGTCATGTTCTCATTTACAGTAGACAGTAGTTCATTGAGGAAAGGATTTTCTCTCCATTCCTAAGCTAGTTTTGTTTATAAATATATATATAAAATCCATTGAACTGGATATTCTTATAATTGGTAATGTCTTTGTGCTGTTATGATGATGGATGATTGTCTCAAATTGAGAAAGAAGGAATTCTAAAATATTAAACGAAAAATATGTATTTCCTCCTTTTACTGAACACATGCTGCTTTAAACAAAGTTATTTATATATAAAATATACTATTGGGTTGGTGCATAATTATCAGGCGTTTTTTAAACACTATTTATTATGGAAAAAAGAAACATAACAATTTGACTAACATTTTTAATTGATTATTCTGGAGCGTATGATTATCGACTCACATTTTTATAACCTGAAAATAAAATAATATTTTTATTAAAAAAGTAAACAAAACAGCAATTCTTATTAACAATTAACTTGCCTACAAAAACACCTGATAATTATGCACCAACCCAATAATAGCTACAATGAACTTTGAACATACCTGATTACTCAATTGCAGATGTATTTTCACAAGGCACTACTAATTAATAACTTCTTTAATTATAGAAATTTCCTAAAAGTATACCATATTTCCTTAGCCCTATATTTTCAACACTGTAATGTCATGAATGATTATGTCCAAATCACAGACACATTCACTTACTCATACACATACATATAATATATGACTAGCACATGTCAAGGTTGACAATAAGGGTAACACCTTTTTGTAGATAATTAATGGGAGAGTGGTTTCATAATTGCTCACTTGTCCACTCACTTTTCTATTAACCATCATAATATACCAATAATAAGATATTTTGCTAAGAATTCTATGCATGGCACAGAATGCAGAGAGAAAACAACTCTTACCTTTCTTAAGATTATTTATACAAATACAAAGAAACTTGTGAGAAAGCAATAAAAATCAAAAGAAAGGAAAAGTTCTGTAGTCTTCAATAACACATGCATCAATACATATATATATATATATATATATTTTTATATATATATATATATATATATATATATATATAATGGACTCTCCCGGTTGGTTTTTGACATATGAGAATCTGAAAACTTAACCAACTGATTCAGTTATGAAATTTTGTGTGATAATCTTAAGTGGCACTTAAGACCCACTAGTGATTTACAAAGGAGGCCGTATATGGAGCAAGAGTGAGGACTGTGGGAGGAGACCACTGTTAGATTGGCTGACCTTTTAGATCTTGCTCTTGCTTCTTGAAGATGATTCAGACAAGCAGATTGAAAACTGCTGAGTCTATTAAAACCTGTTGATCTCCATTCTACCCACTAAGTGCTCGAGTGTGTTATGAGGTGTATATATATATATATATATATATATATATATATATATATATATATATAAAGAAAAAAAAGCATAGGAAAACTGTTGTTTTAGCTGACATGTTTTACCCAATGTGGACTTTTCAAGGCAAAAACAAAATGAATTTAATGAAACAAAGTATCTATAAACAACAAACAAAATGTTGTTAGCAACTAGAATTTAGAAATGCTATTGTATATTCATATGCTTACCTGAAAAATTACATCAATTATGTTTGAAGAGAATATTTTTTGAAGAGAATATTTTCACATTTAGAAATGATGTTTGTATTGTTACTATGTTGTTATGTTATTGTTATGTTGCTAATGACATTTTGTTTGTTGTTTATATTATTCAGTTGCAAATCACAGTTTTTTTTTTATTTTAACATTAAGTAAGCACTTTTAACTGAAGCTACAGTGCAGTATTTTGGATATTTAGAGCTTACAGACATGTAAAATCAAACTTTTATCATTAATGCACTGACAGAAAATAAAATTGTAAAACCCTGAACATGTGTTTCAATTTACTCAAAATTAAATGTACAAATAATATAGCTGGATTGCAGTAAATAATCTCATATACAGATCAATACATGCACACATTCTAAAATAAGGGATATATCAATAGTATTCAGATCCCATTTAATATACTGTCTATCCTATTTCAGCATCAACACAAGACTGTACTCACACATGCATATGTAGTGAGCCCTGATAAAAATAAAATATATAAACAAAAATAAAAAGAATAAAAATGTCATTTGCTTTCCTTTGAAACCTTATTCTTTTATTTCTCTCTCTCTCTCTCTCTCTCTATTTCTCTCTCAATTAACAAGAAGGAGACCCTCAAACAAAAAAGAGGAAGCAAAAGACTGTGACTAGCCACAAAACAGTGGAAGTTTGCTGGACCAGAGTCTAACCATTTTTGACTAAAAACTACCAAGTATCCACGTATAACTTCTGCTATATTAAAAAAAATGAAAATGAAAGGAACACCTGAAAATAAAATAATTTGGGCCAATCAAAAAAATTAACACAAAGAGACTTTTGATGTTAGCCAAAACAAAGGTTTGCACCAGTAGTCTGGGAACCTTGTCAAAAGGATATAAACTGACAATCCTGAGGCAGAAGAGGGGAAGGGACTGCCGGAGAATCCAGCCATGCAGGAGTTAAACAGTCATCTGCTTAAGACATTTTTTACACACTTCTTAGAGCTGAGAAAGGACAGTAGATTGACACCATATTTATTCCTAAGATTACACCTACTACCAAGGTTCGATTTCTAAACTGTCAACTATTGTGCCAAAGTGGACAGCTACCAAGATCTAAACGAACTTTTGCTACACTGAATATCAAATAACGCACCCCAATCTAAATAAAATAAATAAATATATATTATTTGTTTATAACCTTAAGACAGTTTGTTTTATGTCCAAAGTTTCTGAAATATAATAGAAAACTTCGCCTGTCTTAATGTATGTTGGCAATTTTGATCACTTTTCTGAATTTTCATTTTTTTTTAATAATTTACTTGCACATTAATTTATTGTTAGTTCTTGAGGCCCTTACATTTAATGGAAGACTTTCCAGCTATGCGAAGGCAGACTGGGGAAGCTTTCAATCATACATGATAATAGCTCCCTTCACAACCTTCTTCAAGCATGTTGCCTAAAAAACTGCTGCCCTTGTCATTGATGGGATCCTTTCTGGAATGGAGAGTTTTATATCCACACCAAAATTCCAGCAAAAAACAAACAGTCATCCTTGTTTCACTTCTGAATATGCTGCAGCTATAACTCAGTGAAACCACTACTTCCGTATCTATCGCAAAGAGTGATGTAGTTTGGCCCTCACTACATTCAGAACTGCCTGTAATCACTGCAAAACAAATTCTAGAAAATGCCAAGTGCAGCTATGCATGAGCAGTCCAAACCAAGGTTGATAAGAAACAAAGTGAATCCTTTGATTTCTGAAAGATCACCAACCAAATCAATGAATAGAGGTAAAGCAGCTGTGCCCACAATTATAAATTGCCCCAAGGTCATATCTTCCTTGACAGATAAGGTGCACCACTTCACTTCAATCTTTGCCTTTAACTCAACATTAGACGACAAAGGCCGTCTCCTCCCTAACTTCCTACATATCCCAATTTCAGTAATATTACCATTACAGCATGAGAAGTCAATCAAAGGCTTATCAAAGGCCTTGGCCCTAACAAAACCAGTGATCCAGATAAAATTCCAGTGGTGGTCCTTCAGAATATCAACCAGAAATTATCCCCAACTCTAGCGAAGTAAAAGCTGCTTCTTTTCCAAGCCTATGGAAAGTGTCAAACACATATCTAGTTTTCAAGAACATGGGTGTGCAATCTTCCTCCTCCCAGTACAGACCCACCAGTTTCCTCAGTATCATTAGCAAGCTTTTTGAAGCCATAATTAATAAGAAGGTCATTGAGCACCTAGAAAAGAACAACCTCTTTAGTAACGAGCAGTATAGGTTTCGATCAGCCCAATCCACTGCCAATGTCCTAAGTACAATCACTCACAGAATCAGTGACTCTCTTGACTACAAATACACATTGAGGACCATAGCATTAGATATCTCAAAGGTCTTCAATAACGTGTGGCACAAATGTTTACTACACAAGCTCTCTAGTTATGGAATCACTGGAAGGGTCTTCTCGATCATAAAATCCTTCTTAACAGGTAGCTCCCTGAAGGTAGTCATTAATGGCCAGTCCATTGGAGCCTTAGTGGTCAATGCAGGTATCCCCTATGGGTCACTCCTCAGACCAACCCTCTTTTTGATTATAAATAATCTAGTCATGGTGCAAACAGTTTGCACAAATTTACTCTGATCTGTGTGTAGTGTGTACCATCTGCCTTTACAATGTGATGATCTTGGTAAGTATCTATGGTATGTAACCATCCAGAACCTGGTCTTCAAACACCTATTCAAACCGTTTTCTTCTTCTATGTGCCATGGTCATTGAGGATGTTGGTGATGATGGCTTGCCACAATTTCCTGTCTTTTGTAGCTCTTATAAACTTTGCACAAGCTTGTTAGGTAGGTTATACACTGTTTTCCTCTATCCTTCTTGCCTTCAATATGTTCTGAGAGTGTCAAATTTTCTAATCCCTCTTTCCTCATTATGTGTCCTAGAAATTTCAACTGTCTCTTTTTATTTCAATTTTCTCTAAGACTTCATCATTGCTCACATGTTCAAGTCATGTTATTCTCAGCATTCATGTTTCTGTTGCCTTCATTTTTTCCTTTATCTGTGAGGAAATTGTTTAGCATTCACTGTCTTTTGTAACCTAGGAAGGGTTATTGAATGAGGAATAACCAAAACGGATGTTGGAAATGGTAATCTTTATAACATCAACAAAACACAATACTCACCAGCAGCATGAAGTAGGTAAACCACTGCTAGTGGTGGACTACTTAGACAACATATTACCCCACTTACAATAGTATCCAATGTATTTATGAGGATTGGGACATACCCGTTAGTGTTCATAGATATGGTATATGACACTGTCATATAGGAGGATTGATATAACATAAGAGTTGAGCACTTTTACTGTACTCAGGTCAGAATCAACATTGTTCTTCAGCAGTTTGCAATTTTATTTTCTATCAGTGCATATTCAATTAAAAAAAACTTTGTAGATAAAATATAAATCTGAGAAAGTGATGATGCACCTTTAAATAAAAAATAAAATACATTGGAAGCTGTTTATCATTATCATGGGTAATTTTATCAAACTGTTATTGTTATCAAAATCTGTCAGTCCCAGATACTTTATTTAGAATGAATTAAAACAATAATTTCAAGTCAATAAATTTCATATTAAGCTTTGCTAATGTGAACTTGTTTAAAACAATGAATGTATATCAATGAATGTGACTTGTCCCAATATTTATATCTTTTGCTATCTTGCTATCAATTGGCTACTGTTATCTAAAAAGCCTCTTCCCAAAGGGAAAAATAATAAACAGCTTCCTTTATAAATAAAAAAGAAGAAACAACAATAACATACCCACATCTGCAAGACATGCAACTAAGCAAATGGCTTCCATAATAATTGCAGGATTCTGTTGATAATTGGAGAAGATTTCACAAAAGATGTTCATAAGGTATTTGTGTTTACCAACACACAATCTTCTTTCAGGAGGACTGGAAAAATCCATGTAATAAATAATGGAGATGATTTTGATGACGGGAATAAAATAACATTGCTGTTATGTAACTGATGGTAGTTGGAATTCTGGGATATATGTACCTGATATCTAACCATATAGAAATCTGCACAGTATGCAAGATCTATAACAGATATCATTTGTCCTACTGATTATAAATGCTATAGTATCAAGTGATTTATATGAACATACATTTAAGCTTTTCTTACAGTTAAGATAGTTTTATATTCTTCATTAGCACAATAAGTGAGTAATCCTTTTTATTTTCATGATCGGCAAGTTATCCTCACTTGAAAAATTGGTGCTATATTATCTTCCTACTCTGATTTGGCCACCTGCTGTATGAAATTGATTTCAATAAATGAAGTGCCTGGATATTTTACCGAAGCTTTTTACAGCTGATTTTTGATACAGAAAAGTTCTTATTTGGAAGATTGGCGCTACACAATCTTTATATTCGCTTATGAAAAAAAACCTGTCTCATGACTGAAATATTTGTGCTTTTCCCACTGATGCTAGAGTTCAGTGTTCAAGTTAATATTTTTTTTTTATTTTCAGCTGGACGTTCTCACTTAGAAAATTGGTATTATCTGAATGTGCTACTTCTGTTTTGGTCAATGCTTAATAAAAAGACAAAATTTCAGATGCTGATTTTCAAGGTAGGTATATTCTTTTTTTTTTTTTTAAATAAACATGATAAAATAATCCTCCTATTTTTCATTCAATCTTTTTTCTTCATTTGTGGATATGTGTACAGCAGAACAGCTATTCATGCAGACAGTGGAATCAGCATAGTGAATTGAAATTCTAGCCAAGGTTGTTGCATTCACTTTCAAACAAATACCTTTGAGACAGGTAATTTCTTTTTCACTCCAGCTATGGGTTAAATAGATAGGCAGATGGAAAATCTCAAGCTTTGTTTGGCAAGCAGTCTAGAAGCAGGACAACTGAATTCAAAATCAGTTGTGTGTGAAACTGGCAACTTTATACCATACAAACCTACCTGCTACAGAAACTACAGCAGCAACACCTATTGTGGTGAGGCTGTGGCCTTATTCTTCACAAGGGAATAATACTAAAGAGCAGGAGTAAGAGGAAAATTTTTCATTCACTCACCTTGGTTTATGTCAAACTAAATGAAGCTTGCTAAATATTTCTATTCTACACCCACTTTTATTAAAAAAGAAAATACAGTCCTATTATTCGCAATTTCACTCAGTCAAGGCTCCCACTGCTTATTCTACTCACCTGAATATACACAGTCCCTTGACAGCTCGGCAACCAGACAATACAACTGCTGCATTCTCTTTGTATATTCGTACTTTTTCCAGTATTTCAACAAATGTGTTCTTTTGCATCATTAAATCAGCCAGATTAACTGCAAAACATTTAAAGTAAAAATCACTTGACAATAATCACTTCCTATCACTTAATGTTTAGAAGAAACAGTGGTGTATATATATATATACATATATATATATATATATTTATTTATGCCCTTTCAGATCTCTCACTCTCTTTCTCTCTCTCTCTCTCTCTCTCTATATATATATATATATATATATATATATATATATATATATATATATACACCCTTTCACGCACACACACACACACACACATATATATATATATATATATATATATATATAAGCATGTCTGATTAAACAATTTTGAGATATGATGTTTGTTTATTTTTAATAAGATCCCTTCGTGATTTGTTGTTTCACGATTAAAGAGAGCAAAGAAGGTACCATGGTTGTATTTATTCATTTTATTTTTCTGAATACTTTTGATATATTCACAATATCACTTTCAGGGTTATGATGAATAAGACAAATATTTGTGTGTGCCTCATATAAATTTTGGCCTTTGTGGTTAAACTGTTAACAATTTCTGGTCATGCGCAAAGTAACAAACTGTGATTTTTTAATTTTTCCAAATTGTAAATATTATGATGTAGGGGAAGTACCTTAGTTCAGAATTGAATTCTGGCGGTAGGTTATAGTTTGCTTGTTTTTAAAAATCTGTTTAGTTTTAATGCATATATTTCTAAAGAATTATATTCTATAAGTATTTAAGAACATTTGTACTATATTTATAATTTTGTTAAGTGTTGGTTTTAATTTTTTAATAAAGATGGCTTTGAGAATTTGTAGTTTCTGCTTATTATATTCTTGGTGAATTATACAGGTATTGTCTACTAATATACTTCTAAATTGTGAATGTTTTGGCAGATTTCATGCAATGGAAGATGAATAATTCATGTGCAGAGTGAGCTGTCTTGATAGCATTATTACAGAATATATATATATATATAGATTTATAAATTCATGAATCATTCATACAAAAAACAAATATAGAGGTTAATGATTTAAATGGTGAGAATACTTCGCAAACAATATAAATAAGATACATCAACCCTGAACCTGTATATGAATGATATGATCCCTGTTTATAAATTCCAGTTGCATAAGGTCTTTTAATTTTTACAAGCTTTCGTCTGTTCCTACAGACATCCTCAGGTATGGAAATAGATTTTGTTCTTGTTTTTACTTCTCGGTAATAAGAGGACAATGAAAATAGAGATGTAATCCGAAAAAATGCTATGAGAAATGTGTTATTGTTTTGGAACGTGCGGTCACAACGCTGAGTTTGAATTTAAATTTGGAGGTGAATGATTCATGAATTTATAAATTATAATTTGCACCTTTAGTTGAAATTAAAATAACTGATCCAACGTACAACTTTCGGATAATAAGTGTGACATTACTGTAATTATTGAACAATATAGTTCATGCCACATAGACGGAAAATCTACCAGTAAAAAAGAATTCTCTTTTGTACAAAAACACACAACCTTAAAATTTAAATTATGCCATACATGATATAAAATGGGATGACAGGGTCAAGAATAGTGCAATACTGAAGAAATGTAACAACATCAAAGGCACTGAAACCATTCTAGCAAAGATCCAACTTAGGTGGGCTGGTCATGTGAGAATGGATGAGCAAAAGCTTCCAAAAATTGTGCTATATGGACAACTACCAAACTCCAAGCATTCAGTTGGACATCCACTTTTAAGCTACAGGGACAATTTGTATGACAACTTGAAATGTCTCAATTTTGTTCTGAAAACCTTGGCAGTCCAAGCATCAAACCAAAAGGAGTGGTGTAAGACATGTTTCATTAAGTTAAAGGGTTTTAAAGACAGCATACTGAAGCACTGTGATCAGATTCATCAAACTCTGAAGCAGAGATGCCATCAAAATCCTGCTTCAAAAAATCTGTCAATGTGGCTTTGTTGCCTGCAGGAAGGCTGGGCCACTATTGCACTTAAGAATGCATAAATGAAATATGTCTTTCACTTACCTGATTTTCTCCACAATAGCCCTTGCTATTATGCATAAGTATAAAACAAAAGTCACCATCCACTGCTGATCCTCATTTATCATTCACAATAGGAAAGTACATTATATATATATATATATATATATATATATAATATAAAAGGCTCAAACTCTAATATTTCATGGTTATAATTTATTACATTAGAATCATAATCACGATCCAACTCATCAGACCTACAAATTCAAAAAGCTGATTTCTTTTTGAATTTGTAGGTCTAATGAATTGGATCGTAATTATGATTCCAATGTAATAAATTATAACCATGGAATATTAGTGTTTGAGCCTTTATGTTATATTCTTACTGTGTCCAGGACATTGAGTTCTACCTGGATTCCATCCTCTTGGGAATTTTATATATATATATATATATATATATATATATATATATATATATATTGACCACTGATATTATCAATATATATATATATATATATATATATATATATATATATATATATTTCCTGCCAAAAGTATTGGAATGCCATGGTCAATTTCTTTGTTTTTGTTGTTCACCAAACTGTTGCATTCTTCATTTGTAATACTTTTCCAGGCTTTTAAAGCAGACTCTATCAATTCTTGTTTGTTTCTGGGGATTTCTTCCTTCAGTCTCCTCTTCAGGAGATGAAATGCATACTCTATTGTGTTAAGGCTTGGGGATTGAATTGGCCAGTCTTCACTTTTTTCCCCCTAATGAAGTCCTCTGTTGTGTTGGCAGTATGTTTTGGGTCATTGTACAATTGCATGATAAACTTCCTTTCAGTTAGTTTGGATGCATTTCTCTGTAAATTGGCAAACAAAACATTTCTGTAGACTTCTGAATTCATTCTGCTGCTACCATCATGGGTTACATCATCAATAAACATGAATGAGCCTGTTCCAGAAGCAGACATGGAAGCCCCAGGCAAGTCACTGTCTCCACCATGGTTCACAGATGAGCCTGTATGCTTTGGATCATAAACAGATCCTTTCTTTCTCTACACTTTGACCTTTCCATCATTTTGGTAGAGATTAATCTTGGTCCCATCAGTCCATAAAAATTTCTTCCAGAACTTATGTAGCTCATCTCTGTATTTCTTTAGAAATTCCAACCCGGCTTTCCAATTCTTACTGCTCATGAATGATTTGCATCTTGTAACATGGCCTCTACATTTCTGCTCTCAATGTCTTCTTTAAATTGTGAAATATTCAACCCTTCACTATGAATATTGGTAATGTCACTAACTGTTGTTTTTGGATTTTCCTTACAGCACTCACAATGTTTCTGTCATCAACTGCTGTTGTTTTCCTTGGTCAACCTGGGTTTATGTCTGTTGCTCAGTACACCAGTGGTTTCTTTTTTTTTCTGGATATTCCAAATTATTGTGTTGTTTGTCAAATGGCTCTGATTAATTTTTCCTTTTTTTCTCAGCTTTAAAATGGCTTGCTTTTCTCCCATATGCAGCTCTCTTGTCTTAATGTTGGTTTATCCTTTTAAAGGTGAAATCCAAGTTTAAAACTAAGAGTAGTCATTCACAGATTTTTAATGTTCAAATAATCAATTTAAAAGGCAACACCTGGGCAACAAGAAACACCTGTCAGTCAATTGTCCAAATATTTTTGCTCACTTGAAAAATGGGTGGGTTCAAACAAAAGGTGATATATCCTAAATTGTTTAACACATCTAATGTAAATGCCAGGAAATAAAACCTGGAATTCTGAACTCTTAATTAATGGTCTAATCTTAAGCCCAAATGTTTTCATAGAACAAGAAAAACAAAGGAATTGGCCTTGCTGTTCCAATACTTTTGGATGGGACAGTATATATATATATATATATATATATATACAGAAATAATTTTAAAGTGTGCTATATTTATGGGATAAAGTGCTCAATATCAGAGATAGAGCATATGCAAATATATATATATATATATATATATATATATATATATATATATATATATATATACATACATACAGTTTTTTAATTTAAAAATTATTTAAAAATGTTTTAATTTTTTAAAAAGGTGTAATTGTTGATGTAGTGGCAACTCTATCCAATGCAAAACTACTTGCTACAGAAACCACTCCTGCTTGTGTGACATGGTAAAGAGTCCTGTTGCCAGACATAGGGTCTACCAGCAGTCACACTCTTGACCCAGAAACACACTACATCCTCAGTGCACTTGATATAGGCTTCTGTGTTGAGTTTGTGGTTCTCACCAACAAATTTCTGAAGATATTTCTTATCCGAACAATCAGAGTAAGATTTCTAAGCTACCATACCTTTGTAATCACCATTGGACTTATCCGACTCTTTCTGAATCCTCTGCACTGTCCTCAGATTCACACTCAAACACTCTGAAACACCCGTATTGAAGCTTCCAGTATGAAAGCCAAGCAGTACAAGATGCTGTTTCCAAATTTCTAGCAGAGTAAATTGCATCCAGGTGCTCTTTTTCTCACGGACGGTGCCCAACTGACCCTACTATACTGTGCAATTGACAAAATCAAAAACAAACAACGTGCATGTGTGAAATTAAAAATATAAAATGGTGAAAGTTTGCTCATCATAACCTGTATATATATATATTCCCAGTTTGTGGTACCTTTGGAAAGTGCCTGAAAACCATACCACAGGTTGACTCAAGCTTTGTGAGTGAAATTGGGTAGATGGAACACTTTGGGATGTTGATAGCTGTGCTACCACAAAGTCACAAGTCATCATGACCGAGGGTTTGAGTGTGCTGATGTTCTTCAGATTGTTGATCATTCTAGATAACATGCTCCCTCCCAGAAAACGTAACTATGTTCTGCTCAGCATCGTTGCAGTATAAACCACAGGTTGGCTTTTTGGGTGGTGAACAAACACAAATGTGCCTGAGTGAAAGTCTGCAATAGGAATTGGCTAGCCGCCCTAGTAGAATACCAGTGGTCAGCTATTATATATATATATATATATATATATATATATATATATATATATATATATATGTATATGTGACAAGAAATGCAGATTAATGGCTGGCTTTTATGACCCACTGTTGTTCATACAACCAATGAATGCAGTGTTGTGTGGGGAGTTTAACTGAAGGGCTGGACATATCAGTGATGGTCATACTTGATTTGTGAGTCAACATCCACTATATATATAAACATACATATATATATATATATATATATATATATATATATATATATATAAATATATATACATACATACATACATACATACATACATATATATATATATATATATATATATATATATATATATGTATGTTTATATATATGTGTATGTGTGTGTGTATGTACCATCTGTAGCAGGTATGCAGAAATTCTAGCGGCCTAAAAAGGCATTTTAGATCAAGACATCCAGACCAGCCAGTGGTCACTAACTGACTGACATGCGCATCTTTTGGTGTGAAGTGCAAATCAGTGCCATGACTTAAGAATCATCTTAAATGACACCAGCAAAAAGGTGAAAATTGGAGGTAAAAAATATCAGTTAATTTGCAGTCTTATTAGTTTTTTCAATTCACCATATACTTTTGTTCTAATCTTTGATTGTCTTTGTGTTAATTATTTTCCTGCTAAAATCCCTTTTACTATGCAACCTTCAAAGATACAAACCTTTTGCTAAGTGGTAAATTTAAAGAAGGTTGTATACTTACCACTACCAGAAGCCATCCAGTATATGGTCTCACAGTTAGCAACAAAAACCTCCATGTTGTTTTTATGCTGGAAGAAGCTACCCAAGCAAAATGATTGTAAAGGGTATCTGGAAAAACAAGAAATTAAGTGTAAGTAAAAAATATTGTCTGACAAAAATAGCATCTGAAACCAACAATAGCAAAAAGAATATATTCTTAGATCAAAATCAACATTGCTTTATATATATATATATATATATATATATAAAAAAGAGAGAAACCACAAATGTCTTTGGTTGTAATGTGGATTTTTAAAACAATATTTTATGCTTTATTTTCTATAATTTTGCTACATGCGTTACCAGTCTCATGACCCTCATCAGGCAAAGAGTGGATATTTCCACATATTATTAAAAAGAATTAATTTTTCTTATGTTTTTCGATGTTAAATATTCTTTGACGATGATGGAAGCCAGTGTATGAATGTTGGTACCATTGCTAAAGGCCTGAATGATCTTTTTCCTATCACCATTGCTCAGTTGGGAAGACAGTGAGACTGACACAAAGCGATTTTAGCAAATTTGAAATTCTTTCAAAAGACAAAAGAATGAAAATCAGATGGAGGAGCAAAGAAAACCCTTTGAAAATGACAGTTAATACTGTGAAGCATCCTGTCAGTTTTATGGTTTGGGGTTGTTTCTCAATCATTGGGTCTGGATTTTTCAAACCAGTAGATAAAACACTGAACAGCACTCAATACTCAAAAATATTGGAGACCTGCTTGTTGCCATCTGCCAAAAAAACTTTGAATCAATTAAATCTTACTTTTATGCAAGACAATGCTCTCTGCCACACATCAAAGCAGATGAAAAATTACTTTTCTGAAAAAAATGTCAGTGTTATGGCAGGGCCACCACAGTCTCCTGACGTAAACCCAATCAAGAATTTATACAGCATAATAAAATTGAGACATTTGATGATAATCATTCAAAACAAAGAAGCTTTGATTGAAAATTTTATTATGGAGTGAAACAGTTTGTTAGGAAATGACATCTGCAAAAATCTCAATAAGAATATGGCGGACAGAGTCAACAAAGTTCTGTGAAACAAAGATGGAAGCATAAATTCCCAATGAAATTTTTCTTTGGCATTTTTATTTTACTAAATTTTATTTTTTAAGAAAATGTTAGATTAACTTTGTACTTAATTACTATAGTATAAAAAGTCAATAATTTTTTTACACAGTAAATATTTACCTTAAAGACAAAAAAATGACATGCCTTAGGTTTGTTTCTTAAGAAATTTTTTGTAAAATAGAAATGAATGTATCATTTCCCTTATTTTCTTTATTTTTTAAAACTCTATTTTTCATCTAAAATATTAAGAAAAAAAGATTTTTTTTACCCCCAAAATTTTACTGATTCAATTTTTTGCACAGCACTGTACATATATATATATATATATATATATATATATATATACAAATACAGGTAAGATGAGAATGAAATTAAAATTACAATGTTTGTAACATTTAACTTAAAAGAGGGCTCAATACAAAGTAGAGGAATATTATTTATTTTAGGATATTACATCAAAAACATGTCAAAATTGCTACACAGTTGCAGTCATGTTTTGATGCGCATACAACACATTTCATCAGGTGATTATATATTACTGGCAAATGAACGATTTAATCAGATTTAAAAGCAAAATACAGCCTTTTTTTATGAAAAAAGAGAAAAAGAAATGAGTTGGGTCGTTATAAGATTTGTGGGCTTTGCTTAACCAATCAACTGATCAAGTATGACCTACATTAAATTTAAACTAAGCGAAGAAGCAAAAATTAAGAAATTATTTTCCATAAATGGGTCTTGACCTATATGTTTGAAATCAATGATAGCAACAGATGTTAAACAGGAGTGTATGTGGATTTATTTAACCCATAGCTGGGGGAAATTATATCTTTGCCAAGGGTTTTTGAGCAAAAGTGAATATAATGAAATTAGACTAGAATATGAACTTCTTTCTCCACTTTTTTCTTCCAAGCTGCTATCCATTACACAACTCGTGCATCCAGACTTCTATGAGCCAATTTAATTTTGTATAAAAGAAGATAAGAAAATAAAAACTTACTGGTTATCTTGAACATCTTCCCCAATTTGAGAAATGAACTCTGGATCATTTTTCAAAATTGCACTTGCAGCTTCATGCAGAGCAATCTTAAAAAAAGAAAAACAAATAACAAAAATAAAATCAATTCTTTTGAAATGATATACATAGTCCTATTCTATGACTCACTCTCAATTTCTGACAATTACAATCATTTTTCTTGATTTTTCTATATATTTCTGGTGTTAAATTATTTACAAATGTATTTTTCTTGTGAGGATATTTTTGCTATGCTGGAACATGCCACATATTATGATAAACTAACGGAAAGAAAAGGACTGTTTTGAACATAAATCATAGCAAATTCATTGACATCATCACATAGGACATAAATATTAGTTTAGTTTTTCCACTGGGACAGAGATAATATTGTTCTAAGGATGTTGTGATAGTTAGCATGCTCATAGACTATTCTTGAATGTAAAGAGTTGTACTCAGTGCTTCAAGCCTAGAATCTTGTATCATACTAATCTAAACTTAGTAAATAACAGGAATAGTGTTCTGAAAGTGAAGTAAATGCATATTGAGAAGAGGAGGATGAGAAGATCTCAGCCCAGCCCACATTCCCAAATATCTGTTATTTTGTCACTGTAGCTAGAAAGTATGTTCTTTATGTTGTAAAATGCCAATTTGCAAGATTCAATTCATTAATATCTTTTTCTTTCTGATCATTGACTTAACCAAGTCAATTAAAAAGTGTGGGATTTTAAGTGTTGAACTCTGGACCATCATTAAGTTCCTGTTTGCTGCAGAAAAAATACTTCATAAGATTTCCAACCAGTTTATAAAACTCTCTACTATTAGAGGCTAGAAATTCTGTGAGATTCCAAATGAAAACTACAGATTGTTGAATATTTTATTTTAGATGAATAATTAAAATAAAAATGAAAATCACTTAGTGTTGGCCAAGTAATGCTGGAGGATGATCCTAAATTTCATATCCTAAGTGTCTTAGCTCCATTACTGTTGTTCATCAAGAATGGAGCCTAACAAGCTGATCAAGACCAATTTTGTTGCATGACATAACAATTAAGAAACTGTTCAATTTTCATTCTTCAGTTACTTAAAAGAAATGCTGTAATATATGTTAAATGGCAGTTTTTAATTTCTTACAGTCCAAATGACTTTATCCTTTCTTAGAATTTAAAGTTTTGTTATAACAAGTGTTTGGTTGCAAAGGAAAGGAACAAGCATGAAAACTTCAACAGCATGTATTTGTTGAATTTTGGTATATATATATATATACATATATATATATATATATAGTTGTTTGAAAGGTGGCAAAATTGTTCATATGTGGTTCTTCAGTTGCTGTTGGTAAGAGAAGTGATTAGGTGTAAGGGTATTGTTACTACTTGACCAATTTCTTGGGTTGGTTGGCTGAGGTCACAGTTGGGGTCAGAGGATAGGTCTAAAGCTGATTTGTGGAGTTTGGCATATGCTCTTATTCACGGTTACAGTTGTGACAAGGGAAGTGATCATGGCAGTGACCACAACATACCTGCATGTCAGCAGGTAGCCTTTTGGCCTGCCACTGTGATATTCGTTATGAGGGGTTTTCTTTTAGGCATATCTGGTGGTCCCTGGGTTATTCTTATCTGGCAGGAATGTGACTATTGTATTTTTATTGTAGGGAGTTGTTTTGTGGACTGGATGTAATGTTTGGAGCCACTGCAAAGAAAACTACTGTTTTATTTTGTGTTTTGCATTCTTAACACTTACATCTGGCTGGCATGTTATACAAATCAGAAAGATATCCATTTGCAGTGGAGTGTAACAGGTTTTTAAAATAAAACAAAAATCTCACTTGTATTTCTGCTGAAGTAAAATGACTGAAACCAGATTTGTACAAAATGGCCATCCATTCCTTCATTGAACTTCTTTCACAGTACAAAGGTGCTGAAATAAATACAGTGTCAAGAAAATATGAGTGCACAAGCATTTTTAATTCAAAAATACAAACTAAAAATTATTTTTTATAAAAAAGCAATTAAAATTAAAAAGTTTTGATGCACAAGAATGTTATAAGCTAAAATGTATCCTTTTAGATATACAGGGTGTCCATAAAGTTCGTGTGCACTTTAAAAAATTAACTTTATTTGTATTTGCAATAGAAATAATCTGTAAAAATTGTTATAAAGTTTAATGTACCTAGTTTTAAGTATAGCTAAATCGTATTACCTTTGTATTGCTAATGATGGAGGACATGTGGAAACTTAAATAAAATTTCAATAAAACCTTAAAAAATATAGATTTACTTCTTTCTAATCCTTTTTACGAATTATTTCTATCGCAAATACAAATAAAGTTATAAATTTTTTAAAGTGCACACGAACTTTATGGACACCCTGTATTAAAATATTTGCATTTTACAGACCTATGATCATTTTTGTCAAAAAAAACAAAAAGAAAACAAAAAAACCTAAGATCACACACACATTTTACATAAAGCTCTTCATAATGTGTGAGCTGTACTTGTGAGTACAAGTTTTTGTATTTCTTTTTTTGTATAACATGGGCTACTAGGAATCCCTTCAATGAGTCTATTGGAACCTTTTCCAATCAATCCCCAACTACAACTGGAAATATTGATGTCCTCATGTACCACATTTCTTTTAGATTTCTACTTCAAGATCCTTGTATTTTGATAGTTTTTGAAGATCTTCAAATATACATTACAATCTGCAGGAACTGCCATGTCAATGGAAAGCACATCCTGTTTTTGTGGTTTTGATCACAATGTCTGAGTGATTAGTTTTGATTGTTCTGTCTGTCTGTATTGTAAACTCCCATAAAATTGTTACAAGTCCTTTGTCTACAATCAGGTTTGGGTGATGTTCATATCAGTTTCTTGCAGTTTCCTTCTTGTAAAAGTTGCATATTTTCCAGTGCAGATATTGATCCACTCTATCATGCCGAGTTTTATATTCAGTGCATGCTAACACTGTGCAACTTGATACAAGATGGTCAATTGTTTCTGGATATTTATCACAAAATCTGCATTTGGGGTCAACACAATTTTTCAGTATGTGTTCTTGGTAATTTCTAGTTAGCAATCAAGTCGGTCCTGTGCAATAAGAATAAAATCTTCAGTTTCAGCCTTTAATCCTGTACTACATAATCACTTCATGACAAAAAAAAAAAAATAAAATTAACGCAAATTTTACATAGATAAAGCTCTTCTTCTTCTTCTTCTTCTTCTTCTTCTTCTTCTTCTTCTTCTTCTTCTTCTTCTAATTATTGTTGTTGTTGTGATTATTATTATTATTATTATATTTAGTATATTTTTATGGACACATGGCCGAGTGGCTAGAACATTTGCATTCTGACAATGAGACCCAAGTTCAAATCTCACCATGGTCGATTTGTCAGAAAGGAGAATTTCTGATGTTATCAGACTGGAGGAGTCGATCCCAGCATACGACACCTTTGAAAAGTGCCTGAAAACCATACTACGGGTTGACCCAAGCCTTGTGAGTGAAATTGGGTAGATGGAACCCATGGGTGCTGTTGATAGTTGCACTAGCACAAAGTCACAAATCTTTGTGGCCAAGGGCTTGAGTGTGCTGGCCTTGTTCAAATTGTTGATCACACTAGATGATACGCTCTTTCCCAGAAACTGTAACTAAGGTCTGCTCAGTATAGTTGCAATATAAACCACAGGTGGGCTCTGTGGGTGTTGAACAAACACAAATGTGCCTGAGCAAGCGTCTGAAATAGGGATTGGCTAGCCACCCTAATAGACGGGTATCTTTGAATACAAGTAGCCAGCTATACATATATATATACATACATTATTATCAATACAATTGATCCATACATTTTGCTTCAGATACTATAATGACAAATACAAAGATTAAGATTCTGGTAATATTTAAACTGGGCCATATGGATACTGAAACTGCTCAGAAAATTTAAAAAGTGGAAAGAAATGAAACAATGTCTGATCATACTGCCTAAAATTAGTTTAAGCATTTCAATGGTGCTCACTTGTCCCTTGAATCAAGTGGATGACCATCAGTCATCATACTTTAAAATGCAAAACCATGATTGCAAGCACAAGGAAATTTTTAGAAGAGCAATGAAGAATATTAGATAAACTCAATGAAATAAGCTTTGAAGAAACATGAAAAACAAAATACTTTTTTTAATACATCGTAATAGAATAAATTAAAAATAACTTGATTACATATATGTATATTTTAAGACATTTTTATGTTTATACATTCTTTTTTTTTTTATAGATACAAATATTTAAAACAGGTAAAATGTATAATTATACATATATATATCTGTTGTTATTTGAGATAAGAACTGGATGGATTCATGCTGCTCTGAATTCTCTTGGTCATTTTGACAGTTTTATTGGTTCCTGGAAAGGGGATGTTTCTCTGTTAAGTGTGTGTGTGTGTCTCATATTACCAGATGTAGTAGAGAAAACATGACATGTTCATTCAGGCAGGATAATTAACCAATTAAATGTGTCTATTTAGATTAACCAATTAAATGGGTCTATTTAGATTTCAAAACTCTTAAGCCCATGAGCCATTGATTCTTCTGGAAACAAATTAAAAGAAAGTCAACAACTGCAAAAGTCAACAGCAGATTTACTAGCGTCAAAAGACCCATTTGGTACCACAGCTACTTCAAAGAATCACAATCAGCCTTCTACATCACAACTGAGATATACATATGTCTGAGATACCAGTCACAATTGGACTCTCTTTGTTTCTGGATGCATGTACATGAAAAAACCTCCTCTTTCTTAACAGAATATACTCTCTCTTTCACATGCATACATACTTACAGAAACCTTTTAATTTACATAAATCGAAGCATAATATTGTGAACTCTAAATAACACAGTTTCACTTTCATGTTCAATTTTAGTATTTTGAGGAACTAAAATTATTAACATTATTTTGAGGAACTAAAATCTTTCTTCCAAATTCTGTTAAAGGACACAAAGTTAATAGAGTATTTGTTGTAATCCTAAATATTAATCTTGGGACCACTATGTGGAATGATCCATCTCCCCACCATTAATGGATCTGTCTTGAACACGTATATTCAGGAGAACTCTGGTGATATGCAGAGTATATTAAAACTTGAAGGAGTCAGGCAGTCTACTGCCTGCCTCTGCTTTTCGACCTCTGCTTGTCAACCTCTGAATTACGCTATGCCAATGGGCATTGTCTTGTGTGTCTTGTTTGGGAAGGTGTATGCAGGGTCTACAGGGAATTTTTGACTGAGCCTATTGGCTTGGAAAGACCCACATTAAGCCGGCCATGTGCCACATCCTTCTCTGTGGGGAACTCAGATAAATACCGGCTACATTAAAGCTTACTGATAAATGATACATATTGTCTAGAACAGCATTTCTCAACCTGGATTCACTGGAAACCTTAAGGTTTCATAAAAGGTCCCCAAGGGTTTCGTGAGAACAGGTAAGATAAGCAAAATGAATGAATTTTATTTAGCATTACCGGAAAATTTGACAAAGAAGTGTTAATTTTTCTTTAAACCAGTTATTCAAAAATATATACTATGATATTTACCATGTGAACTACAATGAAAATAAAATAAGATAGATAGGTATATAATTTTGTTTTTGCACAGGGGTTACTTGAGACATGTAATTTATTTTAAGGATTACACAAGGGTAAAAAGGTTGAGAAACGCTGGTCTCGAACAATTCTACTATACCTTTGCACACATCATTACAATCAAAGAAATTGTAAATTGTGTATATAAAATTTAATCTGTTGTTTCAAACAGGTATTTTTTGTCGTGATTGAATATCGTTACCATTTAGCCATTTCTTATAATTTATGTTTGTGGATATTGCATATTTTATTTGAAGCACAATTTTAAATATTCACGCAACCTTTTTAGATCGACTAGAAGTTTCTTTGTTTCAAGGGACAATTGTAAAATAATTGTTTTATTAATATTCCTTAAAGTAGCCAAGAATTTTTCAGTTTTATAATGACAAAGATGCAATATAGTAACATATCGATACATTCTTTATTCTTGAAAAAGAAGTAGCTTACTATAAGAAAAGACTAGCCTTTGCTTAATATTGTTCCACATGCTACTTTACTAATATAACATTACCTGTTTTCTAAAAATTAAGTTGTCCTGGGTATGATGATAAACGACATCTAGCAGCAAGGACATGATCAGGAAATTGGAGGTTTTGAGGAGTGTGGAACCACCTCTTAGCTGCTGTTGTTCCAAGATCCACCCTGATCCAGGGTGGTAGTACCTGTTAGGGACATAGCTGTAGGCAAATAGTGAACTTCCAAACAAAAACAACTCATTTTTATAATAAAATGAGAGCAAAAATACATATATAGTAAATTACCAATAATACATTTTATGATCTAAAAACTATATATCTAAAAAAAACATACCTTTAACCAGGAAATGTTAAATTATATACAAAATATCTGTAGTTGAAGCCATAAAATTGCATATAAAATATTTAGATTTCGGCATTAAATAATCCATAGAGGTTGAATAAAATCAACCAATCAAAAACTACAAATTAAGCCACACCTTATCACTGATTCTCTCTTTCACTCTTTCTCTCCCTCAGAATTCCTCAACAAGGATGTACCTGTAAATATACACCTCTATTAGCAACAAGCAAGAAGAAATCTCTAGAATTAATCATGTAAATTCTGCAGAACTCAACCAGCATAAGACTTTATTTTGTTTGGTATAATTTGGTATATATTTTATGCTTTTTACCTGCCATTTTAAGAAGCTTGAATCCAGCAATGGAAATGGAAGCATTCTCATTATATGTACTCATCACATTAAAGAGTGTTTTGCTGATGAAACCACAGTCAATCAGGTACAGGATAAGCCCTAAAAAGAAGTAGAAAAAATAATAACATCACACAATGTAACAATCTACCAATGTATATAATGTATATGCATATAATATATAATGTACCAATGTATATAATAACTGGATAGTAAATATACAAACAATATGAACTGACACATCTTCCCTGATAAGATTTTTAAATCATTCTGCAGAGAAAAACTTTTTTTTTAATCATTTCACACCAAGCAAGATAATAAAGCCACTAAAACACAAGGGGTTACTGAGTGTGAAAGAATATGAGAAAAGGAAAAACATTATTGAGGCAAATAACAATAAAAGAACAGGAATTAAGGATACTGATGATAATGATTGATATTGCATTTAAATATTTTGAAGATCAATGTTGATAGAAAACCAAGAAGCTGGAAAAGAGTTCAGCAAGTGATAATTGTGAGAAAAAAAACTGTTACTGAGGTGATTCCTTTACAAAGGAAGTCACAACGACTATAAATAGCTACAGCTATTACCCATGAGGCTGTTGAGTGCATACTACTTTCCTTGAGTCAGTAACACTAGACTACAATTGTGTCGCCGATATCTAAAGAACTGAAAGAACAATTATCACTGGATAATTATGAATATGCACAAGTGTGGCTTATGATATTAGTAGCTAAAGCTAGAACAAAAAAAGCTGAAGGATTTGAAACCAATTGGATGAGAAAACCAATTAATTGATCTCTTCTTTGCAACTTCTGGTTGTGAGGCCATTATAAAATTGTCTATACACAGATGTCCTCAAATGGCACAGTGGATAAAGGCATTAGTTAGATCCAGTGACAAGACTCAAAGAGTGTGATTCCAATACCCAGCTAAGGCAGTGGAGAACTTTCAGAGGGAATTTAACAAGAGATAACTGATAACTGACATCCTTTAAACATGGCACGTGGAAATAGAACAGTCTACCCCAGTGAGCAAAATAAAGGGTTCAGTTCAACATTCTAACCACCTGAAGAAGGCTGAAGTGTACAATGGCTGAAACGTTGTAATAAATATGGCAACAAAGATGAGGACAATAGTTTGAATAATGTAAATAATGTAGGCTGCTAAATATTGTGAATTTGAGAAATTGGGAGTGGAAACCAGTCAAATGAAGAGGATTTGATCCAAATGAAATTAGTAAATGGCCTGCAAAATGAGGAGTATTGGCAAATGACTCTAATTTACAACTGGGAAAGTTGTCACTAGAACAGTGTGTTGAATTTGTTCAGTAACAAGAATTAATTGGAAAATTTAGTAGAAAAAAGTAATGGAACCAGCAGAGGAAATGGACACATATGTGATTAAGAATAAAAGATAAAATAATATCTACTTTTTGTGAATATCAACATCAAAGAGAAAAACAAATTTCTGCCATCTAAAAAAAAATATGAAGATATTATAATAGGCTTGTTAAGATGGAAAAATGCCATATGGAATTAAAACTGCAAGTGTGGTTTCTCAAGGGGCTATAGAACAAGTTATAGGTAGTGATATAAAAAAATATAATATGCTACCAGTATTATATTTGTGCTGGTGCTATTAATGACAAAGAAGTGAAAAGGAAAACTATTATTGTTTTGAATAAGTTAGAAAATACTGGATTAATAATTAATAAAAAAATGTGTGCCCAACACTAAAAAAAATAATTTTTGAGATATTCCATATCTAACGAAGGCATATCACCAGATCAATTGTCAAAGTCAAAGTACCTAAGAACAAAAAAGAATTGGAATCTTAGGACCTATTAAATTTCTACAGATGATATGTTGAGTGATACTTCAAATTGATGGAACCTTTTGCTGCTTTATGAAAAAAGAATGTGGAATTTATTTGGGCAAAAGAATGAGTGGTATTTGAAAATTTAAAAGCTATTCTGGTAAAGAAGCCAGTAGTAAAAATATTTGACCATAGAAAGGAATTAGTAGTAACAACTGACGCAAGTGAACAGCCAATTTTGGGAATATTTGCTCAAGATGATCATCCTATTATGTATCTTTTGAGAAAATTGTCAAAAGCCGAATTTAACTACTCAAGTATTGAGAAAGATGCATTTGCCATAATATGGATAACAAACAGAGCTCATCAGTTTTTGATTAGAAAAAAATAGACCATAGACCTTAGAATTCATATTTAATCCCAGGAGGGAACTTCCTAAGGTAATGTCTTCTAGAATTCTAAGATGAGCCTTAATATTAATGGTGTTTGATTTTGATATTGAATATGTGAAAGGCAATACCATTCTGCATGTAGATGCTTTGTCTAGATTGAGTGTTTTAGAAAGTGAAAAAGAGGAGGAAAATTCATATGAAAAAATGAAAAAGATCATGATCTCCCATATCTAGACAATCTCTTAGAGAGAAGGAGGAAGATAATGAGGAGAGAAAAACTCCCAGAAGTACCAGGGGAAATAGGGGGACAAAACCTCTTCAGTACAGGGAGATGAGGTGACTCATTTACATATGAAGTCACAAAGACTATAAATAGCTACAGCTATTACCCATGAGGCTGTTGAGTGCATACTACTTCCCTTGAGTCAGTAACACTACACAACAGTTACTATAGAATTTATGGTTATATCTAGCATTTTCAACTGTAAAATGATGAGATCTAACATCCATTCTAGTATTGTGCTTAAATTCATATAGTTGTTTTGGTTGTTGTACACTTTGACCTTCTTCAAATGTCTTACCAGATTTTTTTCTGAAAGCTTTATAAAACCCACTGGAGTAGATAGTTCTCATTCTGTTTTCTGAGCTTAGGAAATATTTCATTTCATTAATTTTCGTTGGCATTATTCAGTTTTTGTTTAGCTTGTCAATTTCTTAGAATGAAACACAGTATGTGACTTATAAAGATTACCTGTCACAGAATTTACACCTATCAGGAAACCATATATGATTTAAGTAATGATTTAACAACCTAATAATATTTACAAACGAAATATAAGTGAATAAACATTGGAAAAAGAGTGAGGATCTGTGAAATGATGGAGGGCTATAACCAGGTACATCTACACATTGCTTGATTTTGGTGGGTTCAATATAATTCAAGTGATGCCTTTTAGAATTTTTTTATTTGAATATTTTTAATATGCGTTTGGTTGAATCTACAGATGCAGAATACACAGTTTATTAACATGTTATGTACACATTAATAAATTATTAATGCATTATGTACACATTGTATTACTTTGTGTAGACATTTGTTTATATTATTTGAAGTTTTGGGATGAGGTATTGTTGTCATTATCATTCCCAAAATTATATTAACTAGTATCATCATCTTTATTATTTTTATTTGATTAACTTTCCTTCCTTTTCTCCAATTAGTATGCATTGTGCTTGGACAGTCATGTGACTCCAGTGGTCAATCACCTGACCACCTTCTTGACAAAGACAACAGTGTTCTAGTAAATGCTATTAAGACAAGATATACTCCAGAATTTGTTGGTAGACGCAGACTCTCCTAACATGAAAGGGCCAGACTTGTGAGTAAAGAAAGATTTTGTAACATCGACAAGCTTTCCTTTTCAAGGTTGGAGAGAAGGCATGCAAGTAAATATGTTTTCTTTCTAGAAAATAAAATCTTCATTTATGTTCTCCTACCTTCTTTCTAATTGTTTTATTTTGATTATGATTATTTGGGTAATTATCTGTTTACTATGGTCAGGTACTACTAAAGTTACCCAACATATATTTGGTAAACTATTTACATTGTTCAAACTATCATCCTCATCTTTGTTGCCATATTTATCACAATGTTCCGGCCTTCTTCAGGTGGTTGGAATGTTGAACTTATTTATTTTGCTCACTGGGGTAGACTGTTCTAGTTCCACATGTCATGTCTAATGGATGTCAGTTATCAGTTATCTCCTGTTAATTCCTCTCTCCAAGTTCTCCACCGTCTTAACCAGGTATTGAACTCACACTCTTTGGGTCCTGTCACTGGATTTATCCACTGTGTCATGTATCCTTGAGGACATTTGTATATGAATTTCTGGGACTTATAAACCTAATGTTTTCAGCAACTATTTTTATCAGTGCTCATATTGAATTTTTTTTTGCTGTTATCATTGCATGTTTTTTACCAGAGCTCATAATGCAATTTTCATTGTTATTATTGCTTTTCTCTGGCACTCTTTATTACTGGTTCCCATATTGTATTAATTTCTATGCTTGGTCGACTCAGGAGATTTTTGAGGCCTAGCATATGTGCTGATTCCTTAAGTTTATGAATTTTCCAATGATGTTCTTTGTCTATGATTTCAACCTGATCCTACAGAGAACAGTGATCTCCCTTTTCTCTCCATATGTGGTCAGCCATGCCTGATTTTTCCACTTCCCCTTGTGTTACAGCTTTTTGGTGTTCTTGAAGCCTTACCTTAAGGGGGCTGCCTATTTTCCCTTTACATTTCTTTCCACAGCTGCACTGGATGGCGTACACACAGTCTTTAGTCATGTTCTCCTCTATGGGGGGGGGTCTTACTCGGGAGAGGTATCTGTGAAGTGTTGTCCAGCTTTTGAAGGTTGTCCTGAGATTATATAGACCGCATATCCTTTGTAATATAAATAGATATATTTGGTAACCTAACATTAATTCTATTTTGGGTATGATGCTAAACTACATTTGCATCCTGGGTAAAATGATAAACTATGTCCAACAGCAAGGCCTCTGATCAGGAGGTTTTGAGGAGTGTGGAATCACCTCTTAATTGCTGGTGTTCCCAGCTCCACCCTGACTTGGGGTGGTAGCACCTGTTAGGGTATCCAGCTATAGGCAAATAGTTGACCCCCAACCTGGGGTCAAAACACTATGAAAGTGTAAAAATAGGTTTTAATACCAGAAACAATTTGTCTATATTTTTGAGATGAGGTATTATGTACACTATTTACATTATTCAGACTATTGTCCTCATCTTTGTCGCCATATTTATTACAACATTTTGGCCATTGTATGCTACAGCCTTCTTCAGGTGATTGGAATGTTGAACTGAACCCTTTATTTTGTTCGCTGGGGTAAACTGTTCTAGTTCCACATGCCATGCTTAATGGATATCAGTTGTCAGTTGGAGAGGGGAATTAACAAGAGATAACTGATAACTGACATCCATTAAACATAGCACATGGAACTAGAACAGTCTACCCCAGCCAGTGAAATAAAGGGTTCAGATCGACATACCAACCACCTAAAGAAGGCTGGAGTGTACAACAGCTGAAACATTGTAATAAATATGGTGACAAAGATGAGGACAATAGTCCGAATAATGTAAATAGTGTACAGAAATAAATTGTAAAGAATTCTTGCCAGCAATAAATTTTTTAAGAAAAATTATTATTATTACCAGCAATACCTTTTGGAAAAAAAATAATAACCAGCAATATATTTTTGAAAAAAAAATATTACCAGCAATAAAAATGTTGTCAGTATTAAATAATGTATTGAGGTTGATAAGCCATAAAAAAACAAACCAAACCAAATGACATTATTTCAACCAGTTCCATTCAGTCCTTTATTCACATTATCTAAAGATCTGAGATGAAACAATGTTATCATGTAAATATATGTTGAGTAACTTTAATAGGATATGTCTTTATCTCTGCTTTTATTATTACATACAATTGATGGGTACTCCAACTTTTTATAGGCATTTCTTGCCTCTGATGATCTTTGAAAAGAATCCTTTATCTTGTCTACTGTTTTTAAAAAATTCAATACACATTAAATGAGAAAATCAAATTTCTGTATTAGTTTAAAAACAAAACTAAAAACCTACCTCTGTGAATCATGTTAACAAAAATGTTTAATATAAGATCCAGTATTTTCTCACAGGTGATGTTGTCAACAGCAAAATCTTGGAGAAGTTTGGGAATATCACTTGCTATTATCATGCTTCTATATTTTTCTGAAAATTTTAAAAAGAATTTTAATTAAAGATTATTTTTATCTCACCAAAACCATTTCAATCAATACAGTATCATAGTAGTGTTAAGTTGTTCCTGTTTCTCAGATAAAGCATTGTTAATTATTCATTTTTAATGAGTATTTCACTTTAATTTACTTCATTTTAATTTCTTGATGAGTACTTTTTGTACCAAACACAAGTGTTGCCTAGAATACAAATTACAATTTATAAAATAAGAATCCTAGTTCAAATAAGTGTTCTGCAGTTAATATTTATATAAGTTTAGTAAACATGCTAGGAAATCTTTTTAAAAATACTAAGGTTGACATATCAAATAAGCACTGTACTGGGCAGAGAGGTATGGAAGGAAATAATTATACACAAGAAGAGAATATAATAATCTTAAATTGTTAGAATTTCTTTGAATAAACATTGTCAATTATTATCAATTTTTTATTAATTTTTGTTTATTTTTGTTGCTAAGAAAAAAACTAGTAAACAAATAATTGAAAAGAATTGTATAACTTAAAGCCTACTACTACTATTATCACTACTACTATTATTAAGTATAAACAAACAATATGATTTGGAATAAAAAATCAAATAATGAAAAATGTTGATATACATATACATATATATAAAAATCAAATAATGAAAAATGTTGGTATACATTTACATATATATATATATATATATATATATATATATATATGTAAATTTGAACAACAGCTGATTAACTTTCATAACCTAATCATCATGGCAGTGATGATTAGGTCAGAAGGGGTCACAATCATAACAGATGTAAGAACAAATCCAATGAAAACTCAATCCTTGTTGTTTGCTGAATGAATGGAAAATGAAAAGCAAGTTGAATGATGCAATAAAAACATTGACCAAAATAAGATGAAAATAAAAAGTAATCAAAACATTATAAATGTTTGTCTTTAGGTTAGAATTGTCTGGAACCATTTCTGTGATTTATTTCACAGATTTTGTCCCAAACACTGTAATCATATATCATATATGTACAGATGTCTATAATGGCAGGAGTTTTGCATATTTAAACATTTTTATAAGGACATTAATATGAAAAAAAATTAGCATTTAGAAAGAAGATGCTGAAAACATTTTTTGTTTTCATTTCCTGTGTCCTTGCTTTTTTGTTGTGTGTGTGTGTGTGTGTGTGTGTGTGTGTGTGTGTGTGTGTGTGTGTGTGTGTGTGTGTGTGTAACAAGTAATGGATACTGGGTGTTATCAAAACACTTTATTATACAAGAAACTAAACCTATCATAAAACTTGAAAACTGTCCTGGTTTGGAACTTGAAAACAATAGCAAGCTCATTCATGACTAATGTAACAAAAGGTTACATAGTAAGTTGCCATAGTATGGATCAAGAATTTGAATCTTATTCAAAATCTACTGTAGAAATTTGTTCCTAAATTCATGCATTTTTAATTTGCCATATTTCTATTCTATATTTCTATTCTATTGAGAATGCTCTGACTGTAATGATGCACCCTGATTTTTAGCACAGACGATAGGAACTGGTACAGACTCAGTGACAATTTTTTTTATCACCCCATTTTAAAACTTTTGCTCAAAAATATATTTTTAAGTATTTGTTTAACTACTTTTGAATATTCTCCCAACAATTTAATTTAACAGCCTGTAGTTTTGGAAAAAAATGAATAAAAAACATTCACCTTTGCTTGTAGCACAGAGGCTAAATTATTTAAACTTATTTTAGGAAAATATCATTAAAAGGTAAAAGTAAAAGAAAAAGTAAAAATTCTAATCTAAAATGTTTCATCTCATAAAATTAAATAATATCAACTTACCTGTTTGAACTTTCATACAGATTTTACTCACCTACTTTTGACATAAGAAGATAAATTGGCAAAACAGCTTCTATCAGGTCCTGATTATATCTACCATCTTGATTACAAAATCCAGGCAACATGTGGATCATGTTGTCTGGAATGTCCAACAAAGAGGGATCTGGAAAAATTAGGAACAATAAAAAACAATGAACATCTCTATATATAAAACAGAGGATATCTGTGTGTCAGTCTGTCTGTCTGTGTAATACCTTTTCACTAGCGATCCATCCAACCAATTTTGACCAAGCTTGGCACATATGTTGTACAATGTAAGAGATATGTTTTAGCATAAAAAATCGATAATTTAAAAAAAAAAAATCAATAATTGATAAAGCTGATCAAAAATCTATAATTCAACTTTTTTCCTCTGATTTCATTTAAATGTAGGTTACTTACATCATGACAAGCTCAACAATACCTCGTTTTTATTTCTATGCTACTGCATTTAGCAAAAACCACATATAAAATTGAAAAATCGATTTCAACGTAAATTGATTTCAACACAAATTTTAAACTAAAAACTCCCTCAATTTTCAAGCAATCTAATACAAACTTCACTCAATTGTAGCCAACAATAAGCTGATTGTGAGTCCACTCATATAGTGAAAACCCATGTAAATAGCAAAAAATGGCAATTTTTACTGGTTTCTTTCTTATTCTTTGTTGATTTTTCAACCAATTTTCATTAAACTTAACAATTGCTTTATAAATGTATCCTCTTTTACATCCCTGGTAGCATGCTGACAAATTGAACTAACAAAAAAAAAAAGTAATTGTGGTCTGAAGTGGGTCTTCATGTTGCCTGTTTTACCCCTTCATGTCCTTGGCTAACTTTGATTGAATAAATATATATACTGTTATATCAGTAACTGCATTAATTCAAAATGTTTTTTAATGAAAGTACTTTACAGTAATTGAAGCAGATAGACATGATGCTGTTTTTGCTTCATTCTAATTGAATGCTTTTCCTGATCTACCAGCTGGGTATGGCTAATAGCTATTAATAATTAATTTGTAAAATGACTGCTCTTTTTATTTGTCATAAGAATATTTAGACTCTACATAGGTGAGAATTTGAAGTCTATTAGTTTTCCATCAGTCAGTATTACTGAAAGGATTATGCTCAACATCATCTGAAGAAACAAGAGGACAGTGCAGTAGATATGGAAGTAGATTGACACTTATGACATTCTTGAACACATTATCAAATAAAAATGGAACAGGACAGGTCATGTGGTGAAAATGACAGGAAACAGATTGATCTCAGTTAAACTAACTGGATCCTCAGAAACCAGAAGCAAAGCTGTAGCCATTAAAAGAACTGATGAAAAGATGACTTTGAGCTGCTAATGGGAAAGACTTATGTCGAACAAAAGCAAAAAATGACAACTTAATTCAATAACCTCCATAAATGCATGTACACACATGTGTGCACACACACACACACACACACACACACACACATATATATATATATATATATATAGTCATCCACAGACAGATTGTTTCGTTGTATTGCAGCTCCTCAGTGTGGCTAGACGTCCGATTGCTTCAAGCAAAACCCGACTGATTTGACATCAGTCAGATCTCTTACCACTAGGCCATCATTGGGAATTTTAACATTTTTCTCTAT
The DNA here is from genome assembly GCA_903632075.3 of Acanthosepion pharaonis. Taxonomy (NCBI): domain Eukaryota; kingdom Metazoa; phylum Mollusca; class Cephalopoda; order Sepiida; family Sepiidae; genus Acanthosepion; species Acanthosepion pharaonis. The sequence continues at coordinate 1,545,834 of CAHIKZ030000195.1, read as the reverse complement.
ACGAAATATGCCAGTGGCTTATAGAACTCAATTCAATTTTACTTGAAGAGTAATGCTTAATAATAATAATAATAATAATAGTAATATATATATATATATATATATATAGTGAAAGTCTGACAGACAGACTGACATTTTCTTTCTCAGAATCAGTTTGAATATGATCAAAAATATTTATTTTAAAGCTTCTTATTAAATAGGATTTTAAAATCTATGTTAATAAGAAATAGTTTATTCATAATAATTTATGCCATTTTTTTTATAGATTCAGTCATCTACGGTTGCTCTGCTTTCAGGTAGTTGACTAAAGCAAAGCAAAAAACTATTGACTGTCAATTGATGCAGCAGACAGAATCATTTCCTTTTGCACTAAAAAGGGTAGTGTCAGGAATATATACAAAGAGAACTAGTCATTTTTCAAAGGTTCATGTTAAAACTTTTTCCAATATTAGGTGGAAATAAGTGCCATTGTACATTCGTAGATTTAGTCAAATTTTGATATGGCTGAGGAATCAGCTTCATTAATGTTATAACAGAACATTACCTATTCTATTGTAATAGACTCTCCCACACATAATAAGTAGTAGTAGTAGTAGTAGTAGCGGTCACCAGTTGAGCTCAGTGGAGTTGAGTGAGTCAGTCGATGTCGGACATTGAAGTATCAACCATCACAACTAGATTGCTGTGTCATTAACTAATTATTGCAAGTTCCTAATGTTTTGTATGTCGAACCTAATTTAGGATGACTTATTGAAATACAAGCCTCCACTGTGAAAACTACTCTACAACAATTAAATTTCCAATAGATTATTATTATTATTATTATTGAGTGAAAGAGCAGCACACAAAGTAACACTGGTGTAAAAATATACAAAACCCAACATGTCCATTAATTGGGTAAGTTATATTCACTTACATGCAAATACCCTTGGGAAGGATATGAATTAGCCTATTATTTCCCCAGCTATGGGTTAATTAGTAAAACTTGTATCACTAAATGATTATCTCCAAAAAAATATTCTTACAATCTAAAAAATATTTTCTGGCTTTAAATAACCTTCAAAGCCATAGAAAATGAATCAATGAAATCATTGGTCAACCATGACAGTACATTATACTGTTTGAATAACCCATCATTGTTGGAGCACATGGGGTCCACGAATGTGTATAATTGATCACAAAACAGTGCAACATAGCAGTTACCAACCCATGCTGTGTGGAAACTGTCCAGCTTTCACGTTATCTTGACAATTTGATGGGGTCTGTATGACATTCATACTCAACCATCAGCCAAAAACAATTAGAACTGTGACTCATCACTATATGTTGACACTCTTAGTAATGTCATAAGCCAAGATGAGGCAATGTGTTCAATGTTCTAGTGCCATGAGGGCAACCTGGTGGGTATACTGCTTTCATATCCCATGGAAGCAAAAGAATACTGGACTGACTTACTGGGTACCTCCTGCATTGAATATGGATCTGATCTAAGCCAGTATTGCTTGTCTGTTATGACATACACTAAGGACCTGTGGTTGGCAATTGTACTGTCCATGGTCGGAAATCATACCTTTCATTAGAATATGATACCATAGATTGAGGGATATCAAATGTCATCAGAATTTCAGAAATGGATTGTTGCATCCATGTTTTATACACTATAATCCCCTGTTTGAACTCTGATAATTCATATTATCTTGCTAGGAATGATTTAATCAATCTTCATACTGACTCAGATTTTGTTAAAACACAACATTTTAGAATGATGTCAAGTTATAAAAGCACAACCAACTATTAACTCTATCATCTGTCAATATTTCTGAGATGAAGTATTGTAACTATTTACACTGTTTACATTGTTCAGATGGTTGTCCTCATTTTTTGTCATATTCACAATATTTCAGCCATTGTACGCTCTGGCCTTCTTCAGGAAGAACATTGGAATTTTGAATCAACCCCTTTATTTTATCCAGTTCTAGTTATGTATCTGGATATCTCAGTTTCCTTTTAGTAACTCAACTCTCCAAGTTTTTTTTGTTCACCTCTGTTGTGGTCAGGTATTGAATACACAACTCTTTAGGGTTACTTCAACCAACGTTTTTATACACTGGGTCATGTGAACTTGGGGACATCAGTAAATCTCATTAATTTTTGGATCTTATAACCCCAATGTCTCAGTAATCATTTTTTTTACCAGAGCTCATATTAAAATTTGTTGTTATTATTGTTTTTCTTTATCACTCTGTATTACTGGTTCCCATATTGTATTCATTTCTATGCTTGGCTGGATTAGACAGAGGACATCACTTGAAAATACAAAAACATCAGGAATTATCACATGTGTTAGGCCACAAAAATCTCCTAATAACAAAAAACTGTAATATGTAAAAAAAAAAAAAAATGATTACTAAGAGATTAGGTTTATAAGTCCCAAAAATTCATTCATCGATGTTACCAAGGTCACATGGTTCAGTGGATAAAAGTGATGGTTGAATAGTTGTGAGTTCAATACCTGGCCACAGCAGAGATAAACAAAAAAACTTGGAGAGTTAAGTTACTAAAGGGAAATAACTGAAACTGAGATATCCAGAAAAGGCATGGCATGTGGAACTAGAACAATCTACCCCAGTGAACGAAATAACCCTTTCAAAATTAAAAAAATATATCACCTGAAGATGGTTTACAAGTCGTGAATAAGACAATAAAGATGAACACAACAGTCTGAACAATGAAAATAGTGTAAATATTAACTTTACATACTTCTATCTCGTGATGTCGATGTATTATAAAAATCGACATTTGTTCAACAAATAGATATAATAGTATAGATATTGACATTCAGTTTTAAATTTCCGATTTATATAGGCTGTAAGAAAGACATAACTTCAAATGAAAAACAAGATCAAATAACGTTTTTGAGGTGGAGAAATGCTAGAAATAGCAAAAAGTTGAACAGTGATAATAGAAAAATCAACAAAGAACTTGATAACATTAGCAAGACTAGGACAAGGACAGAACAGGTCTTAAGAAATATTAAAAGGTTAACAAAAAGTGGTTTGACCAGCAAGAAAATATTTGAAGGTAGGATTCTGCAACTGTAAACAGAGAGGAAAAAAAGCAGAATATTGTCTAAAACATGAAAGCAACTAAAATACCAGCTTTAATGGAAAACGATATTCAAACGAAGAAGATCTTATGGAAACAATAAAAACTGCTGGAAGTAACATTAAAGTAAAACATACTTGTCTGAAAGATTTGATCTACTATTTGAAGGGCAGCAACTTTCATTTTAATTGACCCAGTGATAGTTGCTAATTTCAGGAAGGCAATTTCCAACATTTCCCTCTGTTGGGCTTCTGTAATCAACTGGCGGCCATCATTATCTTCTTAAAAGAGAAACAGAAATATATTATTATGATTAATAAAAAATTGACAAAACAAAATCATAAAATATTGTCATTTAATTTTAATTACTGGAATAACTAAAATGAAGATTCAATATAACTATTTTAAAAAATTAATCAGTTTGTCTGACGATCGCTAAAGCGTGAAACCCAGGGTCACAAACTCACATCTATCCAACCAAATATGTTAGCTCTATCTCTGATATTGAGCGCTTTCAAATAAGTACCGCGCATATAATATATAAATAATTATACATATATATATTTATTTATATTTATATACACTTTTCACACACACACACACATATATATATATATAATAAACGACACAAAAACTAAAATTTCATATATTTATTGTATGTTATAATAATATAATATATATTATATAATATATTATTATATAATATATATTATATAATATATATTATATATTATCACATATTATAGGTTATATTTATTTCATTAGGGTCTTTAAAACGGCCCTAATTCATCAGACCTTCAAATCCATACTGATTACTAATATTATCATTATATATATATATATATATATATATATATATATAAAAGTGGACATTAAAGTCAAATCACAGAGATGAAAGTTGGTTTCATGCTAATTGCATTCATCAGGCACATGGCCTGACAAATGTGTTTAGCATGAAACAGACTGTTTCCTGTGGGTGTTGACTTCAATGTACATTTTTATATTTGCATATGCTCTATTCCTGATATTGAGAACTTCAAACAAAAATATAGAATAACTTAAAACTATCTTTTATTATACATACATATATATATATATATATATATATATATATATATATATATATATATATATATATATATATATAAAAATATATATATAGTACCCTATGTTATTAATTTCATCATTACTATTTTTACTACTTTTTTTACTATATAACTATTATTATTATTATCTTTATCTTACTTTTACATTTAGTCTATCAGCAACATGGCTTTTTATTATAATCATTATTTATTTATTTATATTATTTATATATTTTTCATTTTATTTTATTTCATTTTTATTGTCATGTATTTTTATTAGTATTTTATTAGCATCTTAATTTTACCACTGCATGTTTTATTAATATTATTAATTTAATATTATTAATGTTATTAATTTTTTAATTTCTTTATTGATTTTCTTACAAAAATTAGAGTTACCCCTTGATCTCCAAACATTTTTTAATCACAGCATCTGTTTTTATATTAAAATTTCTAATTCTTATTTTCAATCTTAAATGTTAATCTTGGCCAAAATTCAAATCCAAAATAAAACTATAATTCATTTAAACACTTAACAATAATAATAATGATAATAATCCACCCTAACAATAAAATATCTCACGATAACCAGAAGTATTAAACAGTATAAATCCAAAAATTGAAATTGTAGTTGGCATTAAACTCTGAGTTGTGCAATCAACATAGGGTATAATGTATATGTTTTAATATATTAAATATCTCTGTTATTTAACATTGAACACTGTTTTTTCTTACACTATAGGGCATATATATATATATATATATATAAACTGCTTTTATGGGTCATCTTTTCACTAAATTCTTACACTCAAATCACCGTGCTGATAACAAATATGGTGCCAGTTTGTTTACATTGCGCAGATCAGTACGAAAATTTCAGTGATTGCGTAGGTCAGTATTGTCAACATTGTGTGAAAATTGTGTGTGAATTGATTGGATGGTTTTTGAAATATTAGAAAAAAGTTATCTCGATAATAATTTGGCACGCAGTATATATATATATATATATAGATATAGATATATAAAAGTGAACATTGAAGTCAACACTTAGAGGCGACAGGCTGTTTCATGCTAGACGCAATCGTCAAGCCACCTATAGGATACAAATCCTATATCATTCCAACAAATGACTAAAAAACACAAGGTAGATTTGCACACCCACAAAATCGGATCAAAACGACTAAAAACAGATTTCGCAATAAGGTGTGAAATTAATTTTCTGACCAGTGAAAGGAGGCTATTTGCTAAACTAAAAAAGAACATAACAAGCCAGTGTGAAAAAAAAGTCAACAATAAATAGAGTTTCAAGTCAATCACCAGTCAGAAGGGCGCAGAGATCACAGAAGACTGACAGTAAATTCCATCACTGACTCAACCCGACACTAAGAGCCGAAAGTGGAGTAGGAAAGAACAACAACAACAACAAATTTACAACTGACTCCTAAGTACATTTTCCTCTTATCTTTATTTCTCATCCACATTCTCTTTTTCAACTTAAATTGATCGCCCCTTTTTCCTTTACACATATACAAAAACAAAAGAAACAGACATTACTCTGCTACTCTGTTAAAAGACAGCGAGCACAGACATTTTTGTCAAAATCACATTTTTGCTTAAACGAACTAAATCATTAATCTTTTTTACTCTATTCACAAGATAATAAATATACAATGTTCTATTTTCTATAAACGTTCCTTATCGTGTTGTTTCTTCTTGAAATTTGCGTTGTATTTTGTGGGCAGGATATCCCGTATTAAATTCTCTTTTAATCCGGGTACGCTGAACCCCACACACCTGACGACTGCATCTAGCATGAAACAGTCTGTCACCTTTGAGTGTTGACTTCAATATTCACTTTTATATTTATAATTACATACGCTCTATCTCTGATATTGAGTACTTTATCCCATAAATATAGCACACCTTAAAAACTATATTTCTTCATATATATATATATATATATATATATATATATATATATATAGAGAGAGAGAGAGAGAGAGAGAGAGAGAAAGTGAGATAGATAGACAGTGGGAACATAGGAATCTACCCTGCATGGTGACTTAGTTTCACGCCTCAAGTGCGTTTCAGATCATATATATAAACCAGTGTATGCTACTTTGTGAAGCACAAAACACGTTTACATATGTTTTAGTGTTCTTTATCCACATGTGATGAAAGTCAACCGAAAGTTACAAACGTCTCATGGAACAAGAGAATTAGGATGAATTTAAAATAACATAAATTGATATTACGCGCAATGTCAAAGGTATTTTCTCAGCATTAAAACTGTGATATGACGGGTAACACTCTAGAATAGTTGAAACTAATTTCAACTCTTGGTAATTTGAAACGTATAACAATAGGAATCAATTAAGAAATACTTCTGTTTCGATTCAGTTATAGAGCTCAATGCTGTAAAGCCTCACTAATATTATTGTCAAGTAGTTAAATGTGACCAAAAAACATAGGTTCAGTTAATAAATACGAAATTTACAGGCACTTACCAAGTTGAGAAAGGATTTTCAACAACTGCATGCCATCAACCTGAATAGATTCATTTGTAATGTGACTGTTCATGGTGTTAACAACCAGCCTGATTAGGAAAGCAAAATATGGTTTTATCTTTGGTGCTATACAAATATGGCTAAAATAACACAAAATACAAATATAGTTAAAATAACACAAAATACAAATGTAGGTAAAATAACGCAAAATAAAAATATCCCTAAAATAGCACAAAATACAAATATAGCTAAAATAGTACAAATTGCAAATATCTCTAAAATAACACAAAATACAAATAAAGTTAAAATAACGCAAAATATAACGTATTATCTTTGTTTGGATTTTTGAGATGAGATATTTTTATTACATTGACTTTTTTCGGATCAGTTTTTTCGTTCTTGTAATAAAAAAGAAAAAAAAACTAACGAACTGCTTCTAATTTATACATACATCATAATGAAGAAAAGGCGAAACCCCCGAAGAAAATCAAAGAGCGTTGCGGTCGAAACTTTATAATAAAGACAAGGAAGAGTCCGAAAGAATCAATGTTTAATAGCAACGGATAACATAGCCACAATTCATGAGTTTCAGGTTTACTACTCTTGATAATGTGATCAGGTCAAATCGCAGGTGATATGACAGACAAATCTTTAATAAATGGATAGCTAATTCACCATTTTTTTAGAGCTAGATTTGAACTGAATAGGCACACTTTACGCATCATAACCCTTCTAAAATACGAGGGAGCAATAATTGATGACATTTTTGTTTGTGGGTGAACGACGAAAAAACAAAAAGCAATAAAACAATGTCCAAAGTTTCAGATCAAATCAAATATAAAAACTAGTACGTTAGGTTTCACGGACAATATGACACCAGTTCAATTCCAGCAGAAAGTAGAAGTCACACACACAGACAAATGTTTTTTTTTATTATTATAAGGTTTCTCTGAAATCTACTAGCTGGATTCAATTTTGAAATAACATTCTTTAAATTGTTCTCTGAATTTCTAAGATGAGAAATTATTACTTAGATTATTTACATTCGGACTAATGTCTTTATCTTTGTTGCCTAATAGATTAAAGCGTTGGCTCAATAATTTGGTGACATAGTAATTGTGAGTTCGATCTCTGCCCCAAGTAGTAAAAACTCAGATTCAGTGAATACAGATCGAGCAGTACTAAAAAGAGAACAAAACGTGATATCCTTAGACAGTTTTAAATAATAGGTTCCGTTCGATATTCCTTGAAGGTTACCGGATCGGCAGACACCTAAAGAAGGCCGGAGAGTACAACTGCCGAAACGTTGTGATAATAACAATAAAATGAGTGTGTCGAGGTTAGTTGCTCCTTAATTTCCTAATGGTACACTATAAATACTGGGCGACTTCTTGCCTCGTTTTCTTTCTACTTTGCATTTCAGCGCGTTTAAAAATGTGATCTCTCGCAGAGATCCGCGTTTTCGTAAACTTGTGGGAAAACGCCATGAAACACACATACACGTACGTACGAACTTTCATCAATATACAAACTCTTTACGTTCACACACAAACACAAATGCTGATGTCTCTGTCACGTGTAAATTTGTTGTTTAATAGATATATTTGTTGACATATATATTTCGGTCTGGTTTGTTTTCCTTACATCTTCGGTTGGACTCAACTTGAGTCCGTATTGTTCTTGTAGTTGGATCTTCTAGCAGGAATAAACAGCATGTGTCCCTAATTCAACAACACGTAAACACACGGTCCTCTACAAGTGCATTAGACCGAATGTAGACAAAATTGTAAACAATTCAAATTGATAGATTAAAAATATATCGAATACATGTATGCAAAGAACATTCGAAAGATATGGTCATGAAACGATCAAGGATTTTATTACGTGATTGATTTGCGTGTTGTGATTAATTCGATTTTCAAGCTGTAGTTTTCCGCGTCTTCTAAATGATTTATTCCTTATTTTCAAAGACCACATAATTTGCAATGGCACAGAGCTACATCAGTTGGAAACATTTTGAACCTGTTCTCAATCAACCCTTATTCATCTTCTGTCTCTGCTTGTCACCTAATTCCCGTTGTAAGCTATCCAGATACTAATGACATAGAGAGTTATTAAATCGTTGGGGGTTGGTTCAAATCACAGCCTGTCACAAGATTCTGATTCTTGTCAACCGTCATATTAGTCTTTTGTTCTGAATCATATCAGGTTTGTTAACAAAGAAAAAAAAAAGAAAAAAATTATTCATTTAAATTTTATTCAAAAACAAAAAAATATATTATTTTCTTTGGGTTCCAAAAATGTGAAAATATACGTTAATGTTTTGTAATGAAACGTAAAGAAAATGTTGATTTAAAAAATGAATGTGTCAGAGTTAACTCCTCCTTAATTTCCTAATTCTTCAGATTGTCACTAGGGGACGCTAACCCTAAACTATATATACTCGAGAAAACCCATTTTCTCTATCTTTCTTCCATTTTTCAGCGGACATTGCGACCATGTAAAGCTCTCGCAGTTTTCCCCTTTCGTTGGGGACACTATATGTTTTCCTTGGAAAGACACCATTAACATTGATACACACACACACACATACGTACGAACATACTTTGAAACACGAACTCTTTACGTTCATACACACAAACACGTTAATGTTTTTTTGTCTTTTGTAAACCCTTTTTGTTGTTTAATACATATACCTGTTTGTAGATATATATCGGTTTCTTGTTTTTACATTATTTTTTGCGAGACTCATTCTCTGAGTCTGCCATATTCGTAGTGGATTTTATTTCAGAAGTTCCACACGTGTTCATGTCACAACACAAAAAAAAAAACACAGTCCGCTACAAATGTCATTGTTCCAGATGACTCAGAGTAAAAATGAAAGAAAATGCAAAGTTTGTAAAATAGTTAAAACTTACAAGAGAGTTTTTTTTTAACCACTTCACCCCAAGCAAAGTAATAAAACCACTAAAACACAAGGGGTTAAGTGGAAATAAAGGGTGCTACATAAAGGAGACCATTAAACCCATCATGATTGGCGCACTTGGAACAACCTCAAAAACTTTTGCAAAAAAGTTTCCGTGAAAGTATCTAAACCATTTAAATGATAGCATTAGTAAAATATTGAAGAATGCGTGGATATTGAGAAGACATGCATTTACTATAGTGTGCAAAGTCAATGATTACAAATAACAATATGTAATGTACATATTGATAAAATAATGACCAACAGTTTGAATTTTGTGACGATATAGTAAAAGATATTAAAAAGGGATTCTGACTCATACCTGTATATTGGAATGTATTGAATTTGGTCTTCATTTTTTTCCTTTAATATTATCAGCAAGATCTGTAAACAAATCTGAAGAAAAAATACAAAAGGTTATTATTAGGAGAATGACAACTGAATGAATTTTAAGGCATTATTACATACTGCCATTTTGGGGACATGGAACATTAATAATTTACAGCTATAAACTTATCATTAATAACAGTTTTTTTAGGAAACTTTAATAACAGATCTTTTAGGAGACTATCATTAATACCGTATTTTTGTTTTATTTTTTACAATTAATACCAGATCTTAGACTGGCCTTTTGAAATCATTCCCCTACGTTTTGTCAAACGTCTTTCCCTAAAGTAGTTTCATTACCAAGCAAGATCTTGAATGTTCTCCTGTCATGCAGAACGACCTGTGGGTTGCCCCACTTCACTTCACTAAAATAAAACTGTCGCTAGGGCCGCTCCTTAAGCCTATGAATAGGAAATGACATTCTCTATCATCCTCTCTTTGTAGCCGACATGCCACAGCAGCAACAGCTGATTGCTGGGTGTAGCTGTTGCTGGTTGCTGGCTTCTGCTTGTTCCTGCTGATGGTTGATGGTTGCTGCTTGCTGGCTTCTGGAACGGGTGCCACACAATCATCTACACCTAACCAAAAGTAGCTTCAAGACCTGCGAGCACTTACGCCATAAAATCAGTACGCTGAATTGAAACCAAGAAGAAGCTACTCGGCCAGGGGAAGAAAATGATTGTGTAGTATCCGTTCCAGCAGCCAGCAGTAGCAACCAGCAACGGCCAGCATAGCTGACATGCCAGTTCCGACTTCACTCCCGCCACTTCCCGGCTAACTCAGCAAGCAGTAACCAGCAACAGCAGAGGTATTCGACTTTGTCAACACAAACCTTTACTGTCCAGGCTAACGGACTAATTGACTTCCACCTACCACGTCTTCGCATCTAAGTCTTTTCTCGGATGCCTGATATGCTGACTCTATTATTTTCAGGACAGCTCTTTTTCCCGATTGCATGATACCTGTCCTTTTCATGGTAAACTTATGTGATTCCTTGCTACACGATATGCTGATCCTGTCCTTTTCAGGACAAACCTAATTTTTTCTCGGCTGCATGGTATGCGATATATACCTGTTCTTTTCAGGACAAACCTAATTTTTTTTCTCGGCTGCATGGTATGCAAAAATCTACAAGTCCTTTTCAGGACAAGCTAAAGTGATTCTTCGCTGCACGATATGCTGTCCTTTTCAGAACAAATCTGTCCTTTCTCGACTACACGATATGCGGTAGCTAACTGTCATTTTCGAGGAAAACTCAGTCTATTCTCGCTACATTATATCCATTTATAAATGTCCCGTTTGGGGACGTCTTCTATCAATCCACTCGGCAATTCAGGCTTCACTCCCCTGCATTCCATCATTTCGTGGATCACAGCGGTTTCAGCCGCCTACCCTGGGATAAGACTGCCAGCTAATATCAACCCAACATACTGACTGCCTATCGACCTTCCACAAGCTAATACCAACTCAACATGCCAACATCAACCTTCGGTAGTACCCAAGCTGCTCGGTTCGTCATTAACTATTGGCTAAAGACCAAATGTTAACTCCCAGCACGACCACTCTGGGGTATTTAAAACATCTGCATCTTTTATTCCTTTCGTTGTATATATTTTTGCCAATAATAAGTTTTGTCATATTTTATCTAAACTCCTCGTTATAATTATCCCTGCCTTGGCCTGTGTCACTTCTTCATTTTAATGTTTGTGGGGATCGTCTAATATAGACATCTGGGCCCCTCATCAAGTGGTTCTCTTACAACTCTGGCTATTAAGATGTAGTTTGCACGTGATAAAAATGTATCCCCCACAGGGGAACGCACGTTCATTTCACTTTCAATTATTTTTCTCTCGCATTCCCTTTGTATTCCATTAGTAAGGAGGAAGTTCAATTCGGACAGCTTTTTTCCAAGAATCACTACTTTGTGGAACAGACTCCCAAGATGGTGCTTCCCCGAGCACTACAATCTTAACCTCTTTAAATCGTGAATCAACTGGTATCTAGTTTCAATAATGCCATTCAATAACCCTCTAGAATGTGTGGCGCTTGTGCCTTATATTAGGTGAGCAACATTAAAAAAGGAAGACATGAAACTAGGCAAGACATCGGGATTTTTGTTATTAATAAAGTTCAAGAAGATATGGTTCATTTACATATAGGCATTCATTTTGAAATGCTTTGTTTTATTGATTAAATTTTTATTTTATTAGAAGTTTATGTATTCATAAGAGTGAAAAAGATGTTCTTTATTATCACTAATATAAATATGCTTTTCAATTTATAATCGCCAAATAAATTATTGTAGATCTTTCGTTAAAAGCAGGTGAGATTGATATTTATCCTTTAAAGAACTTCTTTGTTGTAATCAGTGATGAGCTAGAAACAGTTCCTCCACAAGCAAAGAAAGAACATGTTTTTAACTATGGATTCTAATTTATGCTCATTTTACATGCCCTGCTCTTCCTTCTTCCTAAGTCAGTTTAAGAAATATGATATTAAATTGATTCTTATATGCTGCATTTTTATTTTAGTTTTTTTTTTATGCAAAATTACGAAGAAGTTTTCGTAACATAGTGCAATAATCAACAAGTTTACCCCGGAGACCAATTTGCTAGTGTAAAGAGTTCGTTTTTTGTGGGATCTTTGCTATTGCGTCCTTGTGCCAGTCTAACTACGGTTACAAAATAACAATAATGCAAAAGAAAAATTATACTATATATAAATTTAAATAAAAATATAAATGTTTCTTCATTTTTAATACCACAAACATTTAATATACACCGACATAACAAAAGGCATTGAATAGCATTATGTAATGTTTTATAGTAGACAGCGTCACTATACTTTGATGTTATGGCCGATATCACTTGTGCTTTCACATTATTTTGTGTCTGTGTCAACACTTGCTAGTTGTTTGCAAGGCGACGTGAATTATCTGAGTACGAACAGGTCATTTTTTTAAGCATTTCACTCCAAGCAAGTTGGGAGTGCCACTAGTACGCAAGGGGTTACAGAGAGTAAAAGTAAGAGAAAAAAAGGAGTGTTTGAGGAAAGGATAAAGAGAAAGATGGGAATCAAGATCAAAGCATCAGGAGATATCGATTGACATTACATTTAAATTTTTGAAGATTATAGTTATCAAGGATGCAAGTAAGATGGAGTTCCACCACCGGGAAGTCCCAGAGAAGCTGTTGGAGTAGAAGTGGCAGTTACATTTAACTGTTTCGCCATTAAAAGGACTGGAGCAGTTGCCATGAAGATATTTGTAGAAAAGACAGAGGGAAGCCACATCACGTCTGTGAGAAAGTGACTGGATTCGAGATGCCAGGTCAGCACTGATCCCATTGCATATCCGTCTTTGGATTTTGTCGAGAACCTCGAGATGAACAGCGGGTGCACCGGGCCATATATGGCAACAGTATTCAATGCAAAGACGAATGGTAGACTTGTAGATTTGAAGTGGGAACCAGAGGGATAGAACATTACATTTCTGAAATTATGGAGCCATCTGGCATCTCTCAAATATTGGTACCGGAAATAGCTGATAGAAGGTATGAATGCCTACCGTCCTTAATATTTGTAACCAGATTAGAATTGTCAGCGGTGACAAATACGTGACACTAGATTAAATAACCACATTCAAAGCCGAAAGTACCCGATGTATACCCAGCAGGCCAGTTCGATATTCTTTGGCACCCATAGGACATGTTGGTAGAAAACACACCACAGTAGACTCTTAACAGCGTATCACTTGGGTTTGTGACGTAGCGAACTGGACGCTACAGAACTAGCAAACTGTAGCATGTACCGGACTAATGGTAGGGCTCTGGTTGAACACAGAATCCTTGAGGGCATGAACTTTAGTTGTTAAGACACTGTATAGATTGGTGGTGGTTCTACAATTGCGTGAGATGTGTGTTGGGTACGCCGGTCTACCTATACACGTCACTGACCAGTGACTGCTACACTGTATTGCTTCGTGACTATTTACACCGATACATGGAAACCGTGACAAATACGACAACCATGTTGAATTAATCCGGCATGGTAATGCCTCGAGTCAGCATAAGCTTCCCAGAATTAACTTGAGCCGCATTCTGGCGACTTCCGACCAATGGTTGGGCCACTATGTTCGCTCGACATAAGTCCTGTCCATCATTTATTCTACGTGATGGCGAGGTCTGTTCGCAAGCAAAATCCTAAAATATCAGAAAAACTTCATGGTTCAACATCTCTTATCTCTCCAGAGGTTTTCCGACCACTTGTGAGATCGATGCCAAGTAGTGTGATTGGACTTTGCGGGTTAGTGTGGTCCTACCTAATACTAGGCACCCAGCCCATGACTTTTAACATATCATTATATAAAATAAAACTGCATTTAAGATAATGTGAATATAAATTTGAAGTAAAATAAATATAAACCTTTTGAATGGTTTCATCTGACAGAAAAGAGGCGTGAGCATTTTCAATTGTCTTTAGTATCTGGTCCTTGTTCAGAAGAGTCAAGACAGAATCTGTGTAACGAGAAATGAAAAAGAGGAAGGCTAAGAATGAGATTAATGAAAATATCATGAATGAAACAGAGTTAAAGAATCGTTCAGATTTTGTTTTTACGATTTGGTCATCTTAAATAATGGTTCTTAAATAATCATCGAATACACGAAATCAGATTTTATTATGCACATCAATGTTTTCACAATAAAAATGTTGATTTTCAGAATATATTTATCGTATAACTTTTAGCCAATAATAACTATCCTTATTTAACCTATATTTATCATGTGACTTTCAACCAATAATATCGGTTCTTATAATTATATTTATCATGTGACTTTCAGCTAATAATATCAATCCTTATTATAATTATATTTATCATTTGACTTTAAGCCAATGATATCGATCCTGCACACACCTACTCAAGCAAACATAAACATATACTGATGCATGCCACGTATACTTATAAACTGACAGACAAACGATATAATCATATGTGTGTATTCGTGCATCCGCATGCACTCATGTGCGAATGCATGCAAAAACAGCCACCTAATTTGGATAAATCCTAAGATGTATAAATTAAAGAAATAAAGGTACATATTTTTCAACACAGCAATTTAATCATGAAATGTTGTTCAAATGATCTAGCTACTTTTTGATTTATTTTTTATTCATTTATTTTCTAGCTAGGCTTACCTGTAGACAAAGCGAAATGAGATTACATTGACATAATATATATATATATATTGAAACCTTTAAAATCATTTATTTTATATTCAACATCATCACTTGATAAGACTCTGGAGGTGTTGAAACAAAATGGCTATTTTTGTAGTGATTTTATAACATATTTATGTTAGAATTTTTAAATAAATAATTATATATATATATATATATATATATATATTTTTAGATTTAATGTTCCTTTTTAAATAATGACTGACAAATCTATATCCGTATGTTTTACTAACAGTTTTCAATGCAGTTAAATAATATTTTGTGGTCAATATTTTTATAAAAGTTTTCATATATATATATATATATATATATATATATATATATTTCAAACGTTATTTTTAATGGATATTGGTATTTGAAATAGACGCTACATTTTTTTTATCTTTAAACAGTCTGTATTACGTCTATCGGCCTATACACTCAAGAAGACGTTCTTTTCCAGCGTGTTTATCTCTTTGTAGGAGAAACCAGCGTTTGATTCAGCAAGTTTTGGACCGCTCGGCCATAGGGAACGCTACAGCCTAGCAAGCTTGTTTTTACCATTTTGAAAGAAGACGAAGGGTTAGGGCGATAGACGTAATACACACTGTTTAAAAATAGTAATAAAAAAAACTGTGAGTCTATTTGTTATACCGATTGAAATAATGAAAAATATTAGATAAAAAATAAATCCATTAATTCTTTAGAATTATCTCTCTGTATATATATATATATATATATTAGGAGTGTATTTTTTATTTATTAATCCGACATATCTTTATTTTATTGTACTGTTGAATGACAAGCTAATTCTGCAAACAACTGCCACCTGCGCTAATGCAAAGCTCCTCAGTAAAATGAATCGAGCCCTATGACTGATTGGCATTTGTTTACATTCGTAAAAACAATACGCTAGATTTAGCTAGGTCATTCTGTTTAATGAAGATAGCTCAGTGGTCGAAACTCTGACTGACACCAAATCGGTTGGGTTTTAATCCTGGCTTGAGGTATTTGGGTGTCTAGTCGCACTGAGGAGCTGCGATACAGCGAAACAGTACTGTCTGCGAATGACATATATATATATATATATATATATATATATATATTCTGTTATTTTGATATTATTTTTCATATATATATATATATATATATATATATATATATATATATATTATTATGAAATGGACAAAAGTCCGACAATTATTTTAACATTTTCTGTTTATGCGTTATTTATATAGATACAAATAAACAGTATTCACAACATTTATCGGCCAGTATGTCCGAGAAATTTTCATAGAAAATATGTTCTTCGACAGGAATCGAACCTGTATCCAACTTAGAACCGTGATATAGCTTGACGTGCTATGTCATTTAGCTAGAGAGGAAGCGTTTGGTTAGCAAGGTCGCATTACTGCTTTTAAACTACAATGGTATAGCAGGCCAGGCTATATAATGCTTCCGTGTTGGATACTGGCTCGATTCCTGTCGAAGGACACATATTTTCTATGAAATATCTCGGACATTCATACCGGTAAATGTAGTAAATACTGTTTATTATAAACAGAGCATATACTTAAAAATTTGTATCTATAAAAATAAGGTATAAAGAATAAATGTATTAAAATATATATATGTGTGTGTATATACAGGAAGAATTATATAAATAAATATACATAAAATCAGTCATACAAAAACGCAAGCAAACACATATACACACACGTGCGCGCACACACACACACACACATATATATCATTAACTTTACTAATCTACTTTTTGTATGAATAATTCATTGTAATATAAATTGAACTGCATCACATATTTGATTTTAAAGAACCGATCCGACGTGCACATTTTCGGGATAACAACTGAGACATTACTTTATTGAACAATTTAGTTCATGCCACATTGACTGATAAACTCCTACAACAAAAATTCTCAAATTGCCATATTAGTAAAAAAAAACGAACTATCTTAAATTTTCAAAAAATAAACCTTAGCTTTGCGACTGCACGCTCCAAAAGTTTGTATCCGTGAACAATAACATTAAAAAAAAAAAAAAAAAAAAATTTCGATTCGCATTTAATTTTTCGTCTCGAATGCTACCTGAATTTTACCAAAAACAAAATAATTTCCATGCCTGAGGATGACTGAATGTACAGTTGAAAGTACTAGCATATTAAAGAAAAACCTTATACAGTTTATAATTTTTAAAAACAAGGATCGTAATATTCATCAAGTGATTTCTAAGTTATTGCACCTTTAAAATTTTGTTTGCGAAAGAATTTCGCCATTTTATATCATTAACTTTATCTATTTTTTGTATGAATGATTCATTGTAATATATATATATATATATATATATATGATTTAAAATATGGAATGTAATTTATACTTTTTAACATGTTACTAAATTAATTTACCTCTTTGGGTCGAAGGTTCTCTTATCACATGTAGAATCTGCAGCAGAGCAAATTCATAATCGCTTTTTTCCTCCTCATGTTTGGGCATAGAGTGCAGAGAGACAATGTCCTTGGTTTTGCTTTGTGCCAGGCTGACTGAGGAAAACAAGGTTAAAGGGAATGGACCATAAGTTTGAGCTGAATCTGTGATGAGTCGCTGTTGATCTCAAACCTACTCAGTTTATCTTACGTCCGATGCATTTCTATAATTAAGAAAAAGAAGAATTAGACCAAGAAGCGGTTTAATTTTACATTTGTGAATTTGGCACAAACAGAAAAGAACAACAAATGGAAACCTATACTGCAAAGATTTCTCCAGATTTGCCAGATTCTGTGATTTCAAGGGGTGGTAGCACCTGTTAGGGTCCCAGCTTTGGACAAATAGGGATCCCCAAACAAAACACTAAGAAAGCATAAAAATACATTTTTATATAAGAAATTACCAACAATACGTATTTATATTAAAATTACCAACAAATACAATTTTAAAGCAAAATGACCAGCAATACATTTTATTGTAGAATTACCAACAATATATTTTATCTGTTGTTGAAGGCATATTATTCTGTTCAAAATATATTTAGTTGAAGCGATAAAATTGTGTTGAAAATATTTAGATTTTAGCATTAAATAGCCCATAGAGGTGTTGATATGCCGCCAACCAACCAACCAAACAACGAACTGTGATTTAAAAAAAGAAATCTTTTGATCTTAAATTCGGTTACATTATCCTTTGCTAGAGCATTGATCTGAACAACAAGTGTAATGCGTTCTGAATGATGAAGAAACACTTTTTAAAAATTTATAATATAGCATCTGTGTTGTTTTAAATATATAAAAAATGGCGGTTGAAAAAGGAGTGACGCTGAATAAAATAATTTCTTGTTTATAAAATATTACCTTATGAGTTTTTTATTTATGAAACAATGTATCGAATGTATTGGCTTGGCTGGATCAACCATTGAAAGAATGATCATTTGGGTTTGCCACTAGTTACATAATAAGAGAAGAAGGCTTTAACACTGACAAGATACATAAAGGCATGAGACGCAGAAAAAAACAGCGAGTAACCTACTTGAAAAGATTGAGCAATGGATGGCGAAGCAAGGACTACAAAGAGAAACAGTGGTCATAAAAGAGTGTAATGAGCTTATACCCCAACAGCACCAGCCCACAAACGATTGGCTGTAGTGGATATACATAGTATCAGTAGCAGCTGACTGGCACCGTCTAAAACACCTGTTTTCAAAAAGAAATCCTCCTTTTTTTTCCTTCTCCTAGAGTTACAGATTCTAACAGGGAGGCGTCCATATCCTAGCCGGTTGTAATTACATTATAAAAGAAATTCAACAACAATAACAACATTTATTAACTTTCGTTTATTGGAGGATGTCGTCGCATCACTTGGCGCCCTCCATAGTTTGCCTTGAGGAATAATTGTGAGCATTCTTACAGTCAACGACGAAATTATTCGTACACCCATCAATTTTGAA
The DNA here is from genome assembly GCA_903632075.3 of Acanthosepion pharaonis. NCBI lineage: Eukaryota > Metazoa > Mollusca > Cephalopoda > Sepiida > Sepiidae > Acanthosepion > Acanthosepion pharaonis. Next base: position 1,526,618 of record CAHIKZ030000195.1, on the reverse strand, counting down.
TATTTTTATCCGTTTCTCAGAAGATAATGTCCGTATGATGCTAAGATTTTTATATGTTAATAAGCACAAAAAATGGAAAATAAAACTCAATTTTCAGAACAGGCGAATTATGTAAAATAGGAAATGACAAAATTATTCGTACAAAAAATAGAAAAAAATTGAATATTTTTCACAATATTAACAGTCAATACCATGGCCTCTCATCTTTATAATTTGCTACGATCGTTTTTTAAAGTTTTTGATGAGATTTGAACAATTCTTTTCTGGGATTTTCTTACATTCTTCAATGAATTCACGTTCTAATCACTGAAGGTTTTTTGGTACTGACGATTTATTCGAATTTTCAATTATTCCCATAGATATTCAATAACATTTAAGTCAAGACCCATTGAAGGCCATGGCAGAGATGTAATCTTTTTCTGAAGCCACGCAGTCACTGATTTAAACATATGTTTGGGATCCTTATCTTGCTGGAAAAGTAAAACGCCGACTTAGATGAAGATTTTGCGCTGATAGTTGTAGATTTTCATCCAGAATTTTGATATAGTCTGCAGATTTCATTATTCCTGTTATTGCAATTAATTATCCAGTCCCCCTTGAGCTAAAACAACGAGAAAATATCATTGAGTCGCCTCCATGTTTTAATGTTGACACTGTGTTCTTTGGGAGGAAAGCCTCACCTTTCTTGCGCCAAATCTTCTGTACATCATTATATCCAAAAATCTCAATTTTTGTTTCATCACTCCATAGTACTTGTTCCTAAAAGCAATTTTCTTTGTCCAAGAACGTTTTGGCAAAATTACACCTGGTAAAAATATGACATGGTTTGTGAAAAGGGATTCGTCGTGATCGGTTTCCATACAGCTCATTTCCATTTAAACAATATCGTATTGTGCGAATACTTACGCTGATACCAATCGTATCCAAACTTTTGGCGATGTCTTTTAAAACAACTATTGTGTTTATATTAATCTCGCGACACAGTTTTCTTGCAGTTCTCAGTGACGATTTGACGCAAATTCTCTGTCGTGTCAAACTGTATAAACTTCTTTATAACGGACTGTACTGTATCTAGGGATAGCTAACTGGTTTGAAATAGTGCTGTAACTATTTCCCGATTTGTGGAAGTTAATAATTCTTTTTCTCAAGTCAACGCTAAGCTCCATTGTCTTCCCCATCGTATTCTTAACGTAAGAACAACAATGGTGACACTCTATGTACAACATGATATTCTTTGCTGGAATTATCATAAATATTCTACTGAAGGCTTCACCGATGAAATAATTATGGAAATTAGTTTTACTTACACGAATCAATCAATTTAAAGCGATATTTTTTACTGTACGAATAATTGTGTCTTTTCCTATTTTGCATAATTCGCCTGTGAAATTTGTTGTATAACGTATTGTTCTGATAATCGAATTTTATATTCCTTTCTTTGTGTTTATTAACATATGAAAAACCTGGAATCATACGAGCATTAGATTCTGAGAAACAAAAATATTAAAAATTGATGGATGTACAAATAATTTCGTCGTTGACTGTAAGTTAAAAAATTCTGAAAAAATAAAGATATTTTTTTTACTTCTGTTTATGAATACGTTTTGCAAAGTAGAATCCTTATATTTGCCCAGATAAAGTCCACCAGACGACGGAAGGCGTTGGCGAAGAATGTTTTCCTTTTGTTTTTATTCATATTGTCTTTTTTATAGTTATTTTATCGTTACGTCTGAATTTTTATACACACACACACACACACACACACGCACGCACGCACGCACACACACGCACGCACACACTGTGCCATGTGCCAAGGACACATGGCACAGTGGATAAAGGCGTTGGTTAGATCCAGTGACAAGTCCCAAAGGTTAAGGCAGTGGAGAACTTGGAGAGGGGAATTAACAGGAGAAGACTGATAACTGACATCCATTAAATATGGCACATGCAACAGTCTACCCCAGTGAGCGAAATAAAGAATTCAGTTCGACATTCCAACCGCCTGAAGAAGGCCGGAGCGTATAACGGCCGAAACGTTGTGATAAATATGGCGACAAAGATGAGGACAATAGTCCGAATAATGTAAATAGTGTACATAATACCTCATCTCGGAAATATAGACAGACACTTTTTTCTTGGTTTTATCATTCAGTACTTCCGTTTCCTCGCTGTCATCATTAAAATACAGAACGAAATATGAACCTGACGTAAATTAGATTTCGCCAAATGTCCCCAGTGTTTTCTGCTATCTTTTTAGTCATTCTCTATGATTCAAAAGCTCGTGGACACTGTCATTTTATGTGCGACATTATAGGTTCTTCAGTGAAGAAGACAGTAAAATGTATAGAATATTGCTTTTGTTCATTACTTTGGGTCTATGACCTGAATTAACCTGAATTTTCTTTATCAAATTGTCTTTCTTTTTATACAGAAGCTTTTCAACATACAATATTTTGTGAACAAATACTTCCTAGTGTATTTCATCACTCTAAAATGTGAAAGCAGCATTAATTCTAATAGCGCATTTCAGGTGGGGTTATCTTTGTATTACAAGACAGGTGTTACTAGAGCTTAATAAAAACATAAACAGGCGTAAGAAAGAAAGAAAGAAAGAAAGAAATTCAAATTCGTAGCTCAAATCTTGGGTTGTTCCTCTTACTAACGGTCATACATTCTGTCTTACAATTGATCTTTTGTCTTTTTTTCTCGTTTTCCTTGTCTAGAAATATTATTCACTATTATTTTACTAATTTAAGAAAACAGATTATTAACAAGAATAAAACACATAATCACTCTTATCCTTTCAAAAGGAAGTGAAATTTATTTTAATCTGAAAAATGTTAAGTTTTCTTTGGGAATTTCAAAGTTATTATGCGTTGTCACAATTGCTGTTACATTAATCGTTATTATGCGTTGTCACAATTGCAGTTACATTAATCGTTATTATGCATAGTCACAATTGCAGTTACATTAATCGTTATTATGCATAGTCACAATTGCAGTTACATTAATCGTTATTATGCGTTGTCACAATTGCAGTTACATTAATCGTTATTATGCGTTGTCACAATTGCAGTTACATTAATCGTTATTATGCATAGTCACAATTGCAGTTACATTAATCGTTATTATGCATAGTCACAATTGCAGTTACATTAATCGTTATTATGCGTTGTCACAATTGCAGTTACATTAATCGTTATTATGCATAGTCACAATTGCAGTTACATTAATCGTTATTATGCGTTGTCACAATTGCAGTTACATTAATCGTTATTATGCGTTGTCACAATTGCAGTTACATTAATCGTTATTATGCATAGTCACAATTGCAGTTACATTAATCGTTATTATGCGTTGTCACAATTGCAGTTACATTAATCGTTATTATGCGTTGTCACAATTGCAGTTACATTAATCGTTGTATGCATAGTCACAATTGCAGTTACATTAATCGTTATTATGCGTTGTCACAATTGCAGTTACATTAATCGTTATTATGCGTTGTCACAATTGCAGTTACATTAATCCTTTTCGATTGGATTTGTTTAATTGTTTTTAACTTGTTATTTACCTAATCCCAGATTACAATTAACGTGGAGCCTCACACTCTTACATGCAGTTCCTAGCAAAAAAGGTTCAGTACCCTCGGCCTTGAGGGTCGCTAAAGGCATTAAGGATTGACATGAGGAGGAGGTACTGCTTGTGGTACACAACTTCACATAGATTGAACAGCATAAAGTGAAAATTTCAGAGGAATATTTATCTACGTGTTTGCCACTGTACTAGTAAAAATGTGACTGTGTCCTGTCTGCCTGCCTATCTGTGTGTGTCTGCGCGCGCGCTATGTCCCTATGTACGTAGGCAGTGATATACGAGAAACCTCTATGGTCCCTTTTTCAGAGTATATCCAACACACAATCCAACATCCCCTGATAGGTTACCCAGCAACTATAACCACAGATATCAGGGGAGTCTCCTGATCTTATTTAATGAAGAATTGTTATCTGGTAAATAAATTCCAAAATACCAAGCTTCCGTTATTTATTGTTGGATTTCAGGACCGAAAAGCAATAAAGTTGAACAAAAGCAAAACAACATAGTCTTAGTAAATTGTTTTGTAGAAAGCCATTTTCGACTTGACATTTGAAGTGCTTAAATATTTGTGTTGTTTTTTTGTTTTCTTCTTACAAATTTGATAATGCATCTTCGCAGCTTATCAACAATAGTATTTCATTATCTACAATCAGCAGTCATCTGAGGACAGACTTTGTGGAGAAGATTAAAAGCATGATTTCATATGCAGATCTCCAAGAGAAACAAATCATCCCCACTTGGATAATTTGCGCAACAAATTCTTCCTGCTCACTCCATTTACCTAATCTGGGCAAACTAAAGTAAACTAAGTTAACTAAAGTATACACACTCACACACACACACACACACACACACACACACACACACACACACAGATATATATATATATATATATATATATATATATATATATATATATATATATATATATGTGTGTGTGTATAGCAACCTGTACACAGCTGAGATATAAATGAATCTCGCTAAATTTTGATCTGAAATTTTCACCGTATAATTTTTAATTAATCTATCATGATTAATGGAGTGACGTTAAATACATTCACCAAAAAAATAAATCTGAAAAAGAATTCGTAGGATTATCCCACTTTGTTTGCCAAGGGATTTCTCTTAACACATCGCTAGGTGGCGTTTTATTCAGCAGTAGGAAAGGAAAAACTCAAAACTCTCTTTCTGTTTTTGCTCTCTCGGTCACAAGATGTGGCATGTACAAGAGTTGTCCGGTTGTCCTGGAAAGGCGAACTGACTTCTTAGTTCCACACCTGAAGCACATGGCACAAGCACGCACGCACATACACACACACAAACACAGGCACACACACTGCAAATAATTATATAAATGTTTTTCTCTCTTTTTCTGATTTATTTTGTTCTTTACATAAATGTAAAATCCACGCGCGTGTTGAATTTCTCAACCTAATAGGATTAGAGTTGGTAATCCCAGTCCTTTATAAAATCTTTGTAAAACACTTTTTTTTGTTATTAGTGCCAATGGTCAGTATTCGAATCCTCGCAAGGGAGATTTCGGATTTTAATTGTTAAGGAATTAATAATATTGATGCAACACCTCCCCTCATTTCCCCACATTTTGACGAAGGGCTTAGTAAGTATCAACTGAGCTTAATAACTAAACAACATTATACCATTGATAAGGCCTGTGCCACTTACATGTCCTCAAACTTATGAAGAAGCACTTGAACATTAGAGATAATAATATAGATATATAGAACACCCAGGGCCGGTGCGTACTACTCCCGAATCCCCCGACCAAAGAGTAGCCTGATTCGGGATCCCGAGCAAAGCTTTGTGACCCTTGCTATCTTATCAACATTTGCTTTTTGTTTCTAACTACATTTACATATGTTACAAATTAAACTAAGCAAAACTGATGATTGACGGATGAATAATTTTCAGATTTTGACCTTATTCTGGAGTCTTCTTTTTTTCGTCTAAATCCGTGAATTTGTTTTGCTTATGCTAAGTCTAAAAAAAAAAAAAAACTATATAAAATTCACTATTTTTATTCATAATGTTGAATGTGTTAAATTATGAATGTGTTAAAATTATTTTAACAAAAAAAAATGTCAAGTTGATGTTTAAAATTGCTGCAAAACATTAGATTTATTTAAGATGGAATGATCTATTATGACATGTCTTTAATTTGTATTTAGATATATCGTGTTTATTTTTAATTTTTCTAGTTGAATTTTTTTGCATATGATCCAGTATTGTGCATAATTAGGTTACAACGAAATTTTATTTTATGCGAATTATATAAATATTAATATTACAATATTGTATGTATAGCTGGTCACTCGTATTCGAGGATACCTGTCTACTAAGATGCTTGCTCAGGAGCATTTGTGTTTATTCAACACCCACAGAGCCCACCTATGGTTTATACTGCAACTATGCTGAGCAGACTTTAATTAAAGTTTCTGGTGTGTTATCTAGCGTGATCAACAATTTGAACAAGACCAGCACGCTCAATCCGTCGGTCACGATGATTTGTGACTTTGTGCTAGCACAGCTATCGACGGCACCCAAGGGTGCCGTCTATCCAATTTCACTCACAAGGCTTCGGTCAAGTATGGTATGGTTTTTAGGCGCATATATATATATATATATATATATATATATATATATATATATATATATTGAGATGTAGTGGAGTGGGGGCCCCGTATTATAGCTTGCCCCAGCGCTGAGTATACCATTCACCTCATTTAGCCTATTCAACAAGAACCTACAAGAAACACTCAATGAGTTAATTTAAAACCCCTTCTAACTGAGTAAATATTCTAGGAACCAACATCGCAGAGACACTTTATTAAATAAAAGCTGGTAGTTATGAAGTATGATAGTAATTCATATCGGAATTTTATTAAACAATTTTATTTAAACCTTACATATATATAGAGGACTCTTCCGCCGTTTTTCGACGTATGAGGGTCCAGCAGATCAGTTCTTAGAACCGAACAGACACATCACCCGTACATATGATTTATATATAGACGTGAAGGTTTCTGCAGAACCAACCACACAGAGCCAAATACAGAGAACTGGTTTACGGCGTTATTGTTATAAGACCCAGTCAGTCTTACTATTTACCCATAGCTGGAGGGAGAGATGGATTCATTTCTCAAGGGTATTTTCACGTAAGTGAATGTAACGAACTCAGCTATCCGGTTCCTCAATCTGGTGAAGATATATATATATATATATATATATATATATATATTACACGCCCCGTAAAATTTAATTCCGGTCGAGCACTCTTGAGAGAAATCGCGAATTTGTAAACAATGACTACTACTGCTAATACTGCAAAGCTCTTCTATGATTTGAGCCCTCTCGGTCATTGGCGGGTTTATTCGAAGAATAAGTACGTAAAAACCCAACTTCGTCTTAGCTAAGAGGTAAAATCTCCGACTGATGCCAACTTGAAGCAATAGGATGTCTAGCCATACTGATAAGCTGTGATACAGCGAAACAGTCTGTCTGTGGATAACAATATATATATATATATATATATATATATATGTGTGTGTGTGTGTGTGTGTGTGTGTGTGTGTGTGTGTGTGTGTGTGTGTGTGTGTAATTTTAAGGTATACTATATTTTTGGGTCAATGTGCCCAATATCAGGGATAGAGCGTATATAAATATAAAAGTGTACATTGAAGTCGACACCCAGCGGTGACAGTCTGCTTCATGTCGTTGCCGCTGAGTGTTTACATGTAGAGGAAGCTATTATATTTGTATTATAAGGCAATAAGTCCACTAAGACACAAGGGGATACTGAGTGTGAGAGAATGTGAGAAAAAGAAAACAGAAGATAACGAAATAATGAATCTTGACTGGAAAACAAGAAGCCGGAAGAGTGCCACAATTGAGAAGTGCGAGAGAAGAAAATGATGACATAGAACTTGCGGTTACATCTAGTCAGCTCAACCGTAAAATGATTAGGCCTTGACGCCAATCTGTGACTGCGTTTAAATTCAAGTCTAGGTATCAAAGAGGAAATCTCATCAGAACAATTACAATGAAAATAATGATAGAAAAAGAACAGGAAAGTGATGTTACACACACACACACACACACAACATCACAAATAAATAATGAAGCAAAAAGAAGAAAAAATAAAAACAAACTAGTACTCACGTTCCTATGTGTAGAGAACCGTTCTAGTTGGTCAAATATCTCGATATCATTAAGTTGGCATCGCTTACGAAGAGGAATTATCTTTCGGATTTCAACCCCAATTTTCATCAGGCCATAGCTAGTGAAGTTGAAGTGTGTGTGTGTGTGTGTGTGTGTGTGTGTGTGTGTGTGTGTGTGTGTGTGTGTGGAGGGGTGGGTAAACAGATAGAAAAAGAAAGTTTATATTTGCTTCTTTACAAACAGACCGATCGAGAAAGTTTCAAAATTTCCTTCAACTTAGATATTTGAAGTATGAGTCATCCGACTTGAACAAGCTTATAGGATTGGTCTCATTTTTATTTAAAACTATCATACATTTGAAGCAAGGATTTAATGAGACTTGGTAAATGACTTGAGAAGAATAAAAAGCAATTTATTACCCAGGTTTTAAAAAACATTGAACTTTTAGGTGTTGACACAGTATAGACAAAATAGTTTCCGCACACACACACACACACGCACACGCACAGACCTTTGTTTTAATGCACAATAAATATATGTATACATGAATACATGTTACGTATGTTTTTTAGGGGGTACCAATTAATTGGCAAAATATATTTTGACAGAGAATTGGTTAAGTTGGCTCAGTCACATCCTGCAATGACCACCCCACCAGAATCATCTACAAGTCATCCCGCAATTCGCAAACTGCAAACAGCCTCGCGGTAGACTACGCAACCCCTGGAAAGACATCCCCCCCCTACAAATTGATGATTTAAATTTTCCAAGGAGTTCTGCTTTTAACTAATATAAATATGAAGAAGTTAGAATATTAATTTCTCGAAAGTTCATAAAATTAAGTGGCGGGGGTGGGGTAACAGATGTAAACAAAAATATATTTTTAACAAGATTTTCTAAAAAAGAAAAATTCAAAAATAATTTCGTTCATTTGTGAATAAGTCCTGAAAATTTAATTAAAATCCAACAATTATTTGATTTTTGCAAAAATTTCCAAAATAATGTTTTCAACACAAAAAAGGCCGATAGAATTTCAAGTACTAATCTTTGGACCATCCGCTGACACAAGAAAAACATGATTGCTTACCCAAAATTTTGAACGTACTAGAAAAGATTAAAAAATTTAATAAAATAATAATAAATACTTTGGTCTTTCCTCTTAATAATAACAAACATTTTGACGATAAAACTCTGTTTTTATCATGTTTGGAGACTTTTTTCATCACGGTATACTCTTCTTTAGAAAATATTTAGAGGTACCTATATTAGATTGTTTATTTACAAGAATAATTTTATATTTACAATATTCTAGACGTTAATAAAATTAAAACTAATGCAATATTTATCATTTACCAATTTACAAGGAAATAAATATGAAAATCATTTTTATTCATAATTCATAAACATTAATAAATTATTAAAATATGTGAACCAACTATAAGAATATCCTTATTATTTACCATTTTATAAAGTTCGAATCAGTTGGCAATTAGATGTTGTTTTGCCAACCATTTCCATAAGCAATGTAATGAATAAATAGTGTACATAAACAATCTAATAAATAAACAGTGTTTAATATTTTTGTTGTAAATTTTCCAAAATAAAACACAAAATTCACTTTCATATATTTGGATTTTATTACAATTCTAATCATCGCCTTTTAAAACAATAAACATTGCCGAGGAGTGAAGGTAGTTAAAATAATAGCAGTGTCAAGGGAAAAACTGTCCTTTTGGCACTTCCTCTTTTTGCAGGCACGAAAGTTCAACATTACTAATCAGTCGTTCTCGAAAGAAGGTAATGATTAGAAACAAATACTGCTAGATTACTAAATCACGACTACCTGGCAGTGAAAACTGAATGATTTTGTCACGAATAAAAACCTGATGCATCCGAGATGTTTTTCTACTAATAAATCTTTCGGATACCATGGAGAGAAAATGCAACGAATGTAGACGCACTAAGGAGAAAAGAAAGTACAAAGAAACTGTTGCTAACCATCAGGAAGCGACAGCTGAAATTTGGGAAACATATAAGGAAAGCTTTGGAGGAGTTAAGACCGATAGGGTGCAATGAAGGTAAGAGAAACAAAGTAACAAGAAACGTTCTTGATAATTAAGGAGTTATTCACATACGAAAGAAATTATTTTTGAATTTTTCTTTTTTAGAAAATCTTGTTAAAAATATATTTTTGTTTACATCTGCTACCCCCCCAGCCAAACACACTTAATTTTATGAACTTTCGAGAAATTAATATTCTAACTTCTTCATGTTTATTTTAACGTATAAGGATAGTTTTGGAAGAGTTTTTTTTTTTTTTTTTTATCGATTCACCCCAAGCAAGGCGGGAAGCCACTAGTACGCAAGGGGTTACAGGGGATTTGGAACGAGAGCAGATAGGAGTGATAGAGGAAAGGATGAAGAGAAGGATAGGGAATAGATCAAGGCAACTGGAGATGTCGATTGACATTACATTTGAATAGTTGTAGATTATAGCTCTCAGGGAAACTGGAATAGAGAAGGGAGTTCCACAGACGAGAGGTGCGAGATATGAAGCTATTGGAGTAGAAGAGACGGCTACATTTAACAGTTTCAACAGTGAAAGTAAAGTCTCGCTGTTCTCGGAAGTTAAAGTCGCAAAGCAGTTCTTGTCTGGTTGGTTGGTTGATTTTGTTTATTAATAGCATATCAACCACTATTAGTTATTTAATGTCGAAATCTAAATATTTTGAACAATTTGTAGGCGAAGACTGAACAATGTGGCTTCCATGTTTGGCAAATGGAAGCCACTGTTGGTGAAAATGACATATTTAAGTATTGGCTATGCTGCCTTAGTTTAACATTCTCGACGTTCAATCTGGTCATAAGTTTCTGGTGCCCGGATATTAACTGAATTACTTCCCCTGAAACTTTAAATGTCTCTCAAGTTATTCTGGATTTCACAATAAAATACTCGAGATTTTTTAATTGAGAAATATTTTTTATATTTCTCCAGAAATGTTTTTCTAATTTCTCAAAAACGATAATATTAATATTGTTATGCTATAACAAGAAGATTACCCCGGTTTGCATTGTTGATGCTGTTGTTGTTGTTTTTCTAAGAAAATACTTGTTTTGATCTATTTGCTCACTAACCATGAAGGCAAGGTGTGTTTCAGGTGAATATTCTCGTACAATTATTTACAACTAAAAATTGCCTAAGTACGACCTTATCCATGGCAGTCGGACTAAATGAACCTGTGTCGGTTATAGATCGCTGTATGCGTAAACCTGAACGTTAGAATGTATGCGTCTATTTCTCAAGAAATATACTTCAGATTGCACTGTAAAGAGAAGTCTAATACGAGAGGTACTTAAAATAATACGATGGGTGATTAAAAGTTCTCAGTCCGACCCACTTCCCAAAATCTAGTAAACTGACCAAACATAAGACTCCCTCGTACAAATTAAACCAAGCTTTGTAAATATTTACGAAACTTAGCTTTTTTCTTATATACAGTGCTCCTTCTATCCAATCCACAAGTTCCTGTCTTTTGAAGCACTTAGCAATATTTCTACCCTTACTGTCGCCGCTAGTTCATGTTTTGCCAACCATTTTCACGTTCGTTATTTAGATTACTGGCTGTTTTTCTCTGCCTCTTTTGCTATCAATATGTCCTCTGGGTGTCAAATTCTCAAAGTTCTCTTTCGGCATTATGTGTCCCATAAATTTCAACTGTCTGTTAAGTATCAGTGTCCTTTTTGTTTCAGTTTCCCTTAAAACTTCATCGTTGTTCATAGCATGCTCAGCATTCGTCTGTAGAACCAAATCACAGTTGCCTCTTGATCCGTGAGAAAAATATTCAGCATTCATTGGAGAATTGATACTATATAACATTTGAGCACACTTCTTATTGTTTTCGGTGAAAATTTCTTGTTTCTTAATATTTTGTTTAGTTTTGAAATGCATCTTTCTCTATTCCAATATGCGTTCAGATTTCTGTTTTACATTCTATCATCAGTTATATCACATTCCCAAATAGTTTAATTTTGGTACTTGCTTGATTTTGACGTATACAATTTATAGAGCGGTATTTCCTTCTTGCTAATGACAAAATATTCTGCTTTCTTACAATTGACGGTTAGTCCTTTCTTCTTGCCTTCCATTACTACTTTGTCTAGAAGTACCTGCAGTTAATCTCTGTATCAGTCAACACGATGTCATTTGCATATCTAATGTTGTTAATGTAAGTTTCTCTTAGAATCATGTTCACCTTGTACACGGTCTAAGAGAAAACCGAGTGTTACCGAATAAAAGATAAGGGACACAGTTTATGAAAATAAGTAGGGGAGATAACAGTTAACCTTAGACTTGAACAGGTTAAAGCTGTAGTGTTTGGGGGAAGCATCCTCTTGGGAGTCGATTCGAGAAAGTAGCGTTTCGTAGGAAGAAGCTGTTCTGGTGGAATTTACATCTCGCCAATGGAATAGAAGGCAATGAGGGTAGTAGGCTACAAGGTGCTTGGCACGGTAGGTTTTACCCGTGAAGATTAGAACTAGAGGGACTAATGAATGTAGTTCGTCTGAATATTTTCTATGGAAATAGCGATATAATAAAGAGAGACATGCAACCTGTGGGAAAATGAGATGTAGGGTGGAATATAATTCATGAAAAAATGAAGACTTGGCAACTCTTGCCCATATACGGCTACAGTACTCCATTTACGGATTGATCTGTCTCTTGTAAAAGTCGAGGATAGTAAGAGTTTCAGATACTTACTGGAGCGGTAAAAAGTAGAGATCACCTGCCAGGCTTTGGTCACGTAGAGCTTTGGCGGTGCACCCATGTAAATAGAAATTTACTAATTTTTTTTAGTATGGAACATGATGGTTTAGAAAGACGATGCTGTACCAACATTTTAAGTCGAAATTACCTACCTTGAAATCAATATTCGAAATAATGATTATTACCTGGTCTCAAAGCCATGCAATTCTATCAGCCACAAAGTATATCAAAGTCACAGGATATAGGATTCTCTAGTTGTCACTCATCTGACTAATAATGAAGCCTAACGCTACTTTAGTGACCAGGGAAGGGAGTGAATGATCAGCGTATACAAAGAATTCAGTATCTGTCTATATCTCTGAGATAAGGCATTATGATTACTTACATTATTTATATTATTCGGACTGTCATCCTCATCTTCATTGCCAGTCACAGCGTTTTGGCCGTTGTACGCTCCGGCCTTCTTCAGGTGATTGTAATTTCGAACCGAACCCTTTATTTCGTTCACCGTCATAGATTTTTGTAGTTCCACGTGCCATGCCTCTTCCAGATGACTGTTATTTCACTTTAACTTAACTCTTCAAGATTTTGGTTCACCACTGCTGTAGCCTGATATTGAACTCACAATTCTTTGGGTCTAGCCAACGTTTAACCACTGGCCCATGTGTCCTTGAAAGTACCCGGAAGAGGAATGGCACATGGCACTAGAACAATCTACCCAGTTGACGAAATAGAGAGTTCGGTTCGAAATTCCAAATAGACGAAGAAGGCCGAAGCGTACAACGGCAGAAACGATGTGAATATGGCAATAAAGATAAGTATAACAGTCCGAATAATGTAAATAATATAAGTAAAGAATTCAGTGTTATGAAAATGCTTCATCTAAGAAATTAATCATAATAACTAAGACTTTAAGCCGTTTTAATTTTCATTATTAATTTATAAACAAATTATCGTGTTGCTGGATGATCACAACGTTCATATAATTTGGCATTATTAGTCTTGGGTATGATGATAAACTACATACGGCAATAAGGCTTCTGAACGGGAGATTGGAGATTTTGAAGAACGTGTAATCACTTCTTAATTGCTGTTGTTACTAGGTCCTTCTTTACGGTAGTAAGGTATCTGATCGGGAAATTGGAGGTTTTGAAAAGCGTGCAATCACTTCTTAATTGTTGTTGTCCCTAGGTCATCCTTTCCGGTAGTAAGGCCCCTGATCGGGAGATTGGAGGTTTTGAAGAGCGGGTAATCACTTCTTATATGCTGTTGTTCCTAGGTCCTCATTTCCGGTAGTAAGGCCTCTGATCGGTTGATTGGAGGTTTTGAAGAGCGTGTAATCACTTCTTAGTTGCTGCTTTTCCTATGTCCTCCTTTCCGCTACTACGGCCTCTGGTTGGGAGACTGGAGGTTTTTAAAAGCGTGTAATCACTTCTTAATTGTGTGTTGTTCCTAGGTCCTCATTTGCGGTAGTAATGCCTCTGATCGAGTGATTGGAGGTTTTGAAGAGCGTGTAATCACTTTTTAATTGCTGTTGTTCCTAGGTCATCCTTTTCCTGTAAAGGCATCCGATCGGGAAATGATGTTTGGAATAGCGGGTAATCACTTCTTAATTGATTTTGTTCCTAGGTCCTCATTTCTGGTTTCTGATCAGAGATTGGAGGATTGGAAGAGCGTGTAATCACTTCTTAATTGTGTGTTGTTCCTAGGTCCTCATTTCCGGTAGTAAGGCCTCTGATCGGGAGATTGGAGGTTCTGAAGAGCGTGTAATCTCTTATTAAACGCTGTTGTACCTCGGACCTCCTTTCCGGCATTGAAGCCACTGATCGGGTGATTGGACGTTTTGAAGAGCGTGTAATCGCTTTTAATTGCTGTTGTTCCTAGGTCATCGTTTCATGTAGTAAGGCATCTGATCGGGAAATTTGTGGATTTGAAAAGCGTGTAATCACTTCTTAATTGTTGTTGTTCCTAGGTCCTCATATCCGGTAGTAAGGCCTCTGATCTGTTGAATGGAGGTTTTGAAGAGCGTGTAATCACTTCTTCATTGCTGCTTTTCCTAGGTCCTCCTTTCCGCTACTACGGCCTCTTGTTGGGAGACTGTAGGTTTTTAAATGCGTGTAATCACTTTTTAATTGTGTGTTGTTCCTAGGTCCTCATTTGCGGTAGTTAGGCATCAGACCGGGAGATTGGCGGTTTTGAAGAGCGTGTAATCACTTCTTAATTGCTGTTGTTCGTAAGTCACCCTTTCCGGTAGTAAGGCCTCTGATCGGTTGATTGGAGTATTTGAAGATTGTGTAATCACTTCTTCATTGCTGTTGTTCCTAGGTCCTCATTTCGTGTAGTAAGGTCTCTGATCAGGAGATTGGAGGATTTGAAGAACGTGTAATCACTTATTAAACGCTGTTGGACCGCGGACCTTCTTTACGGCATTAAAGCCTCTGAAGGGGTGATTGGAGGTATGGAAGAGCGTGTAATCACTTCTTAATTACTGTTGTTCGTAAGTAATCGTTTCCCGTAGTAAGGCCTCTGATTGGGAAATTAGAAGAATTGAAGAGCGTGTAATCACTTCTTAATTGCTGTTGTTCCGAGGTCCCCCTTTCCGGCATTAAGACATCAGACCGGGAGATTGGCGGTTTTGAAGAGCGTGTAATCACTTCTTAATTACTGTTGTTCCTAAGTAATCGCTTCCCGTAGTAAGGCCTCTGATTGGGAAATTAGAGGAATTGAAGAGCGTGTAATCACTTCTTAATTGCTGTTGTTCGTAAGTCACCCTTTCCGGTAGTAAGGGCCTCTGATCGGTTGATTGGGTATTTGAAGATTGTAATCCCTTCTTCATTGCTGTTGTTCCCCTAGGTCCTCATTTCGTGCAGTAAGGTCTCTGATCAGGAGATTGGAGGATTTGAAGAACGTGTAATCATTGGACCGCGGACCTTCTTTACGGCATTAAAGCCTCTGAAGGGGTGATTGAGGTATGGAAGAGCGTGTAATCACTTCTTAATTACTGTTGTTCGTAAGTAATCGTTTCCCGTAGTAAGGCCTCTGATTGGGAAATTAGAAGAATTGAAGAGCGTGTAATCACTTCTTAATTGCTGTTGTTCCGAGGTCCCCCCTTTCCGGCATTAAGACATCAGACCGGGAGATTGGCGGTTTTGAAGAGCGTGTAATCACTTCTTAATTACTGTTGTTCCTTCCCTTCCGTAGTAAGGCCTCTGATTGGGAAATTAGAGGAATTGAAGAGCGTGTAATCACTTCTTAATTGCTGTTGTTCCGATTTCCCCCTTTCCGGCATTAAGACATCAGACTGGGAGATTGGCGGTTTTGAAGAGTGTGTAATCACTTCTTAATTACTGTTGTTCCTAAGTAATCGTTTCCCGTAGTAAGGCCTCTGATTGGGAAATTAGAGGAATTGAAGAGCGTGTAATCACTTCTTAATTGCTGTTGTTCCGAGGTCCCCCTTTCCGGCATTAAGACATCAGAGCGGGAGATTGGCGGTTTTGAAGAGCGTGTAATCACTTCTTAATTACTGTTGTTCGTAAGTAACTGTTTCCCGTAGTAAGGCCTCTGATTGGGAAATTAGAGGAATTGAAGAGCGTGTAATCACTTCTTAATTGCTGTTGTTCCGATTTCCCCCTTTCCGGCATTAAGACATCAGAGCGGGAGATTGGCGGTTTTGAAGAGCGTAATCACTTCTTAATTACTGTTGTTCGTAAGTTGTTTCCCGTAGTAAGGCCTCTGATTGGGAAATTAGAGGAATTGAAGAGCGTGTAATCACTTCTTAATTGCTGTTGTTCCGATTTCCCCCTTTCCGGCATTAAGACATCAGAGCGGGAGATTGGCGGTTTTGAAGAGCGTGTAATCACTTCTTAATTACTGTTGTTCGTAAGTAACTGTTTCCCGTAGTAAGGCCTCTGATTGGGAAATTAGAGGAATTGAAGAGCGTGTAATCACTTCTTAATTGCTGTTGTTCCGAGGTCCCCCTTTCCTGCATTAAGACATCAGACCGGGAGATTGGCGGTTTTAAAGAGCGTGTAATCACTTCTTAATTACTGTTGTTCGTAAGTAATCGTTTCCTGTAATAAGGCCTCTGATTGGGAAATTAGAGGAATTGAAGAGCGTGTAATCACTTCTTAATTGCTGTTGTTCCGAGGTCCCCCTTTCCGGCATTAAGGCATCAGACCGGGAGATTGTCGGTTTTGAAGAGTGTGTAATCACTTCTTAATTACTGTTTTTCGTAAGTAACTCTTTCCCGTAGTAAGGCCTCTGATTGGGAAATTAGAGGAATTGAAGAGCGTGTAATCACTTCTTAATTGCTGTTGTTCCGAGGTCCCCCTTTCCGGCATTAAGACATCAGAGCGGGAGATTGGCGGTTTTGAAGAGCGTGTAATCACTTCTTAATTACTGTTGTTCGTAAGTAACTGTTTCCCGTAGTAAGGCCTCTGATTGGGAAATTAGAGGAATTGAAGAGCGTGTAATCACTTCTTAATTGCTGTTGTTCCGAGTTCCCCCTTTCCGGCATTAAGACATCAGAGCGGGAGATTGGCGGTTTTGAAGAGCGTAATCACTTCTTAATTACTGTAGTTCGTAAGTAACTGTTTCCCGTAGTAAAAGGCCTCTGATTGGGAAATTAGAAATTGAAGAGCGTAATCACTTCTTAATTGCTGTTGTGATTGGGCATTAAGACATCAGAGCGGGAGATTGGCGGTTTTGAAGAGCGTGTAATCACTTCTTAATACTGTTGTTCGTAGTAACTGTTTCCCGTAGTAAGGCCTCTGATTGGGAAATTAGAGGAATTGAAGAGCGTGTAATCACTTCTTAATTGCTGTTGTTCGAGGTCCCCCTTTCCTGCATTAAGACATCAGACCGGGATTGGCGGTTTTAAAGAGCGTGTAATCACTTCTTAATTACTGTTGTTCGTAAGTAATCGTTTCCTGTAATAAGGCCTCTGATTGGGAAATTAGAGGAATTGAAGAGCGTGTAATCACTTCTTAATTGCTGTTGTTCGAGGTCCCCCCTTTCCGGCATTAAGGCATCAGACCGGGAGATTGTCGGTTTTGAAGAGTGTGTAATCACTTCTTAATTACTGTTTTTCGTAAGTAACTCTTTCCCGTAGTAAGGCCTCTGATTGGGAAATTAGAGGAATTGAAGAGCGTGTAATCACTTCTTAATTGCTGTTGTTCCGAGGTCCCCCTTTCCGGCATTAAGACATCAGAGCGGGAGATTGGCGGTTTTGAAGAGCGTGTAATCACTTCTTAATTACTGTTGTTCGTAAGTAACTGTTTCCCGTAGTAAGGCCTCTGATTGGGAAATTAGAGGAATTGAAGAGCGTGTAATCACTTCTTAATTGCTGTTGTTCCGAGGTCCCCCTTTCCAGCATTGACATCAGACCGGGAGTTAGGCGGTTTTGAAGAGCGTGTAATCACTTCTTAATTACTGCTGTTCCTAAGTAATCGTTTCCCGTAGTAAGACCTCTGATTGGGAAATTAGAGGAATTGAAGAGCGTGTAATCACTTCTTAATTACTTTTGTTCCTAAGTAATCGTTTCCCGTAGTAAGGCCTCTGATTGGGAAATTAGAGGAATTGAAGAGCGTGTAATCACTTCTTAATTGCTGTTGTTCCGAGGTCCCCCGTTCCGGCATTAAGACATCAGACCGGGAGATTGGCGGTTTTGAAGAGTGTGTAATCACTTCTTAATTACTGTTGTTCGTAAGTAACCGTTTCCCGTAGTAAGGCCTCTGATTGGGAAATTAGAGGAATTGAAGAGCGTGTAATCGCTTCTTAATTACTGTTGTTCCTAAGTAATCTTTTCCCGTAGTAAGGGTTCTGATTGGGAATTTAGAGGAATTGAAGAGCGTGTAATCACTTCTTAATTGCTGTTGTTGCGAGGTCCCCCCTTTCCGGCATTGACATCAGACCGGGGGTTTGGCAGTTTTGAAGAGCCTGTAATCACTTCTTAATTACTGTTGTTCCTAAGTAATCGTTTCCCGTAGTAAGGCCTCTGATTGGGAAATTAGAGGAATTGAAGAGCGTGTAATCACTTCTTAATTGCTGTTGTTCCGAGGTCCCCCTTTCCGGCATTGACATCAGACCGGGAGTTTGGCGGCTTTGAAGAGCGTGTAATCACTTCTTAATTACTGTTGTTCCTAAGTAATCGTTTCCCGTAGTAAGGCCTCTGATTGGGAAATTAGAGGAATTGAAGAGCGTGTAATCATTTCTTAATTGCTGTTGTTCCGAAGTCACCCTTTCCGGCATTAAGACATCAGACCGAGAGATTCGCGGTTTTGAAGAGCGTGTAATCACTTCTTAATTACCTTTGTTCGTAAGTAACCGTTTCCCGTAGTAAGGGTTCTGATTGGGAAATTAGAGGAATTGAAGAGCGTGTAATCACTTCTTAATTGCTGTTGTTCCGAGGTCCCCCTTTCCGGCATTGACATCAGACCGGGAGTTTGGCGGTTTTGAAGAGCGTGTAATCACTTCTTAATTGCTGTTGTTCCTAATTTATCGTTTCCCGTAGTAAGGCCTCTGATCGGGAAATTAAAGGAATTGAAGATCGTGTAATCACTTCTTAATTGCTGTTGTTCCGACGTCCCCCTTTCCGGCATTAAGACATCAGACCGGGAGATTGGCGGTTTTGAAGAGCGTGTAATCACTTCTTAATTACTGTTGTTCGTAAGTAACCGTTTCCCGTAGTAAGGTCTCTGATTGGGAAATTAGAGGAATTGAAGAGCGTGTAATCACTTCTTAATTGCTGTTGTTCCGAGGTCCCCCTTTCCGGCATTAAGACATCAGACCGGGAGATTGGCGGTTTTGAAGGGCGTGTAATCAGTTCTTAATTACTGTTGTTCGTAAGTAACCGTTTCCCGTAGTAAGGCCTCTGATTGGGAAATTAGAGGAATTGAAGAGCGTGTAATCACTTCTTAATTGCTGTTGTTCCGAGGTCCCCCTTTCCGGCATTGACATCAGACCGGGAGTTTGGCGGTTTTGAAGAGCGTGTAATCACTTCTTAATTACTGTTGTTCGTAAGTAATCGTTTCCCGTAGTAAGGCCTCTGATTGGGAAATTAGAGGAATTGAAGTGCGTGTAATCACTTTTTAATTGCTGTTGTTCCGAGGTCCCCCTTTCCGGCATTAAGACATCAGACCGGGAGATTGGCGGTTTTGAAGAGTATGTAATCATTTCTTAATTACTGTTGTTCGTAAGTAACCGTTTCCCGTAGTAAGGCCTCTGATTGGGAAATTAGAGGTATTGAAGAGCGTGTAATCACTTCTTAATTGCTGTTGTTCCGCGGTCCCCCTTTCCGGCATTGACATCAGACCGGGAGTTTGGCGGTTTTGAATTGCTGTTGTTCCGATTTCCTCCTTTCCGGCATTAAGACATCAGACCGGGAGATTGGCGGTTTTGAAGAGTGTGTAATCACTTCTTAATTACTGTTGTTCCGAAGTAATCGTTTCCCGTAGTAAGAGTTCTGATTGGGAAATTAGAGGAATTGAAGAGCGTGTAATCACTTCTTAATTGCTGTTGTTCCGAGGTCCCCCTTTCCGGCATTAAGACATCAGAGCGGGAGATTGTCGGTTTTGAAGGCACTTCTTAATTACTGTTTTCGTAAGTAACTCTTTCCCGTAAAGGCCTCTGATTGGGAAATTAGAGGAATTGAAGAGCGTGTAATCACTTCTTAATTGCTGTTGTTCCGAGGTCCCCTTTCCGGCATTAAGACATCAGAGGCAGAGATTGGCGGTTTTTGAAGAGCGTGTAATCACTTCTTAATTACTGTTGTTCGTAAGTAATGTTTCCCGTAGTAAGGCCTCTGATTGGGAAATTAGAGGAATTGAAGAGCGATGTAATCACTTCTTAATTGCTGTTGTTCCGAGGTCCCCCTTTCCGGCATTGACATCAGACCGGGGGTTTGGCGGTTTTGAAGAGTGTGTAATCACTTCTTAATTACTGTTGTTCCGAAGTAATCGTTTCCCGTAGTAAGAGTTCTGATTGGGAAATTAGAGGAATTGAAGAGCGTGTAATCACTTCTTAATTGCTGTTGTTCCGAGGTCCCCCTTTCCGGCATTAAGGCATCAGACCGGGAGATTGGCGGTTTTGAAGAGTGTGTAATCATTCTTAATTACTGTTTTTCGTGGTAATCGTTTCCCGTAAAGGCCTCTGATTGGGAAATTAGAGAATTGAAGAGCGTGTAATCACTTCTTAATTGCTGTTGTTCCGAGGTCCCCTTTCCGGCATTAAGACATCAGAGCGGGAGATTGGCGGTTTTGAAGAGCGTGTAATCACTTCTTAATTACTGTTGTTCGTAAGTAACTGTTTCCCGTAGTAAGGCCTCTGATTGGGAAAATTAGAGGAATTGAAGAGCGTGTAATCACTTCTTAATTGCTGTTGTTCCGAGGTCCCCTTTCCAGCATTGACATCAGACCGGGAGTTTGGCGGTTTTGAAGAGCGTGTAATCACTTCTTAATTACTGCTGTTCCTTTTCCGTAGTAATCGTTGGGAAATAGAGAATTGAAGTGCCTAATCACTTCTTAATTACTGTTTGGGAAATCGTTTCCCGGTAATTTGAAGAGCGTGTAATCACTTCTTAATTGCTGTTGTTCCGAGGTCCCCCGTTCCGGCATTAAGACATCAGACCGGGAGATTGGCGGTTTTGAAGAGTGTGTAATCACTTAATCTTTGTTCGTAAGTAACTGTTTCCGTTAAAGGCCTGATTGGGAAATTAGAGGAATTGAAGAGCGTTTCCGGCATTAAGACCTCAGATCTTTTCCGTAGTAGGGTTCTGATTGGTTTTAGAAGGAATTGAAGTGTAATCACTTCTTAATTGCTGTTGTTCCGAGGTCCCCTTTCCGGCATTGACATCAGACCGGGGTTTGGCAGTTTTGAAGAGCCTGTAATCACTTCTTAATTACTGTTGTTCCTAAGTAATCGTTTCCCGTAGTAAGGCCTCTGATTGGGAAATTAGAGGAATTGAAGAGCGATTAATCACTTCTTAATTGCTGTTGTTCCGAGGTCCCCCCCCTTTCCGGAGACATCAGACCGGGAGTTTGGCGGTTTTGAAGACCTGTAATCACTTCTTAATTACTGTTGTTCGTAGTAATCGTTTCCCGTAGTAAAGGCCTCTGATTGGGAATTAGAGGAATTGAAGAGCGTGTAATCACTTTTTTTAATTGCTGTTGTTCCGAGGTCCCCTTTCCGGCATTAAGACATCAGACCGGGAGATTAGCGGTTTTGAAGAGTATGTAATCATTTCTTAATTACTGTTGTTCGTAAGTAATCGTTTCCCGTAGTAAGAGTTCTGATTGGGAAATTAGAGGAATTGAAGAGCGTGTAATCACTTCTTAATTGCTGTTGTTCCGCGGTCCCCTTTCCGGCATTGACATCAGACCGGGGGTTTACGGTTTTGAATTGCTGTTGTTCCGCCTCCTTTCCGGCATTTTTGAAGAGGCGGTTTTGAATCACTTCTTAATTACTGTTGTTCCGAAGTAATCGTTTCCCGTAGTAAGAGCCTCTGATTGGGAAATTAGAGGAATTGAAGAGCGATGTAATCACTTCTTAATTGCTGTTGTTCCGAGGTCCCCTTTCCGGCATTAAGACATCAGACCGGGAGATTGGCGGTTTTGAAGAGCGTGTAATCACTTCTTAATTACTGTTGTTCCGAAGTAATCGTTTCCCGTATTAAGGTTCTGATTGGGAAATTAGAGGAATTGAAGAGCGTAATCACTTCTTAATTGCTGTTGTTCCGAGGTCCCCCTTTCCGGCATTAAGACATCAGATCGATTGGCGGTTTTGAAGAGTGTGTAATCACTTCTTAATTACTATTGTTCCTAAGTAATCGTTTCCCGTAGTAAGGCCTCTGATTGGGAAATTAGAGGAATTGAAGAGCGTGTAATCACTTCTTAATTGCTGTTGTTCCGAGGTCCCCCTTTCCAGCATTGACATCAGACCGGGAGTTTGGCGGTTTTGAAGAGCGTGTAATCACTTCTTAATTACTGCTGTTCCTAAGTAATCGTTTCCCGTAGTAAGACCTCTGATTGGGAAATTAGAGGAATTGAATTACTTTGTTCCTAAGTAATCGTTTCCCGTTAAGGCCTCTGATTGGGAAATTAGGAGATTCCGATGTAATCCCCTTTCCGGCATTAAGACATCAGACCGGGAGATTGGCGGTTTTGAAGAGTGTGTAATGGTTGTTCGGTTTTCCCGTAAAGGCCTCTGATTGGGAAATTAGAGGAATTGAAGAGATGTAATCGCTTCTTAATTACTGTTGTTCCTAAGTAATCTTTTCCCGTAGTAAGGGTTCCCCGTGTTCACTTCTTAATTGCTGTTGTTCGAGGGTCCCCCTTTCCGGCATTGACATCAGACCGGGGTTTGGCGGTTTTGAAGAGCGTGTAATCACTTCTTAATTACTGTTGTTCGTAAGTAATCGTTTCCCGTAGTAAGGCCTCTGATTGGGAAATTAGAGGAATTGAAGAGCGTGTAATCACTTCTTAATTGCTGTTGTTCCGAGGTCCCCCTTTCCGGCATTGACATCAGACCGGGAGTTTGGCGGTTTTGAAGAGCGTGTAATCTTCTTAATTACTGTTGTTCGGTAATCGTTTCCCGTAGTAAGGCCTCTGATTGGGAAATTAGAGGAATTGAAGAGCGTGTAATCATTTCTTAATTGCTGTTGTTCCGAAGTCACCCTTTCCGGCATTAAGACATCAGACCGAGAGATTGGCGGTTTTGAAGAGCGTGTAATCACTTCTAATTACCTTGTTTAACCGTTTCCCGTAGTAAGGGTTCTCTGATTGGGAAATTAGAGGAATTGAAGAGCGTGTAATCACTTCTTAATTGCTGTTGTTCCGAGGTCCCCTTTCCGGCATTGACATCAGACCGGGAGTTTGGCGGTTTTGAAGAGCCTGTAATCACTTCTTAATTGCTGTTGTTCCTAATTTATCGTTTTCCGTAGTAAGGCCTCTGATCGGGAAATTAAAGGAATTGAAGATCGTAATCACTTCTTAATTGCTGTTGTTCCGACGTCCCCTTTCCGGCATTAAGACATCAGACCGGGAGATTGGCGGTTTTGAAGAGCGTGTAATCACTTCTTAATTACTGTTGTTCGTAGTAACCGTTTCCCGTTAAGGCCTCTGATTGGGAAATTAGAGGAATTGAAGAGCGTAATCACTTCTTAATTGCTGTTGTTCCGAGGTCCCCCTTTCCGGCATTAAGACATCAGACCGAGATTGGCGGTTTTGAAGGGCGTGTAATCAGTTCTTAATTACTGTTGTTAAGGGCAACCGTTTCCGGGTAGTAAGGCCTGATTAATCAATCTTCTTAATTGCTGTTGTTCCGAGGTCCCCTTCCGGCATTGACATCGACCGGGGAGTTTCCCGGTTTTGAAGGCCTCTGATTGACCGGGTAAGGCCTCTGATTGGGAAATTAGAGGAATTGAAGTGCGTGTAATCACTTTTAATTGCTGTTGTTCCGAGGTCCCCCTTTTCCGGCATTAAGACATCAGACCGGGAGATTGGCGGTTTTGAAGAGTATGTAATCATTTCTTAATTACTGTTGTTCGTAAGTAACCGTTTCCCGTAGTAAAGGCCTCTGATTGGGAAATTAGAGGTATTGAAGAGCGATGTAATCACTTCTTTAATTGCTGTTGTTCTGGTCCCCTTTCCGGCATTGGACATCAGACCGGGAGTTTGGCGGTTTTAAATTGCTGTTGTTCCGAGGCATTAAGACATCAGACCGGGAGATTGGCGGTTTTGAAGAGTGTGTAATCACTTCTTAATTACTGTTGTTCCGAAGTAATCGTGTTGTTCCTGATTGGGAAATAATCGAAGATTTCCCGTAGTTGGGCCTCTGATTTTCCGGAAAGACATTAGACCGGGAGATTGAAGGTTTTGAGCGTGTAATCACTTCCTGTTGTTCGAGGTCCCCCCTTTCCGGCATTAAGACATCAGACCGGGAGATTGGCGGTTTTGAAGAGTGTGTAATCACTTCTTAATTACTGTTGTTCCAAGTAATCGTTTCCCGTAAAGGCCTCTGATTGGGAAATTGAGGAATTGAAGAGCGTGTAATCACTTCTTAATTGCTGTTGTTCCGAGGTCCCCTTTCCGGCATTAAGACATCAGACCGGGAGATTAGGCGGTTTTGAAGAGCGTGTAATCACTTCTTAATTACTGTTGTTCCGAAGTAATCGTTTCCCCGTATTAAGGCCTCATTGGGAAATTTGAAGAGCGTAATCACTTTAATTGCTGTTGTTCCGATTTCCCCTTTCCGGCATTAAGACATCAGACCGGGTGATTGGCGGTTTGAAGAGCGTGTAATCACTTCTTAATTACTTCCTTAATCGTTTCCCGTAGTAAGGCTGTTGGGAAATTCCGAGCGTCCCCCTTTTCCGGCATTAAGACATCAGACCGGGAGATTGTCGGTTTTGAAGAGCGTAATCACTTCTTAATTACTGTTGTTCCTAAGTAATCGTTTCCCGTAGTAAGGCCTCTGATTGGGAAATTAGAAATTGAAGACGTGTAATCACTTCTTAATTGCTGTTGTTCCGAGGTCCCCTTTCCGGCATTAAGACATCAGACCGGGAGATTGTCGGGTTTTGAAGAGCGTGTAATCACTTCTTTATTGCTGTTGTTCGTAAGTAATCTGTTTCCCGTAGTAAGGCCTCTGATTGGGAAATTAAAGAGCGTGTAATCACTAATTGAGAATTGAAGAACGGTGTGTAATCACTTCTTTAATTACTGTGGTTTCCTAAGTAATCGTTTCCGTAGTAAGGCTCTGAAATTAGAGGAATTGAAGTCCCCTTTCCGAGGTCATTTCCGGCACATCATCAGACCGAGATTGGCGGTTTTGAAGAGCGTGTAATCACTTCTTAATTACTGCTGTTCCTAAGTAATCGTTTCCCCGTAGTAAGGCCTCTGATTGGGAAATTAGAGAATTGAAGAGCGTGTAATCACTTCAATTGCTGTTGTTCCGAGGTCCCCTTCCGGCATTAGGACATCAGACCGGGAGATTGGCGGTTTTGAAGAGCGTGTAATCACTTCTTAATTACTGTTGTTCCTAAGTAATCGTTTCCCGTAAGGCCTCCTCTGATTGGGAAATTAGAGGAATTGAAGAGCGTAATCACTTCTTAATTGCTGTTGTTCCGAGGTCCCCTTTTCCGGCATTAAGACATCAGACCGGGATATTGTCGGTTTTGAAGAGTGTGTAATCACTTCTTAATTACTGTTGTTCCTAAGTAATCGTTTCCCGTAGTAAGGCCTCTGATTGGGAAATTAGAGGAATTGAAGAGCGTGTAATCACTTTCTTAATTGCTGTTGTTCCGAGGTCCCCTTTCCGGCATACATCAGACTTGTCGGTTAATTGTAATCTGTTGTTCGTAAGTAACTGTTCCCGTAGTAAGGCCCTGATTGGGAAATTAGAGGAATTGAAGACAATCAGCTGTTGTTCCGAGGTCCGACATCAGACCGAGATTGGCGGTTTTGAAGAGCGTAATCACTTCTAATTATTGTGGTTCCTAAGAAAGGGTTCTGATTGGGAAATTAGAGGAATTGAAGAGCGTGTAATCACTTCTTAATTGCTGTTGTTCCGAGGTCCCCCTTTCCGGCATTAAGACATCAGACCGGGAGATTGGCGGTTTTGAAGGGCGTAATAATCAGTTCTTAATTACTGTTGTTCCTAAGTAATCGTTTCCCGTAGTAAGGCCTCTGATTGGGAAATTAGAGGAATTGAAGAGCGTGTAATCACTTCTTAATTGCTGTTGTTCCGAGGTCCCCCCTTTCCGGCATTGACATCAGACCGGGAGTTTGGCGGTTTTGAAGAGCGTGTAATCACTTCTTAATTGCTGTTGTTCCTAATTTATCGTTTCCCGTAGTAAGGCCTCTGATTGGGAAATTAGAGAATTGATGTTGTTCCGACGTCCCCTTTCCGGGAATCAGACTTTTTGAAGAGCGTGTAATCATTCTAATTACTGTTGTTCGTAAGAGCGGTCTCTGATTGGGAAATTAGAGGAATTGAAGAGCGGTTTTGAATTGCTGTTGTTCCGAGGTCCCCTTTCCGGCATTAAGACATCAGACCGGGAGATTGGCGGTTTTGAAGGGCGTGTAATCAGTTCTTAATTACTGTTGTTCGTAAGTAACCGTTTCCCGTAGTAAGGCCTCTGATTGGGAAATTAGAGGAATTGAAGAGCGTGTAATCACTTCTAATTGCTGTTGTTCCGAGGTCCCCCTTTCCGGCATTGACATCAGACCGGGAGTTTGGCGGTTTTGAAGAGTGTAATCACTTTAATTACTGCGTGTTGTTTCCCGTAGTTCTGATTGGGGAAATTAGAGGAATTGAAGTGCGTGTAATCACTTTTAATTGCTGTTGTTCCGAGGTCCCCTTCCGGCATTAAGACATCAGACCGGGAGATTACGGTTTTGAAGAGTATGTAATCATTTCTTAATTACTGTTGTTCGTAAATCGTTTCCCGTAGTAAGGCCTCTGATTGGGAAATTAGAGGTATTGAAGAGCGTGTAATCACTTCTTAATTGCTGTTGTTCCGAGGTCCCCTTTTCCGGTATTGACATCAGACCGCATTTCCTCCTTTCCGGTATTAAGACATCAGACCGGGAGATTGGCGGTTTTGAAGAGTGTGTAATCACTTCTTTAATTACTGTTGTTCCGAAGTAATTGTTTCCGTAAGAGTTCTGATTGGGAAATTAGAGGAATTGAAGAGCGTTAATCACTTAATTGTTGTTCTTAAGGCATCGTTTCGGTTTTGAAGAGTGTAATCACTTTAATTACTGTGATTGGGAAATTAGAGGAATTGAAGAGCGTGTAATCACTTCTTAATTGCTGTTGTTCCGAGGTCCCCTTTCCGGCATTAAGACATCATCGGTTTTGAAGAGCGTGTAATCACTTTGGTTGTTCGTAAGTAACTGTTTTAGTAAGGCCTTTTGGGAAATTAGAGGAATTGAAGAGCGTGTAATCACTTCTTAATTGCTGTTGTTCCGAGGTCCCCTTTCCAGCATTGACATCAGACCGGGAGTTTTGGCGGTTTTGAAGAGTGTGTAATCGTTGTTCCGAAGTCGTTTCCCGTAGTAAGAGCCTCTGATTGGGAAATTAGAGGAATTGAAGAGCGTGTAATCACTTCTTAATTGCTGTTGTTCCGAGGTCCCCTTTCCGGCATTGACATCAGACCGGGAGATTGTCGGTTTTGAAGAGTGTAATCACTTCTTAATTACTGTTTTTCGTAAGTAATCAGTTCCCGTAGTAAGGCCTCTGATTGGGAAATTAGAGGAATTGAAGAGCGTAATCACTTCTTAATTGCTGTTGTTCCGAGGTCCCCTTTTCCGGCATTAAGACATCAGAGCGGGAGATTATGGTTTTGAAGATTGGAAGTTTAGAGGTTTTTCCGAAGAGCATTGTAATCACTTTTAATTACTGTTGTTCCTAAGTAACCGTTTCCCGTAGTAAGGCCTCTGATTGGGAAATTAGAGGAATTGAAGTGCCAAGTAATCGTTTCCCGTAGTAAGGGTTCTGATTGGGAAATTAGAGGAATTGAAGAGCGTGTAATCACTTCTTAATTGCTGTTGTTCCGAGGTCCCCCCTTCCGGCATTGACATCAGACCGGGATTTGGCGGTTTTGAAGAGCTTAATCACTTAATTACTGTTGTTCCTAAGTAATCGTTTCCCGTAGTAAGGCCTCTGATTGGGAAATTAGAGGAATTGAAGAGCGTGTAATCGCTTCTCTAATTACTGTAATCTTTTTCCCCGTAGTAAGGGTTCTGATTGGGAATTTAGAGGAATTGAAGAGCGTAATCACTTCTTAATTGCTGTTGTTCCGAGGTCCCCTTCCGGCATTGACATCAGACCGGGGTTTGGCAGTTTTGAAGAGCCTGTAATCACTTAATTACTGTTGTTCCTAAGTAATCGTTTCCCGTAAAGGCCTCTGATTGTTGTTTGAAGAGCGTGTAATCACTTAATTGCTGTTGTTCCGAGGTCCCCTTTCCGGCATTGACATCAGACCGAGTTTGAAGGTTTTGAAGAGCGTAATCACTTTTTTACTGTTGTTCAGATTAAGACATCAGACCGAGAGATTGGCGGTTTTGAAGAGTATGTAATCATTTCTTAATTACTGTTGTTCGTAAGTAACCGTTTCCCGTAGTAAGAGTTCTGATTGGGAAATTAGAGGAATTGAAGAGCGTGTAATCACTTCTTAATTGCTGTTGTTCCGACGGTCCCCTTTCCGGCATTGACATCAGACCGGGAGTTTGGGTTTTGAATTGCTGTTGTTCCGTCCTTTCCGGCATTAAGACATCAGACCGTTGGCTTTTGAAGAGTGTGTAATCACTTCTTAATTACTGTTGTTCCGGTAATCGTTTCCGTAGTAAGAGTTCTGATTGGGAAATTAGAGGAATTGAAGAGCGTGTAATCACTTCTTAATTGCTGTTGTTCCGAGGTCCCCTTCCGGCATTAAGACATTAGACCGAGATTGGCGGTTTTGAAGAGCGTGTAATCACTTCTTAATTACTCTTGTTCCGAAGTAATCGTTTCCCGTATTAAGAGTTCTGATTGGGAAATTAGAGGAATTGAAGAGCGTGTAATCACTTCTTAATTGCTGTTGTTCCGATTTCCCCCTTTCCGGCATTAAGACATCAGATCGGGTGATTGGCGGTTTTGAAGAGTGTGTAATCACTTCTTAATTACTATTGTTCCTAAGTAATCGTTTCCCGTAGTAAGGCCTCTGATTGGGAAATTAGAGGAATTGAAGAGCGTGTAATCACTTTTAATTGCTGTTGTTCCGAGGTCCCCTTTCCAGCATTGACATCAGACCGGGAGTTTGGCGGTTTTGAAGAGCGTGTAATCACTTCTAATTACTGTTGTTCCTAAGTAATCGTTTCCGTAGTAAGGCCTCTGATTGGGAAATTAAGAGGTAATTGTTCCTAAGTAATCGTTTCGTAGTAAGCCTGTGATTGGGAAATTAGAGGAATTGAAGAGCGTAATTTCTTAATTGCTGTTGTTCCGAGGTCCCCTTTCCGGCATTAAGACATCAGACCGAGATTGGCGGTTTTGAAGAGTGTAATCACTTCTTTAATTACTGTTGTTCGTAAGTAACCGTTTCCGTAGTAAGGCCTTTGGGAAATTAGAGGAATTGAAGAGCGTAATCACTTCTTAATTACTGTTGTTCCGAAGTAATCTTTTCCCCGTAGTAAGGGTTCTGATTGGGAATTTAGAGGAATTGAAGAGCGTGTAATCACTTCTTAATTGCTGTTGTTTAAGGTCCCCTTTCCGGCATTGACATCAGACCGGGGGGTTTGGCAGTTTTGAAGAGCCTGTAATCACTTCTTAATTACTGTTGTTCCTCCCGTAGTAAGGCCTCTGATTGGGAAATTAGAGGAATTGAAGAGCGTGTAATCACTTCTTAATTGCTGTTGTTCCGAGGTCCCCTTCCGGCATTGACAACAGACCGGAGTTTGGCGGTTTTGAAGAGCGTGTAATCACTTCTTAATTACTTTTTGTTCCTAATTTATCGTTTCCCGTAGTAAGGTCCCTCTGATTGGGAAATTAGAGGAATTGAAGAGCGTGTAATCATTTCTTAATTGCTGTTGTTCCGAAGTCACCCTTTCCGGCATTAAGACATCAGACCGAGAGATTCGTGGTTTTGAAGAGCGTTAATCACTTCTTAATTACTTTTGTTCGTAAGTAACCGTTTCCCGTAGTAAGGGTTCTGATTGGGAAATTAGAGGAATTGAAGAGCGTGTAATCACTTCTTAATTGCTGTTGTTCCGAGGTCCCCCTTTCCGGCATTGACATCAGACCGGGAGTTTGGCGGTTTTGAAGAGCCTGTAATCACTTCTTAATTGCTGTTGTTCCTAATTTATCGTTTCCCGTAGTAAGGCCTCTGATTGGGAAATTAAAGGAATTGAAGATCGGTAATCACTTTAATTGCTGTTGTTCCGACGTCCCCTTTCCGGCATTAAGACATCAGACCGAGATTGGCGGTTTTGAAGAGCGTGTAATCACTTTTAATTACTGTTGTTCGTAATAACCGTTTCCCGTAGTAAGGCCTCTGATTGGGAAATTAGAGGAATTGAAGAGCGTGTAATCACTTCTTAATTGCTGTTGTTCCGAGGTCCCCCTTTCCGGCATTAAGACATCAGACCGGGAGATTGGCGGTTTTGAAGGGCGTGTAATCAGTTCTTAATTACTGTTGTTCGTAAGTAACCGTTTCCGGTAGTAAGGCCTCTGATTGGGAAATTAGAGGAATTGAAGAGCGTGTAATCACTTAATTGCTGTTGTTCCGAGGTCCCCTTTCCGGCATTGACATCAGACCGGGAGTTTGGCGGTTTTGAAGAGCGTGTAATCAAATTACTGTTGTTCGTAAGTAATCGTTTCCCGTAGTAAGGCCTCTGATTGGGAAATTAGAGGAATTGAAGTGCGTGTAATCACTTTTTAATTGCTGTTGTTCCGAGGTCCCCTTTCCGGCATTAAGACATCAGACCGGGAGATTGGCGGTTTGAAGAGCCTGTAATCATTTCTTAATTACTGTTGTTCGTAAGTAACCGTTTCCCGTAGTAAGGCCTCTGATTGGGAAATTAGAGGTATTGAAGAGCGTGTAATCACTTCTTAATTGCTGTTGTTCCGGTGGTCCCCTTCCGGCAGGTTTTGAATTGCTGTTGTTCCCCTCCTTTCCGGCATTAAGACATCAGACCGGGAGATTGGCGGTTTTGAAGAGCGTGTAATCACTTCTTAATTACTGTTGTTCCTAAGTAATCGTTTCCCGTAGTAAGGCCTCTGATTGGGAAATTAGAGGAATTGAAGAGCGTGTAATCACTTCTTAATTGCTGTTGTTCCGAGGTCCCCCTTTCCGGCATTAAGACATTAGACCGGGAGATTGGCGGTTTTGAAGAGCGTGTAATCACTTCTTAATTACTCTTGTTCCGAAGTAATCGTTTCCCGTATTAAGAGTTCTGATTGGGAAATTAGAGGAATTGAAGAGCGTGTAATCACTTCTTAATCGCTGTTGTTCCGATTTCCCCCTTTCCGGCATTAAGACATCAGATCGGGTGATTGGCGGTTTTGAAGAGTGTGTAATCATTTCTAATTACTATTGTTCCTAACCGTTTCCCGTAGTAAGGCCTCTGATTGGGAAATTAGAGGAATTGAAGAGCGTAATCACTTCTTAATTGCTGTTGTTCCGAGGTCCCCTTTTCCGGCATTAAGACATTAGACCGGGAGATTGGCGGTTTTGAAGAGCGGTTTGAAAGTAATCGTTTCTGTTAAGAGTTCTGATTGGGAAATTAGAGGAATTGAAGAGCTAATCAAAACTTAATTGCTGTTGTTCCGATTTCCCCCTTTCCGGCATTAAGACATCAGATCGGGTGATTGGCGGTTTTGAAGAGTGTGTAATCACTTCTTAATTACTGTTGTTCCTAAGTAATCGTTTCCCGTAGTAAGGCCTCTGATTGGGAAATTAGAGGAATTGAAGAGCGTGTAATCACTTCTTAATTGCTGTTGTTCCGAGGCCCCCCTTTCCGGCATTAAGACATCAGACCGGGAGATTGTCGGTTTTGAAGAGCGTGTAATCACTTCTTAATTACTGTTGTTCCTAAGTAATCGTTTCCCGTAGTAAGGCCTCTGATTGGGAAATTAGACGAATTGAAGACTGTGTAATCACTTCTTAATTGCTGTTGTTCCGAGGTTTCCCTTTCCGGCATTAAGACATCAGACTGGGAGATTGGCGGTTTTGAAGAGCGTGTAATCACTTCTTTATTGCTGTTGTTCCTAAGTAATCGTTTCCCGTAGTAAGGCCTCTGATTGGGAAATTAGAGGAAATTGAAGAGCGTGTAATCACTTCTTAATTGCTGTTGTTCCGAGGTCCCCCTTTCCGGCATTAGACATCAGACCGGGAGATTGGCGGTTTTGAAGAGTGTGTAATCACTTCTTAATTACTGTGGTTCCTAAGTAATCGTTTCCCGTAGTAAGGCCTCTGATTGGGAAATTAGAGGAATTGAAGAGCGTGTAATCACTTCTTAATTGCTGTTGTTCCGAGGTCCCCTTTTCCGGCATTAAGACATCAGACCGTGAGATGATTGGCGGTTTTGAAGAGCGTGTAATCACTTCTTAATTACTGTTGTTCCCAAAAATCGTTTCCCGTAATAAGGCCTCTGATTGGGAAATTAGAGGAATTGAAGAGCGTGTAATCACTTCTTAATTGCTGTTGTTCCGAGGTCCCCCTTTCCGGCATTAAGACATCAGACCGTGAGATTGGCGGTTTTGAAGAGCGTGTAATCACTTCTTAATTACTGTTGTTCCTAAGTAATCGTTTCCCGTAGTAAGGCCTCTGATTGGGAAATTAGAGGAATTGAAGAGCGTGTAATCACTTCTTAATTGCTGTTGTTCCGAGGTCCCCTTTTCCGGCATTAAGACATCAGACCGGGATATTGTCGGTTTTGAAGAGTGTGTAATCACTTCTTAATTACTGTTGTTCCTAAGTAATCGTTTCCCGTAGTAAGGCCTCTGATTGGGAAATTAGAGGAATTGAAGAGCGTGTAATCACTTCTTAATTGCTGTTGTTCCGAGGTCCCCCTTTCCGGCATTGACATCAGACCGAGAGATTGTCGGTTTTGAAGAGTGTGTAATCACTTCTTAATTACTGTTGTTCGTAAGTAACTGTTTCCCGTAGTAAGGCCTCTGATTGGGAAATTAGAGGAATTGAAGAGCGTGTAATCACTTCTTAATTGCTGTTGTTCCGAGGTCCCCCTTTCCGGCATTAAGACATCAGACCGGGAGATTGGCGGTTTTGAACAGCGTGTAATCACTTCTTAATTATTGTGGTTCCTAAGTAATCTTTCCCCGTATTAAGGGTTCCGATTGGGAAATTAGAGGAATTGAAGAGCGTGTAATCACTTCTTTTGTGCTGTTGTTACTAGGTCCTCCTTTCTGGTAGGTAGACCTTACGCCGTGAGATTGGAGGTTTTGAAAAGCGTGTAATCACTTCTTAATTGCTGTTGTTCCTAGGTCCTCCTTTCCGGTACGTAGACCTTAGACCGTGAGATTGGAGGTTTTGTAAAGCGTGTAATCACTTCTTAATTGCTGTTGTTCCTAGGTCCTCCTTTCCGGTAAGTAGACCTTAGACCGTGAGATTGGAGGTTTTGAAAAGCGTGTAATCACTTCTTAATTGCTGTTGTTCCTAGGTCCTCCTTTCCGGTAGGTAGACCTTAGACCGTGAGATTGGAGGTTTTGAAAAGCGTGTAATCACTTCTTAATTGCTGTTGTTCCTAGGTCCTCCTTTCCGGTAGGTAGACCTTAGACCGTGAGATTGAAGGTTTTGAAAAGCGTGTAATCACTTTTTAATTGCTGTTGTTCCTAGGTCCTCCTTTCTGGTAGGTAGACCTTAGGATGTGAGATTGGAGGTTGGTAAAAGCGTGTAATCACTTCTTAATTGCTGTTGTTCCTAGGTCATCCTTTCCGGTAGGTAGACCTTAGACCGTGAGATTGGAGGTTTTGAAAAGCGTGTAATCACTTCTTAATTTTTGTTGTTACTAGATCCTCCTTTCCGGCATTAAGGCCTCAGCCCGGCAGATTGCAGTTTTTGAATAGCGTGTAATCACTTCTTAATTGTTCACTCCAACCTGAGGTGGTAGCAGTTCGTACGGTTCCAAATATGGACAGTTAGTGAACATCCAAACAAAACAATGTTAATGTATAAAAATACCTTTTTATAATAAAATAACAGTCATACCTGTTTATATAAAAAAAACAACAATACTTTTTATCTGTAGTTTCAGGCATGTCATTTCATTCAAAATATATTCAGTTGAAGCCATAAAATCGTGTTCAAAATATTTAGGTTTTGCTATTAAATAACCCATAGTGGTTGTTCTGCCGCTACACGTATTAACCAAACAACCAACCAATTTTACATTCTACAATGGTTAAATAAGCAGGATGGATAGGGGAAAATGAAGTCGCGTATCTCCCCGTGCTACAAGAACGGAGCAATAGTTTTTAATTGATTCATTTGACTCATCTCACAGTAAACTGTTTTGTGGATTAACTTCAGAATTAAAACTATTTACGGTAAATTTAAATTTAAAATTTGACAAATGTTTTAGAACTGAAGCTAAAACTAAATTGTTTTACTCGTTGGACAGATATAAACAGACCAAGACAGGCCGAGACAATGGGTTAAAACCAACCGAACCAGCCCAATACGAAGAGGCCAGAAGAGAGAGATTAGCCGATACGAAGTTCGGGACATATCATCTGTGATGCCTAAAAACTAACTAAAATCTGAATTATAACTTTAGTTACGTACCTATCGTTTTGCAAGAGTAAGTGAGGAGATGTCTGGATTTTTTAGATTAGGAATTATCATTATTATATGCCATTCTATCCGGATCAGTATGGTCAACTTGGCTGTTGTACCCTCCAGCATTCTTAATCAATCTACGGGGATAGATTGTTCTCATTCATTTGGCTATGCTTAGGGGAGGTAACTCTTATAAGTTAATATTCATCAATCTTATTCATCTTTGTGGCGCTTGTCTATTTCTTCTAATGAACCAGAGTAACACTCCAAAACCCAGTGATTAAGCCCACGCGTGCCAGGGTACCAAATATGCTTTAACAAACGCTTTAATCCACTAGGCCACGTGTCTCTTGGAATATAACAAACAAGATGCAATGGTAAGGTATATAATAATAAGTGGTGAGATATCGGGCTATACATGCAGATATCCTTACTCAAAAATTGGCCAATGGCAAGAGACATAAAAAGTTATCAACCAACAAGCATACTCTAATAAAAAAAAAGAAAAAAAATTCTCACTGAGTACTAAGTGAAAAATAAAAACAGCTTCATTTGAACGGTTTGATGTCAATGGACATTGTTGAGAACACGCCACGTGTTCCTCCAGGTACAATAATTGATTAATCAAAAAACGTGAGTAGCGAGAAACTGACTCATTGATTTTGTTAGAAGTTAAAAAAAGACTCGAATTTACAAACTTTGCTTAACACAGACGTAAAAGCGGATCCAAAACAAAACTCGTAAAATTTCACACCTTGATGCGAAATGTTTTCGGCCAATAGAAAACTAGGAAACTTTTAAAAACAAAATTCAAATAATCTTCTCATAATTCTCAGAAACAAATTCTTTTACAGACCTTTTCGCGAGCAAATGCGAAGTTTGTTCGTCGTCCAATGAAAAGGCCCGAATCATATCCGAGGGTAAATTCCCAAATGACTTTTTCAAGCCCCAAAAACAAAATAAAAGACGGGTAAGTTCGCTTGTTACCAGGCTATATGACGGTTCCATATAAGATACTGGTTCGATTCCTGTCAGAAGACGCATATTTTCTATGAAAATTTCTCGAACATTCAGGCCGGTAAATGTTGTTAATACTGTTTATTATAAACAGAGCATTTAATTAAATATTTGTATCTATAAAAAGAACTTATAAACTGTTATAGTGGCACACACCTATTTTATAGTTAATAGACTCTCCCACCTATAATAAGTAGGAGTAGTAAGTAGAGGGAGTCGCTCAGTGGGTCGGTCAGTCAGTCGATGCCGTTGG
The DNA here is from genome assembly GCA_903632075.3 of Acanthosepion pharaonis. Taxonomy (NCBI): domain Eukaryota; kingdom Metazoa; phylum Mollusca; class Cephalopoda; order Sepiida; family Sepiidae; genus Acanthosepion; species Acanthosepion pharaonis. The sequence goes on along the minus strand of CAHIKZ030000195.1, from coordinate 1,490,537 downwards.
TCAGATACTAAAGTATCAGCGACCACAACTAGATTTCTCTGCGTCATTACCTATTATATCAAGTTCCTAACGTTTTGTAAGTCGAACCTATTTTAGGACCGACTTAGTACAAATACAAGCCTCCACTGTGAAACCACTCCATAACACACTTGGCGACGAGGGATTCGAATTCATTCGGTGAAAAAAAAATTCGTTCGCCATAACACACTTGGCGACGAGGTATTCGGATTCATACGGTGGAAGACAAAAAAAAATCACACTCCATAACAAATTTGGCCACGAGAATTCGTACTCATACGGAGGAAAAAAAAATTCACACGCCATAACTAATTTGGCGAAGGGATTCGGATTCATATGGTGGAAGAAAAAATAAATTCGCTCGCCACAACACTTGGTGACGAAATTCGTACTCATACGGAGGAAAAAGAAAAAATTTGCTCGTCACAATTATTTCGGCGACAAAAATCTCGGATTCTCATTTAAAAAAAAAAATGGGCAAAGTTATTCGAAAGACAAGACATCAAATGAGTGACGAAAAAATCAGTCGTATTCTCAACTGAGAAAATAATTTTTTTTTCTCGATAAGATAGTTTGCTCAAATAGGTCACGAATTGCAAATTCGTAGGACCCCCCTCTACGATATTTAAGCATTGTGTAAACTTTTGCGAAGATGGAGGAATGCAAAAATATATTCCAGGAATTTTTTAAGTTCCAGACGGAACAACAGATGACAATATTAGAGCAACAGAAGATCTTCCAGATGCAACTACAGGAGGAAACTTTTAATAGACAAATACAGTTTCAACGCGAAATGGAACAGATGCATAGGGAGTTTCAAAACAAAATTCTGGAAATAACTGAAAAGAGGAAAGAGAAAAATCTACAAAATGATTCTTTCCCACAGAATACAATATGGAATTCAATTGAAATATACACGTACAGTCCAGATGAAGAGATAACTTGTGAAGACTATTATAAAAAATATACGGACGTGTATAACGAGGACTGCCACTCGTGGTCTGAAGGAAAGAAGGTTTAAGCAAGTTAGGAACTGCTGAGCATAACAAATTGGTAAACTACATTTTACTGAAAAAAACTAGCGAGTTGACATTTACCGAGGCGATAAATATATTAAGTGAATTATTTAGTAAAAAGACATCTTTGTTTCACAAGAGGTGAAAATGTTTGAATCTGATGAAAGATGACGAACAAGACTATATAACGTACGCAGCCAATGTGAACAAGCATTGTGAAGAATTCAAGCTAGCAGAGTTAAGCGCTGACAATTTTAAATGCTTAGTGTTTGTTCAAGGGTTGGTATCGGAAAGAGACGCAGAGTTGAGAAAATTAGTGCTGTCAAAATTAGAAAACGAACCAAGGATTTCGATACAGAAGTTGGCAGAAGACTGCACAAGATATGTTAGCGTAAAGAAAGATTTGAAAAAGATAGAACAGTCTGGCGTTTCGCATGTAAGGAAAATACGCTACAAAAAAAGTCAGTCTACCAAAAAGAATTCTAAAATTGCTGATTATCAAGCAAAAAGTGAAATACCAGAGAAAAATAAACAAAAACTCCCGAAGCCACGTTTTGCTTGCGATGAACTTCACTAGTATAGATATTGCAATTTTAGGAATAAAAAAATGTTTCAACTGTAAAAGAGTGGGTCATAAAAGCTCGCACTGCAGGTCAAAAAATAAAGACAATAAAATAAGAAAATTAAAGTCCGACGAGGTGAACGATGGAATAACCAGAAAATTTGTTACCGTCGAAATAAATAATAAAAAAAATAAAAATGCAACTCGGCACTGGTTCCGACCTATCTATCATAAATTTGCATACGTGGAAGAAGTTGGGGAAACCAACTTTAATGAAGACAAATAAAATCGTTTTAGGGGTGGGGTGTTATAGTGGAACACACCTATTCTATAGTTAATAGACTCTCCCACCTATAATAAGTAGGAGTAGTAAGTAGAGGGAGTCGCTCAGTGGGTCGGTCAGTCAGTCGATGCCGGACGACCGTTAGTCGGATACTAAAGTATCGGCGACCACAACTAGATTTCTCTGCGTCATTACCTATTATATCAAGTTCCTAACGTTTTGTACGTCGAATCTATTTTAGGACCGACTCAGTACAAATACAAGCCTCAACTGTGAAACCACTACATAACATAAACATAAAAAATGTCTTAAAAAATAATTGTCGGACCTTGTCCATTTCATACAAATTATTGTTTGAGTATTTCTATATAAAAGTTTACCCTTGTTATTAACCATTCTAAAATATCGTTTTCTCATTCATTTTTGGTATTATTGGAAACTAAAAACGTTCTTCTAAATTCTGTTACTTAACTCAAGGTTAATGGAATATTTGTCGCCACCCTAAACATTAATCTTTGATACCTTACAAAAAGTGTTGAAAAAACACTTTGTCTCATCTAGAAGGGTCATTGGTTAAAATGTTTTTAAATTCTTATTTTAAATTGTACTTGTTACTATAAACATTAGAAATTGATGCCTACATAAAAGTAACGTAATTTCCCATGAATAATAGACCTTCATTCATAATACGCACCATTAATTGTGCTGAAAGTGTGGGAAAATGCTTCTACTCACGCATAATACGCACTCCTTGTTTGGTAATCAAACCTTATAAATTCTACCTCTCCAATTTTATTATGGCCAGAGTTTCCTACTCTTATTCAAGTTGTAATTGAAGGTATTTGTCAAAATTTCCGATCAACGCGGTTCTAAAAGGAAACGGAAATACCTATATTGTGCCTACTGCGCAGATTCATTAAATTGTTTTTGTTCGATAAAATGTGCAATCTGCCGGATCTGTATGTAGTTTTTCCACAAAAAAGGCTTTTAAACATATTGTAATTTAGTTTTATGATAATTCTGATTTTATTTTACATTTGTAAGTACCGTTAAGTATATATGATTCTATTTGACATCCTTATGGGGTCGTAATCGCCGAATGTTAGTGTCAAATTGTCGTATGTTTGTGCTGAGTAGCCATTTCACAAGTGAAATCGACCGATGAAACGGCAATTTTTTAAAGATATTTTTGTAGCTGTGCATAATACGCACCCCTAATTTTGCTTATTATTTTTTAGAAAAAAATGCGTATTATTATACCTGGGGAATTATGGTAATACGCATACTGATAAGTGAAACATATTTGTCATATGATCTGGTTATTTTTAGGTTTTTAACATTTGTGTGTATTTATTAAAATTTAAGGCCCCTTATGACATATGCAAAAAAGTACTGAATTTTAATTCAGCCTCGGATGCAAATTGGATGAAAGTTGATTTTATACGTGGAATCATTCACCAGTGTTATGTGGATGCAAAACAATTATCGGCTTGGTAAATGGAATCAGCGTGCCAAGTTCAAATTTTGGTCGATTTCGTTTCGTTCACTTTGCAGGAAAAAGACATGAATCCATCTTTCTCGAACTATAGAAGAAATAGCAGTGTAGTCTAGAAGGAAAACTCTGAATTGACCCTAACGCTATTGTTTTGTGGGTATCATCGAGACAGGAGATGACTAAGGTGTAAACCTTGCATAAAGCAACGGGGTTGGATGGCATACTGTGTCACTTTCCGGCAATTCCTGAATCTTCGTAGAAATGAAAACAATATTAAAATTATTTTCTTACTAATGTAACCTAAGTGTTATCTTACTATAAAAGATGAATTCAGTATAATATTCGAAATTTAATTTGACAAGGTATTGGTATTGAAGTTTGTGTCCAAAAGGGGCACTGGTTGAAAAAAAGGTTGGGAAAAACTGTTCTAAGTGGTCGAAAAAAAACCTCACTGTTTTGAAAATCGTTATTTGATTGTTTTTGTTGTTGTTGTTATTGTTGTTTTTTTCACGAGCAGAAAGTACTTAACTAGTTCAACTACAGCGAAATTTATATTCATATTTTATCATATAAGTACTTGTATATATCTATTTATCTACACAGTACCTATACACTTTGTTGTAATGGTTATCAAGCCACCCTTGCAAATTTAACTTTAGCTTGGTCGTCACTGAACAATTTGTGCCAGATTAAGCTATGTAAATATTCGCACACACTTTCTTTTTTCATGTATTTTTTAAGAACACTGGGATGCACGGACAAAGGTGCATAGAAATATGCGCGCATGCGCGTGTATATGCCAAACTGGATTAACCATAATTAATTTACATGTGTATGTGTGTATTTAAGAAAGATTAGCAATAAGGGTTGATTTAAGCTTGAAAGCATTATTTACCACAAATTCCTTCCAAGGAAAGAAACTGGTTTTAATCAGAGTAAACAATTCTTTCCTCGACCGGTAAATGTATTTAAAAATATCCGTGAGGCCGCCAGTGTACATAAATAAATACAACTAACATACACAATATAATGCTTTCTTTGTATAACTTTATGAAAGAAGTTCATAACTCACTAAACAAAGAAAGTTTCTTATCGACCTGTTAAAATGTCTCCCCTATCAAATATTACATAACAAAATCAATTTGGAATGGAATGTACTTTTAGGAAAAACAGATAAATACATTTGAATCTTTTCTGGTCCATTCTGAAAAAAAGTGATTTTATCATTTGCAATTTGAAATTTCGCGTACATAAATTGAGAAACTTAAATTGACTGTACGCGCATGCGCACGGGTACAGAAAAAGGGCTTTCTAAATAATTATAGTGTAGTTTTTATGTAACAAAATACACCTTACGCGAATTTATTATGAATGAATTTATCTAAACGTGTATATTTATTGGGAGTCGACTAAACGATAAGTCAAGAACACGAACGAATAAAGAATTAACATAAAAACAGAATAAATTTAGAGACGTATAGATTTCAAATTGGTATAAAAATGTTTTTTTCATTAATAAATTTAGAATGAAAGTTTATATACTCTTTACTTGTACTCATTCTGTAAAACAATTATAATCAAATACAGATTTAAAGCAATTAAAATAAATAAATGAACAACAGTAAAAAAAATCCGAACGTCTTTTTGCTTTATGCTTTTAAAACATCTTTACTTTACTTTACGTCAAAATATAAAATCTCTCATTGTTCTGCTTTAGGAAAAAAATACGCTAAAAAATATAGAATATGTCTTAAGGAATAATAATAAGTAGAAAAAAAGATTAGGTATATATTTTTCGTAATTCCAAGAAATGAAGAAGTCCTGCTTCATCTCATAGAACGCTTCATTGTATCTAGCATTTGAATTTAAATTGTTGTTTATATACGTGTACTTACTTGATGGTTGAGAAAAATCCACACTTTACAAATCAAATGCTCTGTTTGTTTACGCGAAACAATTTGAAATATATAGTTGGTATTTTTCCTTGATGAAGAATATTTTTTCCTGTTTTAACAAAATAAAGCTGCACACGGTAACGTTACTACTGCTGTTATAAAAATAACGCAGCAGTATGAAGAGACTACATCAAGTGAAATCACCCGAAACAGACCTCTTTAGTGTTAGTAAAGTTTGTTTTTATTTTTTCTTTCTTTTCTTACTTGATAAATACGAGAGCAGGTTGATTGCTACAGTGGATTTGATGTTTTAAAAACTGGATATCTTTCTCTTTTTTTTTTTTTTTTTTTTTTATAAATGAAATTTATTCCAATTTTCTTCCGACCAAGATAAATAACTTATTTATATATTTAACCAACAAAACTAGTACAACGTTCATTCTTTCACGCTTTTTTTTGTTCTCTGCGTCGAGACAAGCAGTTCACTTTCGTAATTAACTGTGCTTTTTTATGTTTTAAAATACCAGTTTGCTGTACATACATTGATCAGGTCTCCGTCAGACAGTTACATAAGTACCATACGCAATATACGCTTGGGCGATCATGTCTCTTTCAATTTATGATTGACTAGGCTGAAGATTTTCCTGTAGTAGGCTTCCATTTCTTTCTGCAGTAGACTGGTTGCAACTAATACTAGAGAGGGCCAAGCTCTCCTACAATTCAACCCATAACTGTGGGAGAAGAGAAAGATTTATTTGTAGCGGTATTGACGGCCTAGTGGGTTATCAGTTATAGTGAAGTGCTGAAACAGATTAGTTTGATTTGGCTTTGTTAGTTAGATAGCCCACCATAAGAGGGGTATAAAACAAGAAAATCAAATTGTAAAGTAACCAACAAATTTATATACATATAAATCAATCAGATAAAAACTAATGTATTTTGGTTGATACAAGGTCGTCAAAATGTTCGTAGTAGTCCTTGCAAGAATGAGTTTATGTGTACGTAGGCAGGAACGTATGTATGCATGTATGAGCGTTATCGTTGGGTAGGAATGTCTTTGAAGTAATCACTCAGTCTTAAAATGTTCCGTTCGTTTATCAAGTATAAAAGAGGTGAGGGAGAAGGGTAGAGATAATAACAACGATCGCTTGACGTTTGTCAAAGGACGTGTTAATACGCTCGTCTCTTTCTCTCTGGTGACAGGCGAACTTGCCCGTCTTTTATTTTGTTTGTAGGGCTTGAAAAGGTAATTTGGGAATTTACTCCCGGATATGATTCAGGCCTTTTCATTGGACGATGAACAAATTTCGCGTCGGCTCGCGAAAAGGTCCGTAAAAGAATTTGTTTCTGAGAATTGAAGATTATTTGAATTTTGTTTTTAATAGTTTCCTAGTTTTCTATTGGCCGAAAAACATTTCGCATCAAGGTGTGAAATTTCACGAGTTTTGTTTTGGATTCGCTTTTGCGTGTGTGTTAAGCAAAGTTTGTAAATTCGAGTCTTATTTTAATTTCTAACAAAATCAATGAGTCAGTGCTTAGCATTTGATTTTTTAGATTTCGATCTTGTTTTGTTCGCTACAAATCAACCCTTACATTTTTTACTTTACAAATGTGTAAGGAAACGATAAGTAAACAAGAGAACACGAAAAACTTTTTTTGTTTTTAACAAGAACAATATTTATATTTATGTATGTAATGATGTACAAGCCTAGGGGTTACTTCCCTTTGACCGGAATTAAAGTCTTTACTAATGAAATATTTGTTTTATTTGAGCTCATAAAAAGTTGAATGAATTTGCCGCTCAAAATGTTCACTGTGAGACAGTTGAAAGAATTCTGTAAAGCTGCAAATATGTTAATAAACATTCAGATTCAGAAGAGTTGAAGGAGTGAATGTCCCATAATGTTTAATTAGTTTCCGTTGTTTGCAGTTGAATATTCGTAATATGTTGGTGGTTGTAATGTTCTGTAGAGGGGCCGTGTGGGTTTGAGTGTTGTTGAATTAGAAACACGTGTTATTTATTCCTGCTAGAAGGTCCAACTACAAGAAAATGGCGAACTTGAATTAAGTCCAACTGAAGATGTAAAGAAAACAAACCAACAAGACCGATATATATATGTCAACAAATATATGTATTAAACAACAAGATTTACAATGGACATAGACATCAACGTTTGTGTTTGTGTGTGAACGTAAAAAGTTTATATTTTGGTGAATGTTCGTACGTACGTGTATGTGTGTTTAATGTTAATGGCGTCTCCCGCAAATGGGAAAACGCTATCTCCGTGAGAGATTACATTTTTAAATGTGTCCGCTGAAATGCAAAGTAGAAAAGAGAACGAGGCAAGAAGTCGCCCAGTATTTATAGTGTAGGGAAAGCGCCCCTAGTGAACAATTGGGGAATTAAGGAGGAGCTAACTTCGACAGTTCTGTAATGTTCGTAATATTTGTAATTAGGTTTCGTACGTACATGTGTGTGTGAATATGTTTTCATATCATCCGCCCGCACAGGGTCAAAACGAGATTTCTTTAACAGCTACATTTTAGTAAGCGAGAGAAGTCAAAAAGAAGAGAGAAATCGAACTCGTGTCTGGTATTTATAATCAACTTAATCACATGACAGGCTCTGATTTTGGACGGAAAATGTATTTTCGTCTGGTCAGGAACTAGGTCGATGTTATTCAGACGGAGTTGAAAACATGATTTAAATATTAACTGGCCAATGAGAGATGAGTAAAATATCAAGGATCTATGATCCACTTTTTGCACAGATTTGCCCAAAATTTGACATTGATAGAAAAGTAATAGCAGGATGCTATAGATTCATACCTTTCCCAAGAGTGTTTAGTTTAGCTTTTCCTGTTAGGCGTCACGAGAAGACACAGTCGTCTGACAGCGGTAAGGCGAGTGGCCTGGAGGCGAGACATCTCGTGGGTTTTGAGAGTCTGCCACTAAGTCGCTCCAGCGTCTTCTTGGTCTGCCTCTCGCTCTCCAGCCAGAGTAACTGAGGGTGTATGCACGTAGGGCTGGTTGATTGACAGGCATACGAGTGAGGTGTCCGAACAACTTGATCCTCTGTCGTTCGATGTGTTAGTATTGGTATTGGTATTGCTCCTACCATATCTCTTACTTCCTCATTCCTGATCTTGGCTCGCCTGTTCACTGCTTTCCTCAGGCATTTCATCTCACAAGTGATCAGTTTCCTCTCAAGGGTTTTTGTTAGGGGCCATATCTGGCACTAGTATATCAGCGTTGGTAGGTAAATGGCATAAGATGATATTTGTCATTCAAATATATTTAATACTGTTTATTATAAACAGAGCATTTACTCAAATATTTGTATCTATAAAAATAACGTATAAACAGAAAATATATTAAAACAATTGTCGGACTTAGTCCATTTGATGCAATTTATGTTCATTACGCTTCGAGAAGATATGATCGTTTGGAAAACTAATGAGAAATTTATTGTTTAAAAACAGTAACTTGACTTTACTAACCAGACGTTTCCTCTGTAGCTAAATGGTATAGCACGTCAGGCCAAATGACGGTTCCGCAAAGGATACAGGTTTGATTCCTGTCGGAGGATGCATATTTTGAATGAAATTTCTCGGACATACAGGTCGGTAAATGTAGTTAATATTGTTTATTATAAACAGAGCATTTACTTAAATATTTGTATCTATAAAAATAATGTAGAAACAGAAAATATATAACTTAGTTCATTTCAAAATATATGATGACATTTGTTTACATTACGATATACTTTGAGCAGATATGATAGTTTGAGAAAAATCATAGGAAATTTGTTGTTTTAAAACAGTAATTTCTGTAATTTTATATATATATTGTTACGAACTTGTAGCATATAGATGAACCACGGGTTCTAAAAAAAAGGAAAACGTGGTTTCTTTTCTCGGTCTTCACTCAGAAATGGAAGCGACACAAGGGAATCAACGAAGAACAGACACAAGACGATGGATTTCAAAATAAAACATTTATTTATAAATATATATAACGGAGTAAAGAAAGAAAAAAAAGAACATTCATTTAACAAAGGGGGAGGACATCATTAAAGAATAGAAGGCGTGAGCGAATACATACATATATGAAAACAGATCAAGCCAAACGAATCAACTTATCTTGCAGTTGGGTTGATATCTTCACATAAAGTTTTGATTCGCCGAAGCGAGAGTTCTGATGATAAAACAGTATCTTGGCCGGCCGACAATGTTCCTGGATTCTTCTTCTTTTCGCAAGTGTTCGAGGGTCCACAGCATTTCATACAGGCATTTGGTTGGGTCGACCAGTTCCCTAGCAGTCCTTCCACCACTCACTAGTCGACAGACTTTGCTGTCTTCCTCATCTCAGTGGTCGGTCTGACGATTTTTGCCCAGCGACGTTCAACTGCCGCTGGTCAGAGGGAAACTGAAAAATCCTTTTTGGTTTTCGACAGTGTCCCGTCCTTGACCGGGTACGCAGGAGATAGGGCGCAAAATCACGCAGTGCTTGTGTGGCCAAAAGTTCAACACATGCTCAGTACGTTCCGATCACGAATCGCATTATGGTGCCTGGAATTCACTCATGGTCAAACGGGAAATCTTGAACCAGGTCATCCTCCCGTCGGGTCACTTCCGAAGTCCACAGGCCCTTGTTCGGGTGAAAGAGAGGATAAGGAGAGAAAGAATTTGTAAAGAGAAAAGAAGGATATCTGATCATAGAATATATTCGTCGCGAGTCGGAAGCATTGGATTAAATTTCCCTTCTTTTATATCTAACTAGTTTTTTTATTTAAGATTTTACTTTAGGCCTATATGGTTAATGAAATCGTGGCTCGTGACGAAAAATGCCATTAACGGCAGTTTTCTTCCTTCAGTTACTCATTCTCGGACTCCCGTGGACTCAGGTGCATGGCAACGTCCACTGATCATTACTACAGGGTTGTTTTTTCCCCGTTCGTAATAAGGTTTGATTCTATCAACGTGGTACTTTCCCCTCTGTTTTCTATAGTCAGGAGTTTTCACGACGAATTTCAGATTTCTGATCCTTTCAAATGGATCATGAAACCGAGCCATGTTAGATGCACACATTAATCGTGTTCGGAAACGGGAAACATAATCTAAAAGACTCCCCGAAGTTAGATCTTCCTGTAACCAGTCCTTCTTTAATACATGTAATGGACCGCGGACTGAATGTCCAAATATTAGTACAAAAAGGCTAAAGTCCAGAGACACTTGGATAGACTCTAGGGTAGCGAACATTAAGAATGCGATACCTACATGAAATTAGGCACCTTGTGTAAACCAATCATGGCATAAAAACTAACAAGAGTTTTCGCTGGCTTTACTACTGCCTGACAAGCGTGGCGAGTCCGACAGGATTCAGACATATCTGTCCGGATCCCCGGCCGATAAAAATGTGTGATGATCTTAACGTGTGTAATGTTAAGGTGACTCCCCAGTGGGGTCTCATAAGCCGTCCTCATTACCTCCGGTCTGTTTCGTTTAGGGAGTACTATTTGGTGGACTTTTGACCAGTCTTCTGAGGCTGAGATGTGTGGGGGTCTCCACTTCCTCATTAGTACCTCATTCATAATAAAGTATCCGGTTGGAACTTTCTCCAACTCATCCTCGGGCAATACGTGACGGAAGCGTGGGGTGAACTCAGAATCACTCCCCGGCTCTGTTACAAGTGCTCTCCTCGATAATGGAATGTCCATAGCGGGCTCAACAATACCATCGCTATTCCCAGTTGGGGGACTATCGGGAGGATAATTTAATCCCACATCAGGATTTATAAACGTCTGCGATAGGTCTATCACTTCGTCTTCTGTCCTATCGATTTTCTCGTTTGTCTTTTCATCGGCCTTCTTTCTGGCCTGTGCTCTTGTCACTGCACACGAGGGAAATATATCGAAATTCTCTTCCTCGGTATCTTCGGTGTCTACCGAAACATCTGATTCCGGAACTACTTTAGGGTGAGGTATCACCCTACCACCCGCCAATTCGTTTCCTAACAGCATGGATATGCCTTTCATAGGCAAACTAGGAACTACTCCGACCTCGACAGGGTCAGAAACTAACCCAGACGTAAGGTGGATTCGATGAAGGGGGACGCTAACAAAGCTGCTGCTAACACCCTGTATGATAACAAATTCGCCAGTGGCCGAATCCGATCCACACGGCACGAAGCTCTCCACAATCAGGGACTGAGTCGCCCCAGTGTCCCGCAAGATCTTCACGGATCCCTTCTTCGTGGGGTTATCGTGGGGATACAGCACCATTAGAAACAAATGGCCTATACTCCTCCCTCACATCTTCTTCATTCGGTTTCCTATTTAGGGTAACGCTGTCGGAAGAAATTAGCCCTTGGGGTCTTTCTTGACTTAGGGCTCTGGACTCGGCATTCCGCTTCGTCCAACAATTCGACACGAGGTGTCCTACTTTATTGCAGTAGTGGCACATCGGGAGTTTTCTCTCTCTCCTATTCGTCTGCCGATAAACCGGTGAATGAGAACTGGGATTTTGAGATTTGGTATCTCTCGGACTGGGTGGTTGGCCTGAACTAACCGATCGACCAAACTTCGAATTCGGACCAGAACCAGACCCACGTCTTGGGTGTGGACCGCTTCCAAATTCGGATGGGTTGTTATGATTGAATGTACCCCGCTTATGTGTTAACGCGTATTCGTCAGCGAGGGTGGCCATCTCATATAAAGTATCTACCCTCTTTTCATCGAGGTAGGTTTTTAAATTATCACGGACACATTCTTTGAACTCCTCTATCAGGATCATTTGCCTTAGCCTATCGTGATCTGCCTCGATGTTTTTCGATAAACTCCATCTATCGAAATAGGTTTCTTTTTGTCTAGAAAATTCTACATAAGTCTGTTTGTCTCCCTTTCGGCAGGCTCTAAATTTTTGCCGGTATGCCTCCGGCACTAGCTCATACGACTTTAAAATGGCTGATTTAACAATGCTATATTCAGCGCAATCTGCTACTGAGAACGCGGCATACGCTTGGGCTTTGCCTTTTAATGCGGTCTGCAGTAAAATTGGCCACGTTTCTATGGGCCATGCTAGGTTTGAGGCGACCTTTTCGAAATGCTGAAAATACTTGTCGACGTCAGCCTCGTTAAACTGCGGTACGAGTCGGACTTGCTTCGCTAAGTCGAACTCACTACTTCTAGCTTCGTGAAGTTCCCGCTTTTCGTCCAACTCCCGAAAACGAGTTTCTTGCTCGATCCTAGCCTTTGCGATTTCAGCTTTTGCTCTTTCAGCTTCGGCTCTGACCTTAGCCTCGGCCTCAGTTTTCACTTTCTCGAGCTCGAGTTGTGCCTGCGAAAGTTCCGACGTGTCTAGTGACAATTTACTTAATTCTTCTACGTCGAAGACGTCGTTATCTACCATATGTTCAGAGACTATCCTGACCAGCTGAGTTTTTCTCATAGACTTCGTTACCTCTAGTTCTAATTCCTTCCCTATTTCAACTATATCATCTTTTTTAAGTTTACATAATTTATCCATAGAGGGTGATGCTAGGAAGCTATCTATAACCGACATCTTGGCCTGTAATTCGCCGACACCCTGAAGTTGTGCGATTCTTACTGAGTGAAAAAACACGGAGAAAAGATACTCGGAACGAGCCCCCAATTTTATATGTTACGAACTTGTAGCATATAGATGAACCACGGGTTCTAAAAAAAAAGAAAAACGTGGTTTCTTTTCTCGGTCTTCACTCAGAAATGGAAGCGACACAAGGGAATCAACGAAGAACAGACACAAGACGATGGATTTCAAAATAAAATATTTATTTATAAATATATATAACGGAGTAAAGAAAGAAAAAAAAAGAACATTCATTTAACAAAGGGGGAGGACATCATTAAAGAATAAAAGGCGCGAGCGAATACATACAAAACAGATCAAGCCAAACGAATCAACTTATCTTGCAGTTGGGTTGATATCTTCACATAAAGTTTTGATTCGCCGAAGCGAGAGTTCTGATGATAAAACAGTATCTTAGCCGGCCGACAATGTTCCTGGATTCTTCTTCTTTTCGCAAGTGTTCGAGGGTCCACAGCATTTCATACAGGCATTTGGTTGGGTCGACCAGTTCCCTAGCAGTCCTTCCACCACTCACTAGTCGACAGACTTTGCTGTCTTCCTCATCTCAGTGGTCGGTCTGACGATTTTGCCCAGCGACGTTCAACTGCCGCTGGTCAGAGGGAAACTGAAAAATCCTTTTTTGGTTTTCGCTGTCCCCAAAGACAGTCACGTGGGTTCCCTTCGTCCTTGACCGGGTACGCAGGAGGATAGGGCGCAAAATCACGCAGTGCTTGTGTGATGGCCAAAAGTTCAACACATGCTCAGTACGTTCCGATCACGTGAATCGCAGCAGGAGACCCTGATGGTGCCTGGAATTCACTCATGGTCAAACGGGAAATCTTGGAACCAGGTCATCCTCGCGTCGGGTCACTTCGAAGTTCACAGGCCCTTGGCTTGTGGGTGGAAGAGAGGATAAGGAGAGAAAGAATTTGTAAAGAGAAAAGAAGGATATGGCTGATCATAGAATATATTCGCTCGCGAGTCGGAAGCATTGAATTAAATTTCTGTTTTTATTTATTTATTTATTTTTCTTTTATATCTAACTATTTTTTTTTATTTAAGATTTTACTTTAGCCTAACGCCTATATGGTTAATGAAATCGTGGCTACGTGACAATATATATATATATATATAAAGAAATATAGTCTTAAGGTGTGCTATATTTATGGGATAAAGTGCTCAATATCAGAGATAGAGCGTGTGTAAATATAAAAGTGAACATAGAAGTCAACACTTAGAGGCGACAGTCTGTTTCATGCTATATGCAATGTGGCCTGACGATTGCATATAGCATGAAACAGACTGTCGCCTATGTTGACTTCTATGTTCACTTTTATATATATATATATATATATATATATATATATATATATATATGTAATTCACTACTTAGTTTCAAAGATATAATTACATATATTTGTCTGTGGAATTGTTAGCAAAATTGAATTCAGTTTTTTTGCAATATCAGTTTTACAATTAAGTCACGTGACAAGTAGATGTATTCGTCGCTGAGTAGGAGCAAGATAAGTGAGTATTTAATTTTATTCTTTACTATTAAATCTCTCTCTCTCTCTCTCTCTCTCTCTCTTGATATTGAGCACTGTAATTACAAACACTTTTTCTATGTGCCGTATCTCTTAAGGACTTTGCCGATCATGGCTCTCCACAACTTCCTGGCCTTTGCAACTCTTTATAAATGTTGTCTTTTTGTTATCCCTCCTAAACCTTACTACTTATCTTAAAATATCCCTCTTCCAGAAATACGCACTCCATACTCTCGTTGTGTGTGTGTGTGTGTGGGGGGGGGTTAGTGCAGTGGTTAGCGGCTTGGAGCGAGAAATTAATGTGTTCGAAATTCCGCTTTAGATTTTTGCCTTCACCTTTGCACAAATGCCATTGTGAAAGGCATGAACCCATTTATCCTCGCCTGCCTATGGGTTTAATCGCAGGACAGACTGTCTTCTCTAACTGTGATTGGCAATCAGACTTGGTGGACAACTATGAATTCAAAATTCAACCACATATAACTCTACAAGATGGTCAGATATCTCTTATAAGACTAGCAGCCATAACCAGTAGGTCGATCGGAAAAAACGTTCAATTAGAATTGAGCAAAAACAACATCATATTTAGACGTAACAGAGTCTATCTTCTTCAATTACTTTAAAGTACTTTTGTTAAAAATCATTTTGAATTAATGCAGTAACTGATATAACAGAAGTAGTCTGTATTTATTCAATCGAAGTTAGCCAAGGACATGTAGCAGTAAAACAGGCAACAAAAAGACCCACTTCAGACCACAATTATTTTGGCGGTTTTGAAATTCAATTTGTCAGCATGCTACCAGGGATATAAAAGAGGATACATTTATAAAGCAATTGTTAAGTTTGATGAAAATTGGTTGAAAGATCAACGAAAAATAAGAAACCAGTAAAAATCGCTATTTTTCGCTATTTATCGGGTTTTGACTATATGGGTAGACCCAATTATTAAGTTAAATGACTGTTAAACAATTAACTTATTGTTGGCTACAATTGAGTGAAGTTTGTATTAGATTGCTTGAAACTTGAAGGAGTTTTTAGCTTAAAATTTGTGTTGAATTCGATTTGTGTTGAATTCCATTTGTGTTGAATTCGATTTTTCATTTTTCGCGAATTTTCGCTAAACACAATGAAGTAGAAATAAAAGTGAGGTGTCGTTGAGCCCGTCATGATGTAAAGTAACCTACGTACCGAGTTTGAACGAAGTCGGTGGAAAAAAGTTGAATTTATCGATTTTTGGTCGGCTTTATCAATTATTGATTTTTTTTTTAAATTATCAATTTTTTACGCTAAGAACCTATCTCTTACATTGTACAATTTATGTGCGAAGTTTGGTCAAAATGAGTTGGATGGATCTTGAATGAAAAAGTTTCACACAGACAGAGAGAAAAACACACAGGCATACTCTGTTTTATATATATATAGATGATAAGATAATTCCTTATTATCCATAATGCTATTGATACCAGCGAAGGTGTCATATGTCATTCTAATTTAACCAATTTGTCGCACTAAGTTAAACATGATAAATATAACCAAGCAATCACATTTTTAGTTAAGATGTTACTGTTGTAGATAACTGGTCAATAGACTAGATTTGCGGGTGCTTGCTGGTTTATTGATTTCGATCCTCACTAAGTTCTGAACAATTCTAGCCCTGTGCTTAACTAATGATAAGCCTTGTAAACATCTGCATTAAATCGTAAAATTGTCAGACACTCCCTGAAAATAAAGTTTTTATTTTTCACTACGTCTCACTGATGCTATATTTTCCACTTGACTGAATTCATAACTTTCAAAAATATATGTCTCATCAGGAACAAAAGATTATGATGGGCGTCCACCATAGCGGGTGTACTATCAAGCTTGTCTTGCAGATAGATTAGTTCGTGTTGCGAATTCATTTCTCACCGGTTGATCCACTACTGTAAACAGGTTCGCTTCGTGCGTAATTCCATCGGTGTCAGAGATTAATGTTCTAGCCCAGATCAAAACCACAATTTCGAATGCTGATTTTCAAAGAAGACATATCCTCCTCCATTTGGAAGATTGGCGCTATGCAATCCTTTCTTTCATAAATTACCCACCTCCATTTTGGCTTTGGACCACACTAAATTTAGTAAATATCGAGAAAACATAACATATTTATAATTAGTAAATATAAAAGAAAACATGAGATTGCTTTCTGACTTTACTGCGTGTTACTCGTCGCTACCAGAGATTGTAGTTCAAACCCAGGTGAAAACCAGACATATCATTCCTACAATCTTCCTCCTTTTATTTGCCCACCTTTAAATCTGCATTGTGATTAGCTAAGCTTAATAAATAACAAAAACAAAATATTATTTCCTTCAGTGAGATTTTCGAGTCCAGAGAATTGCAAATGAATACTTTGGTGTCTACTTTCTCTCTATCTACCGAAACTTAACAGGGAAACAGTTGTCTGGTATTTGTTTGATATCTGTATTACCAAATATAGGTCATTAGTTTGCGAGAGTTAAATGTCATCATGACTTAAATCACGTAACCAAATTGTAGAAGCCGATAAGATATATGTGTGGCTGGCTGTTTGGTGATTGGTACTGGATGAAGGCGCTCCATTGGGAATGTAGTAGCAGACGGATTGGAGGGCGTAGAAAGTAATTAACACTAAACGTTTGTAGTGCATTCGTTTGTAAATGAATAAAGCAATGTGCAGAAATATTGCTATGGATTTGTGTTGAGAGTTGCTGTTTTATAATAGTTGAATGAAGTTCAATAGTAAATTTGGGACTGAACGTGTTGACATCACTGTCGTCTACTCGGGTCAACAAATGACACTGTATTATCAGATAGAATGACTGCACCGTTTTGTTGTAGAGGTGCACTCTAGTAATGACACTCTCAGTTAAATAGGATAAATTCGTTGTTGCATTTGGTGAAATGGAGCTTGGAAAGAATGGACGAAATTAAAATGAGAAACAAATATTGGTGGTTATACCATTACCGCCCTGATATTACAACATACATCGCTTTGATATTAACTGAATGGATGAGTTAACAATAGCGAGTACATATTTTGTGTTGGTGAATTAAGTTGAACTACAGTAAATACCTCGTTCAGTACCACAGATTTACTTGTCACTTGCCTGACTTAACCAATAGAGCAAGTTTCCAAATGGCTAGTACAGTTTGCAACTTTATTCCTATACGAGAGTGGTGTAGGGACATCAAAACAGCAAAGTTTCAAGGAAGAAGGAAATCAAATGTCAAAGAAGAAAGAGATAAAAGTTTCAAGGAAGAAGAAAATCAAATATCAAAGGAGACAGAGATCAGTGTTTCAAAGAAGAAGAAAATCAAATATCAAAGGAGAAAGAGATCAGTGTTTCAAAGAAGAAGAAAATCAAATATGAAAGAAGAAAGAGATGAGAGTTTCAATGAAGAAGTAAATCAGATATCAAAAGAGAAACAGATCAAAGTTTCAAGTAAGAAGAAAATCAAATATCAAAGGTGAAAGAGATCAAATTTCAAGACCGAGGGAAATCAAATATCAATGGAGAAATAGTTCAAAGTTTCAAGGAAGAAGGCAATTAAATATCAAAGGAGAAAGAGATCAAAGAATGGAATTAAAAGATTAAAATTCTGTATGTCAACAGTCCAAACAATGTAAATGGCATAAATAGTTACAATACCTCATCTCAGAAATATAGACAGATAAAGACATTTATGTTGCATTCATTAAGCAATTCTTTCAGTTATGTCTCCCTTACTTAATTTTCCCATACATCAGGCTCTCAATAAATAACTCAATACTTCAGAAAATACACCTTAGAGTTAAAAAAAGTATTCTTCCGCTTCTGCGATATTTTAAACTAAAAGTAATAATTGTTTCCATTCAGATTAAATAAACACTAAATCAGTTAATCTTTCTAAAATAAAGTTTCATAAATAAAATCTCCTGCTAATTTTCCCTCTGAAAGTTCTCCACTGCCTTAACCAGGAATTGAACTCACCTTCTTTGGGTCTGTCACTGGATCTAACCAACGCCTTTATCCACTGTGCCATGTGTCCTTAAGGAGATAACTGATAACTGACATCCATCAAACATGGCACGTGGAATTAGAACAGTCTACCCCAGTGATCGAAATAAAGGGTTCAGTTCGAAATTCCAACCACCTGAAGAAGGCCGGAGCGTACAACGGCCGAAACGTTGTGACAAATATGGCAACAAAGATGAGGACAATAGTCCGACTAATGTAAATACTGTACATAATACCTCATCTCAGAAATATAGACAAACTTGAATTTAATTTTTAATTTAATTTTGGATTTAAAAATAAAAAATTTTCATGTTCTCTAGAGGGTCGGTAGACTAAAAAAAATTAAGTAATTTGTTTTTTTTTTTTTAATGATCGCAGCCACTACTGCTTTCAGGTTTATAGCGTTCCACTGTCTTTAAACAATGTACTGCTTGGGAGATGGGACCTAAGAAACTAGACTGATATTGATTTTTGTCCGGTACAAAGAGAAAAAAAAACCTCCGTCTGGACTGATCGTACTAAAAACATGGATGAAAATCGCTTAAGGGGAGATGACTCTAAGCTGTTAGAAACTGACGTTACTTTAGATTACCAAAACTCATAGTCATATTACAAGGTGACAATATAGCTGAATGAAGTTTAATTGATTTGTTAACGCTATAATATTCAACAGTGCAATTAATTTTTTACAACAAAGTTTGTTTGTTTGTTTTTTTTATATGTAAAGGTACGTGTGTGAGTTGAGTTTTGTGTGGATTTTAATTACCGAACATTTCAACCCACTTTTGGGAGCTGACTTTCTGCGACACTATGTACTGCTAGTGAACTGTAAAGATGGAAGACTGGTGGATCCAAATACCAAATACTACTTATAGAATAAGCACGTTGAGAGACTCATACGCCAGATATCAATAAATAACGTTGATATTCTTCCATAAATTGTACATCCCTTATTCCGAGACCTGCCAACACTACTTAGACCAATGAAGTCAACTACTCCTGGGCTGTTAAAAGACTGACATAGCATAGATACAGGTGATAGTTCCTCCAAGTGAAACAAATGTCTGAAGAAAAAATTTAAAACTGCTAAGGAGGAATTTACAACGCTACTCCAAGCGGGAATCATAAGACAGTTAAACTCTCCTTGGTCGTCACTTTTTCACATAGTTTCAAAATCCATGCCTGGACAGTAACGTGCCTGTGGAGACTATGGAGATTTAAATGTATTGAAAAACCCTACAGATACCCAGTGCGAATATCAACAGTATTTCTAAATTGGGTAATAAAATATATTTTACAAAATTGACCTTCTAAAAGACTACCACCAAATACCTATGAGAGAAGATACAAAGTGATAACGCCGTTTAGGCTCCTTGAATATGTATATATGCCTTTTAATCTACGATATTCTACAGCTACATTTCAAAGATTTATGAACAATATATTTCTCCAGGTTAACTGTTTTTTCATCTATGTTTTCTTGAAATAGAAGAACAATATTACAAGCATTTAGAAAAAGTTCTAGCGATTTTACAAGAAAATAATCTAAAAATCTCACTGGACAAGTGACAATTATTCAAGAAGAAACTTGAATTTTGGGGCCATCATATTAGTCCAGAAGGCATAATACCCACAAAAGAGAAAAAGCAGGAAATAAATGAATTCCCAGAACCAACTGTTTCGAAATCATTTCAGCGTTTCCTGGGAATTGTTAACTTTTATAGGAAACTTGTTCCACAGGCAGCAGACATTCTTCTACCACTGACTAAGCTGACAAAGAAGCACCCTCAAAGCAAAAATCATACAGCTTGATGACGCTGAAAGAGAAGCATTCATGAACGTTAAAAATGTCCTGGGAAAACTCACTGCACATCCTTACCCCGACTCAGATGTAACTCATTATCGTCTGGTATCTGACAGTTCCAACTATACTGTAAGTGCAGCATGACAGCAGATGATTGACAACAGACCTGTTCTTATAGGATTGTTTTATCTAAGAAACTCTCTGAAAAAACAAAGAAAATGGTCCACATTTGACCGGGAATACTGGCAGTTTACTTGGCAGTGTTGCAATTCAATTCCAGATTGAAGGTACACATGTCACCTTGTTCACTGACCATAAGACAGGTGCATTAGCTTTCCATAAAACAACACCGATGAAATCAGAAAAACAACAGAGACACCTGCCATTAATTTTGGAATATGTAACTGATATCTTATATATTCGTGGGTAAGAAAAAATTGTTGCATACTGCCTCTCCAGAGCAGCAAATGCAGTGACAGTCAAATTTTGTGACTTACCAGCCATCGTCAAGCAGCTAGAGTATGACACATCAGTCAAGGCCTACATAAACAGGCTGAAGGCTTACACTTTTGGCAACAAAACTATTTTGTGTGATATTTCCACACCCTACCCAAGACCATTTGCTCTAGAAGAATAAGCAGGGCGATTTATGATACCTTCCACATGTCCCCCCATCCAGGACAGACAGCCACAGTAAAACTAATCAAATCCGCTACTTTTGCCTTGACATGCATAAAAACATATACTCATGGACCAAAGATTGCCTCAATTGTCAACAAAGTAAGGTTACTCACCACACAAAATCAGAGGTGGTTCCTTTCTGACTACCCTCTACACGATTCGAAACCGTTCATATCAATGTTGTATGGCCATTACAACCATCAATCACAACAACATATACTCATCAAAAGCAAGTTACATCCTAAATTGCATAGACAGAGCTACTCAATGGGTTGATACTACGGCTAAAAACAGTGGCCATGTCATGTCATGTAAATATGAGGATATCTCGATTTGGAGTTCCCCTGTATGTTGCCACCGATAGAGAAGTCAGTTTGAAAGTGAGCTTTTTATTGTATTATCAAAACTGATAGGATTTCACAGACTAAGAACCACTGCATATCATCCACTATCCAATTGAGTAATTGAACGCCAACACAGGACAATTAAAACTGTCATAATGGCAAGAAAACAAAACTGGTTAGATGTTTGCCAATAGTGCTATTTAGTTTACGAAACCTACCAACAGACCAAGGTTACTCACCAGCAGTTACAGTAACATGGAGTTCAGTGCTACTACCCAAGCCTATGGTTGAAAAGGACTTCATGGAGTTTACCAATGAAAATGTTCGGCAATTAGGACAAGAGACGATAAAACTCAAAACGTGATTTCTCTCTGAAGGATGCCTACATGTTGTCCCAAAGCATTTAATTTCCCAAGAACTAAAAGTTCTAATTCCACGTGTTATGCTTTTTTTTTTTTTTGATATCTCAGTTTCAGTTAATTCCCTTTATAGTAATTCAACTCTCCATGTTTCTGTTCCCTCTGCTGTGGCCAGGTATTGAACTCACAACTCTTTATGTTAAGTGACTTTTATGCTTCTGTTCCCTCTGCTGTGGCCAGGTATTGAACTCACAACTCTTTATGTCAAGTGACTTTTTGGATCACTTCACCCAACGCGTTTATCCACTCAGCCACAGAGATGAGGACAACTGAAGTTCGAATAATATAAATAACGTAAATAGTTACAATACCTCATCTCAGAAATATAGATAGATGTTCATTTGCAAAGTTTTTTATTTGTAAGCTTGACCCGTTAAAATGTTAGGAATTTTTTTTCATCTTTTTTTTAAGCGTTTCACCCCAAGCAAGGCGGGAAGCCACTAGAACGCCAGGGATTACAGAGAGTTGGAGTGAGGGCAAAGAGGAGTGATAGAGGAAAGGATGAAGAGAAGGATAGGGGATAGATCAAGGCATCTGAAGACGTCGATTGACATTACATTTAAATAGTTGGAGATTATAGCTATCAGGGAAACAGGAAAAGGGGAGGGAGTTCCACAGGCGAGAGTGCAAGATATGAAGCTATTGGAGTAGATGAGATGACTATATTTAACAGTTTCGACAATGAAAGGGTGAGAGCGAGATGCTAGCGTAGTTGAACGCTTAAATTCATGAAGTTTGGGAACCAGCGAAAGCAGCTCCTCGGAGCAGTTACCGTGAAAGTATTTGTAAAAAAAAAGACAGAGGGGGGCGACGGCACGTCTGTGAGAGAGCGACTGCAGACGAGATGCCCGATCAGGACCAATTACATTGCATATCCGTCTCTGGATTTTATCAAGGACCTTGAGACAAACATAAAGGGCTCCAGACCATATATGGCAGCAATACTCAATGCAAGGGCGAATGGTTGATTTGTAAATATGAAGGATCGACTCCGGCGAGAAAAATTTCCTGGCGTGGCACAGGGAGTCAACTTTCGTTGCGGTGGACGAAGCTATTGACTCAATGTATTTGTTCCATCTCAGGTCAGCAGTTAATGTGAGACCGAAAGTAATAATTGTAGAATTAATGCATTAGTACCGTTTAAAACATTAGTACAGCATTTAATGTCATAACTGGTACCAATGCATTAAATTAAATAATCCGACTCATTTGGATAAATTACGAATAAGGATGACGGGGAATGCTGATAACCATAATTCCTTCTTGGATTGTTGGTCCGATGCGCTCACTTAGTCGATCCATTTGCCTGTAGGTGATATTGTCCTCAAGTCAATATTCCAATTAACCTGTGAGTGATGTTGTCCTCAATTTCTGAAAGCCAATAATGTTCAATAACTTTGAAAACAATACTGTTTAAAAATGAGTACTCAGTTTGTGACGATGTGAAATGGGTTTCTATGTAGGCCTTAGCTTCAACACTAGCTATCATCTTACTTACCGGATATACGTTTATCCAGCGAGTACCTCTGTCGATAGATGTAAGTAAATATGGACAAGAAGAAACACTGATGTTCTTTTCTTGAGAAAGTGGGCAGACTATGTCTATATGTTTGGAACCAAGATGGTAATTCAAATGATTGCATCCTGACACGATAGACATTATTTATACCATTTTCGGATTACGCAATCTATGTCGGACCAAAATAGCACAATTTTATTAATTTCACTTAAGCTTTTATTCCATGATGATATAAACAATATATAAATTGCAAATACTGATTTATGGGACATTTACTTAAGAAAAGGCCTAGGGTAAGTAAATGAAACTTCACATAGAAAAGTTTGATTTATTTTAATAACCTTTTGTTCCATTATCATTGACTTGATGTTTTACTAATTCATGTAAGTCATATTTATCAATTGTAATTGCATTGACAGATCGAGACAAGCGATTTGCAACAATCTAGGTGCATCTATGGTACCTCGATTTACGAATTTATGCGAAGTACTTCATTGGCGACAAAATCTCATCATTTTATAGTTGAAATAGCTACGTGTAACCGTAAGTTCTATGCTAACAGTTTCTTCTCTCGCACCTCGTTTGTGGAACTCTCTTTCTGGTTTCCTGCTTTCCTTTCAACTTTGATCTCCAAAAATTTAAATACCATGTCAATCATTATCTTTGGTTTTCTTAATTCATGTTCTTTTATTGTTCTCTCTTCTTAATAATGTTTTCTTTCTCACATATTATCTCAGACTCGGTAAACTCTTGCATCTTAGTGGCTTTATTGCTATATTTTGATTTCTTTTAATATGTGAAACATGGCTGATATAGTCCGTTATAATAAAGAGATGGCGTTGTTACCTGTTGGATTTCCATACAACTTGCATCTTAAAATCATTGCTTATTGGTTTATGGTCTGTTCAAAACATCATATGCTTTTTATTTGCTTTTTGGATTGTAATACTGCTAAGTATACAGCTAATAATGCTCTGTTGAGCGCTCAATATTCTTGTTGGGCTTGCTTTATTTTCTTAGAAAAGAAGTCGATAGGGACAAGTTGACTATCATTTGATGCAATGCAACACCTACTGCCAAGTCTGAACTGTTGGTCAGAAATTGATAATCTATAGCTTCCGGAATAAGAGAACAGTTATGCCAGATAGTACCTTAAAAGAAACAAAAAACATTTCATCTTTCGACAGTTTTAATTTTTAACTTTTTTTTTTCATAAGGTTTTAATCACCTCATGCACTTAGTGAGTGATAGAAGTTATGAACTATTTTTATAAAATCCTGGCAAACAATCGAGGCAACAACATTGAATCATTTGGACAAGACTTTTAACAAGAAAATTTGAGCAGTTTCTTTAGAGATATCGGACCATGTCTGAAAATACTACCTTCCTTATTTTGTTTTGTTAAACTTACCTGTGTGTCTCCTCGTCATTTTCGGCCTTTATTAATCTTCTTGGTGTGGGTAAATCTACTGTTCATTTTAACCCCGAAGCCCCATGCCACTACAGATCGTTATTAATGCTCCGAAAGTCCAACATTACGCCGGCAAACAAAATGAAGTTTAATGAAGCTCATTCACAATAGTTGAAACGTCTTCCAAAATTATGTTCAAACACAGTTAGGCTTACCACCGGGTTTTCATCCCTATATTAATACTATAGTATAGAATCTACCTAATAATACCATCCTACGTTAGGTGTGCATTATATTTCAGCAGAAACAAAATAAAATAGAACTTCACTCACTCTAAAAGATCGAAAGGGTATAAGAATAATAAATCTCAAGACAACAACACTTTTAACAGAATACACGGATCTTACACTGACCCTAGATAGAAATGCGAGGGAATAATATTTTGAACATAGGCAGTGTATATTGTACCCTATCGGAATCGAAATTCTTTAACCTAAAAACGGAAATGCTCACTTCGACATCTACAACACATATGATAAAAAACAGAGCTTAATTTTTGTCCGACGCCGCGCACCCACATTCGGAATACTGCCCCAAAATGCCAGGGTCATAAAACATCTTTTCTGGCCAATCAGAAAAAGGGCCACGCGGTCATCGCAGCAACCATTTCTGAACCACTGACTGATTTCACCCACGAAGGCAGATCCGACTCGGCTGGCATTAGCAACGGAACCCACAGCAGGCAGACTACACGACCATCAGCAGTGACACTGTAGGTGTCTAATTGTTTTCTCGCTCTATGTCAAACATCGGGGTTACCATTTGTTGTGGTATGTTGATGTAGGTATCACCACGAGATCGCTGGAAAATGAGCATAGCAGGATAATAACGGCCTTAAACGATGAAAAAAAATTGTTATCGTCTAAATGGTCATGTTATTATCAAGAGGAAAGATCAAAGTATTTTATTATTTTTTTACATTTTTTAATAATTTCTAGCACGTCCAAAATTTTCGTTAAAAATCTTGTATCTTTTTTGATCAGCAAAATTGACAGAAAATCGATCGTCAGCCATTTTTTTAACTTTTGTTTACAAAAGTAAAATTTAAAGTTTAAAATTTGTTTAAAAAACCAATTATGATTTTTTTTTAATTAATTTAAGAAAATTAGAAATTATGAATTTTATTTAATGTATTTTGAAACAAACATTACTTAATTTCTGCGCTGAAAAAAAAAGTACTTTCAAATGATAGAAAGCCGGGCTTAACAGAGGTGTTGATTGACAAGTGACATGTACATAATTTCATCTTACGGGAGAAAAAGTTATAGTATGGAAGGTCACAAGTGACAGTTTAGCTTTATGTGAACAATGTATTTACCTCGTTATTTTTAAGTAGGCATAGCATGATAAAAACGGCCTTAAACTTGACGAAAGCAGAATTTTATCGTCAAAATGTTTATGTTACTACCAACGCAAATCACGTGACGGACTATTGTTTTCATGATGCTTCCGGTCTTCCGTATATTTGAATTTTAGCTATTTGGGGGCACACAAAAAAAACATGTTATATTAGATTTTTAGCTATAGGCAACTTTCTGATTGTAACCAGCTTTATTTTATAATCTGTAAATAATATTTATCTACTTAATAACACCACTGACTAAGGTGTACAAGATTTTGGTTAATTTTAAAATATTTAACAACTTTAAGCAATAAACATAAATTTAACAATAAAATAATTTAAGAAATAACAAATAATTGTTGTAAAAATTTATTTTTCATCGAAAACGTTTCTTGCTTTCAGAAAATATTATCCATATTACTACAAACAAGTAAAAGCAACTAAAAGCTTTTGAAATTAAATTTTGTATGTTAAAATTCAGAGCTGATTTTAAGGTCGAAGGGTGTCAACTAAAAAAAAAATGATTTGCTTCCTCAAAGCCTTGTGCTTTTAACTAATTAATCGCTAAATCTGTACAAATTAGAATTTCATGAGTTTTCATAAAATAAATTATGGGGGTGGGTAATAAATATAATTTTTTTTTTTACCATGACTTTGAAAAAAAAATAAACATATTTATAATAATTTCCATCTTTTGTGAATATTTTCTGAAAGTTTCATTAAAATCTGACAATTATTTTTATTTTTACAAGATTTTCAAAATTAATGACTGCCATTAAAAAAACATGCAAAATTCCGCTATGTTATTTAGTCGGACCCTCGCTGATAAAGAGAAACGATGTTTTTCACTCAAAAGTTAAAATAAAGACAGAAAATTTTTGAAAAATAATTAAAAATTACTTTGTTCTTTCCTCTTCTTAATAAAAACAAACATTTTGACGATAAAATTTTGTTTTCGTCAAGTTTAAGGCCTTTATTATCTTGCTATGCTCATTTTTCAGCGATTTCGTGGTGATAGCTAGTTGATAGGTTTGTAGATGTCTGTTTACGGCTGCGTGAATAACATGACCACATAATTTATATTTGATGTAAAATACCACAAAACATGAAATACAAGAAGGAACAAAAATGGTTTTAAAACAACATTTGTATTTATTTTGTGTATATTGATGTACATGCGTAGAAGTTAAAGATCTGTGGGTGTTATGTCCCTTAGACTGTGAATATTTTTATCTGAACTCACAAAAGTTGAATTAATTACAAAGCTGAGAAATGATGAATAAACTGTAGCTTTAGAAGAATGTTTCAAAGAGAAAAGTTCTTGTTGCTTGTTTGGAAATGTTCTGTATGTTTGTAATGTAGGTTGGAAAATTTTGTACGTACGTGCATGCGTGAATATGCTTTTAACGTCTGAACACCCATGGTCAAGACGAGAATCACAGGATCACAGCAAATTGGCGGGAAACTTGACTTGGTCTCGCACTGGAAAAAATATTTGTATGTGGGTGGATTGCAACGCCCACTTGTGTGTTTATTGACCAATTAGAAGCTGATATTTCCTGAAAATATTTACTAAACTGAGTAGGCTCTCTGATCCACTTTTTTGCACAAAATTGTACAAAATTAGACATTGATAAGAAAGTGGTAGCGGGATGCTAAAACACCAAGGCGCTTCCATCAACACTCAACCGTGTTGTCTTCGACCAGCGACAAATCCAACTTCGACTACTAAAATGCGATAATATAAAAATTCTAATTTATTACTTTAAAAATGTTAGTCTTGAATAAATGTTTGATCATCTAGTTTGTTTTTTTAGTACACGTTCTTGTGAGAGAAGTGTATTTTTATGAAGGTCAGGCGGTTTGTGCAAAAATTGTTACACTTGTATATCTTTTTTCGGCTCTGTGGTTAAATAGCCCAAATTGTTAAGGATCCATTACTGATTTGTGGAAGATTATTTTTTCGTATATACTGACTAGTGAGAGATGTGGTCTCAAGCACTAATGAGAACTCGAATGAGAGCTTTGTGAGTCTATTTTTGGAATATATAGAGTCAGTAGATGAGGGAAAAGACATTTTGACAGCAAGAAGACAAGGCAAATTAACATCAAGGAGCAGAAGACATTTAAGCATCAAGAAGGCACAAAGTTACCAGCCAACTGCAGAGAGACTAAAGACTTTTTGAAGTTGAAGTGAAAATTCTCCTGCGGTTAAACAAAGAAAAAATAATTCAAAGAAATTTTCTCAAGAACGAACATTGTGAATTTAAAAGGAACCTTTCAAAAGTTACTATATGTCCCAGAGATGCTCGCAGGGCAAGTAAAAGTAAGTGTTTCCATTTTTTTTTTCTGAAAGGTGGTTGCACCTTTGTTTTTCTCCCTTCACAAATCGTTTTCCTTTTCTCTTTTCTTTTCTTTTTTTCTTTTCTTTTTGTTGTTGTTGTTGTTGTTGTTGTTGTCATTTAATCTGTTGTGGAGGCAAAAATGGGATAACCTGGAAGACCGAACCTTGTTGTTGCTGTTATTGTTGTGGAGGTTAATTCCTTATCAGCCTCGGCAAACATAAATTCAAGTAAAAAGAATACATTGAGTATGGGCAAATAAATGTATAATTAATTTACCTACATACAAAACTCGTAACCTTTGTCTGTTGCTGTTACTAAGGTAACAACGAGAGAGAATGGTAAAATTAGACATCGCTTATGGAGGTGGTTGTTTCTCTCTCAGCGCATCGGTATTGACATGAAGGCCGGTTTGTGCCGCGTCTCTCTGCCTACCGGTGTTGACGTCCAAGTTTGCCTATATTGAGTTTGTTTTAATTAGAGAATATATAGCCGTCATTTAGATCCAGATTAAGATTTTGGTTTTTGGAGCAAGAGTGGCTCTGACTAGTCAATAAATTTATTTTGGCTGAAGCGGATGTATGCGTGGAGCTTATGCGCACCAAACGTATTTTTTACGCTGTCTCCTTTGGGTCGTCGAGCGGTCAATGTTCGTTTTGTGTAGAAAAATGTAAGAGACACGATAAATCTTTATCTTTTCACAAACAGTATTTTTTTTCCATTTTTCGATGGTAATCCTTTTTATCAGAAATTTCTTATCTTGCTTTAATTGGCGCACAAAAGGAAATTTTTGTGTAAACTTTGTATTTGTACCTTTTTCGTATTCGTGTAATAATAATAATAAATGTTTTTCCTTTAAAATTTTACGTAATGGTTGAGTTTTATTTTGATTATTTTGCTCCTATTATGATTTGATATTCATACTAACAAGGTTTTTGTGTTTGATACGAGAACTTTTTGTAGTGAATAAAATTTTTTAAATAATTCGTGGAATATTATCGTCTGCAAGAAGTCTATTTCACTCGACTACATATGTGCAGATTTTTTCCACGTGCCTATCTCAACTACTATCTTGTGCAGCTGATTAATGCAAATTTAATTAACTCTCTACTGTTTTTTACTTCAACAAAAATATAACAAAAAGCAGGCAAACAACAAGAGAAATGTTGATATGAAACAAATCTTTGTTAACAATGAATATTTTTATATAATACAATTGATGTACAAAATTGTATTGTATAAGTTGTTTAAATTATTTCAAAGTTCCTTCTTCCTTGGTTTTTGAAGTGTTAATGAAAATATCATGTGAAAGATTAAGTGTTGAGAAATTGTATGCGCAAAAATGGGTAAGTTTGATAAGGTATTTGTATGTTGTTTATTTTTGTGTTGAATTTTGTAATATTCTGCTCGACTTATTGTTCTGTGTAAAGTTGTCTCTCTTTCACTGAATTCGTCACTTGTTCACTGTTGAGTTTATGTAGATGAGTGAGTGTATGGAATCCTTCATACTTGCCTGTCACGCCCTACGGGAAGATGCACTCTTCCCCAAATTAACCTTTAACCAATCATCACTTCACTTTTCCAAACTCAACTTCCCATTGGTTAAAAGGACACTAAAATGTAGCAAGAGACAAATCATTTTTTCCCGCTCAGCTGTCTGGAGCCTATTTGAAAACCCAAAAAAAAAAAAAAAAAAAAAAAAAAAAAGAATCGCTCGAATTGATTCAAGTCAGTCAGACACTGAGTTTTGAGAGATGCCAGCAGACTCCACTCGTGCCAAAACACTGACTCAATAACAATACCAGCCTCTCATCAACTCAACACCACTCGCACTACTATTGCCGCGTGAAGAAACTTAACTTACAATTTACTGAAAAAGTGACATTATCACTATGAAATAGTAATTGTACATTTAATCAACTTTAGCATATCAGTCAAAGGTACACAACTCTTCATAACTTGAATCAACACTTACAATTGTCACACACACATACATACTATTATTTGAATTCACACAATTGACATTTTACCTTGCAGAAATCAAACTGTTTTAATTTCACAAACAAACTTAAACCATCAACATTCATTCACCAAATCTCTGCATGGACACTCTTTGCAATCTTATCTCACTTGCCACGTTTAACAAGCAACCTATCATCACTTTGTGTATGTCGAATATATATATATATAAATTCATGTTATTGTTGAAATCTATAACTACGTTGTTTTTCCTTGATTTCTTCAAGTTGTATTGTCTTCAAATGTTCGTTTAATTTATAAATGCATAATGTACAAGCATATTTTAGGCCTTCACACAATTTCACCTTCTGAGACATCTTACTTAGCATAAATTCTGCAACAAGTGTATTTCACAAAGTGTGCTAATGTTAAATAAAATTAACTTTAAGCCAGGAAAATGAGTATCGTGCATTTGTGTGTCGAGCTGATAAATTCGTACGACTTACTGTCGAAGTCGAATGAAGTTTTCATATTTATTGCTGTCTCAGGTCACGTGGGAGGTTCCAATTTGTGTTTACTAAGGATAGACATTAGACCGATATGCGCGTACGGAGTTAAGAGCGTGTGAAAATAATTTTTTTATGTTTATTAACCAATCAAAAAGCGTTTCAGTCACTGCTCTCTGGAGCCTGTTTTAATGGTTTGTTTTGCTACTTTGGATTTGAAAGAACTTTGTTCTGAGCCACTTTTAATGGGTTTTAAAAACAAATGTAGAAGTCTGATTCTACAATACCCCGAACGAACTCTCAATCACCCACGAACCTTGCAAGTCACGGACGTCTTACTTATCGCCATTTGTTTTTTTGTCACTTCCACCTTTTTTCCATGTTAAACTAATCCTAGGAACTGTGGTGGTATTGACGGAATAAATCAACCCACTTTTTTACTTTACGAATGTGCAAGAAAATAAAAAAAGCAAACAAGAGAAGAAATACAAGAAAATAACTTTTCTTAATCAGGAACAATATTTATATTTATAAAAAAAACAACAGTTTTTACAATAACAATAATAAGAGTTACTTCCCTTTGACTTGTTTTTACTAATAAAGACCATTTTTTGTCCGAGCTCACAAAAACTGAATTAACTTGTAGTTCAAAATGTTCACTTGAAAATATCTTTAAAGAAGTTGGAGAAGTGAATGTTCCATTTTAAATGTTTTTCGTAATTGTTTGTAATTAAAGTTCGTCTGAACGTAATTGAATAAGAATGTAAAATTTTAAAGTTGATGAGTGAGATGTTTGGTTGAAATTGTTTGATTTTCAGTGAAGTTATTTTATGTTAAAGAACGTTAAACTTGGTACTTCGCTGCAGTAATGATTCAAGCGTCGTGAAGTCGATTAGCGAATTTGGTCGTCGTAAATTCTCATGGGCGGGTCCGCTCGTAAACTTATATGTTCCTTCAACCACGTACAGGCTCCGAAGGCATTGTTTTTTCGTCAGGTCAAAAACTAGGTTGACGTTGTTCGGACGTAGTGGTGAGCAGGTAAATTGTTTTTTCCACACCTGTTAACCACTCAGAAAGCGCCTTTAAAAACTCAGTCTAATATGTTTTGTCTCGCTTATTGAGAACAATACACGTAAAGATAAATTTATATTTATTATCCAATGAGAAGTTTAGGTTTTTGAAGATGTGATCCGCTCTTTGCACGAAAATCGACATTTGTAAAAAGTGGTAGCGGACAGCTAAAGAACTGCCAATCAATATGTTTAAATAATCTCATAATTTTTTATAGGAACTATGCTAGTTTTTTTTCCATTCACTTTAAAATATCAAAGTACGTCACGTATATATGTACGTGTACTGTACAAGCAGGTATGACATTATTTGAACTTTGTTTATAATTTACACATTTTAATTCACTTAACTTTTGTTTACTTTTCATATAAAAATGAACTCATTTTTTATCCACGCTACTTAATACTAAATGTAGATAGCTAAATTAAATCAACTTATTTCCAGGTAGTATTTCGGCGAATGGATGTGAGAGAATTGTTTTTCTTATTATTTGGTTTTCAGTAAAAAGAAAAGGGTGAAATTTCAGGCCAAAGTGGAGATAACTCTAATAGTATTAGATTACCTCCCCTGAGTAAATTACGAAAAACTCGTGCATGTACCGGACATTGGTTTCACTTCTTAAAACTTCCAGCAATGGCAACTTTTGCAAGAGAGGTACGAAGTATTTTTCGCCCTAATCTTTTTAAGAAAAAAGTTGCTATAGTGACTGGAGGCGCTACGGGGATTGGGCACGCCATAGTTTCAGAACTGTTGTATCTCGGTAAGTAAAAAACCAAAATTGAACACTTTTTTTTTACACAAGAAACAAATAAAACTTTTCAGTTTTCAAAAATGCTATTTATTCTCAGTATACTTTAAACAACTACTGATGACTTTGGCACTAAAGTCGTGATCTGAAGAATAAATTGGCTACCTTAAATTTTATTTAATAGGCGGTGTATTGTTTATTTATTTTTCTTGCTATATTTCCGTCGAGGAGACTGTCTTCTTACTTTATTAATTAGCCAGACTTTTAAAGCTGAGTTTTCGTCAGCTGATTGAATCAACTTCTGCTTCAGCCAATCTAGGCAATCTTTTAGTTTAATCTTCCAAATTATCACAGTTGCTGAGATATAAATTATGACAAAATACGATTTAAATTTAAATTTTAATTTTTTCTTTTCTTTTTTGACAGTCTCCACATTTTATAAAAACAAAAAAAAAACACACACATACACACAATCAGTTCGCAAGACTGACAGAAATGATCATATGCTCTTGTTGACCATAGTTAAAATATTAAAATGTTTTACTTTTGTATTTTTTTTAAGTTTTGTTTTTCTTGGATTTATCTGCTTAATTAGAATTCATTTGTTGTAATTAATCAAGACCAAGTACCTTCCACAGTAAAACTGATAATTTGGGACTCTAAACTACAAAATAACTCAAGTCTGCCATTTGATGTCATTAACTGGTTTAAGTCCAGATTTCAATATCCATTTTTTTTTTCCTGATCTACTACTTTACTAACATGCAAGTCAGGTAATTTATTTGGGCCATAATCACTTGTTGACTATCATGGCAACTTAAACTGCTATTAAATTTTTGTAAATTTCCTACAAACTCTTTATTTTTGCAACAAACCCTGTTACTTTTTACAAGTTAATAACTTTTGAAATGACATCTGAATTTTTTTTAATCTTTTAATTTTATTCTTGGGAAATTTGTGTAACAAAGTTTTTTTCATTTCTTTATTCAGAAGACATGAAGAGGGGAAAAAAAGACAGTCTTTTAATTTTATCCAGTTCATATTGGGATCTATTTCAGAAAATAATGCTCACATAAGAATAAAAATAAATATTAATTAACAACATCCATTTGAATTGAAAGCAATAAAAAAAGGAAAAGACACTATAAAGTCAGAAAATTAATGTCCCTGTTTTTACTTTAATGCAAAAAATAGATAATTTGTTTCTAAATGCTCATTAAATGTAATTGTTTTTTTGTTGTTTTTTTTACTTTGTCAGGATGCCATGTAATAATTGCGTCCAGAAAGATGGAACGTTTGCAGGCTGCTACAGAAAACTTCCGAAAGCAAATTCCAGCCTCAAGTTGTTCTGAAATAAATTATGTTAAATGTAATATTCGTGAAGAAGAAGAGGTAATGTAACCTTTTCTGGTATTATTGAATTTATTATTTACATTGCATTCCTTTTCTTATTCTTTTTTGTGCCTAGTAATTTCTTTGAATAAGCACAAAACATTATGGTAATTTGCAGTCAGTCTACCCGGATTTTTGGTGGAAAAATAAAATCCTAGTGTCATATCCGTAAATACAACACAAAATTATAAACAATGTGAAGAAATGGTCTTCACAGAAAAATAAGAAAATAAGTTAGATATGACAATAACATTCATACAAGTAGGTACATGCATTTACATATTAAAATTCAATGTTCTTTGTTGTGACCATAAATAGACCAATAGTTTGATTGTTCGTAATAATTTGTTGTAAGTGATGAAAACAAGCAGCATGGTATGTCAATATGTGTGTGTGTGAAACGCACACTAATGAAACGCGTGTGATTACTGATTGATTGCACACAAGAATAGTAATTTTAAACACAGTGAAACAAAGAGGTGACAGTATTTATTTTCAGTTTTGTATATTTTTCAGTGTAAAAAAAAATCCTTGCTGACTAATACATTGTCATAGTAACATGTGTCTATGCTGTTGATCGAGGCAATGCCTGGTTCGCTTACAGTTTGTCACAGATCTAGTCACTGACTGTTCCCGGTGAACTCTTTTTATCACATTGGCTTGGCTCCGAATCACTATTTGAGTTTTGTCCTGAAATGTACTCAGTAACCTGAGCCCTGACCCATTTTTAGGTCATTCAGAGTTCAACTGCTCGGACCTCGGAGAAAGAACCTCACATGATTTGTCCTATCCAAT
Organism: Acanthosepion pharaonis; assembly: GCA_903632075.3. NCBI lineage: Eukaryota > Metazoa > Mollusca > Cephalopoda > Sepiida > Sepiidae > Acanthosepion > Acanthosepion pharaonis. The sequence goes on along the minus strand of CAHIKZ030000195.1, from coordinate 1,455,708 downwards.
CAGGTTCCAGAAACCACTTATTTAATTTGGAGTTCTATTTGTACAGAATTGTAAAAAAGTAAGAGGAGATAACTCGTGGCTGACAACATTTGTTATTCTTTCTGTGGTAAATCCTTTTTCAGTTACACTACAGACTATCAATCTATGAAGCTCAGTCTAAAGATAAACAACAAGAGAGGAGAAAGGACTTAATTTTGTCATGGCTTTCTATGTTTTTCAGTGTAGAAAAATCATCACTGACTAATGCGTTGTCATGGTAGCATGTGTCTATGCTGTTGATTGAAGCAGGGCCTGGTTTGCTGATTGTTTGTCACAGATCTAGTCATTGACTGTTCCTGTTGAGCTGTTTTTAAAAACATTATAACCTGTGGCTGACAACATTTATGTATAAAACCCTTTGTCAGTTACAATACAGGCTATCAATGTACGAAGCTGTCTGAAGATAAACTGAATTGGACTTGATACAAAAAGTTCCAATGAGTATGTTTGGAAATGTTAAAGCAAACATGGTGATAATGTATTTAATAACAATATCACTTGATTGCTACAAATTAATACAGAATTTTAAAAGTTTATAAATTATTCTAATTAAAATTTTTAAGAAAGAAAACAATTCTTGTAAATATTCATCAAAAAAATTTTCCTTAAGACAATAATGTCCATAGTATATTTTATTTATAAAAGCAATTAAGAGCTTTTCTAATTAAATAATGTCTTAATTTTATTGCATTTTTTATTTTATGATTCAAAGTATATTTTCTGTAAATAGGGGTTATGTTTGACTAAAAACATTTGTTGTTTTAAATTCTCTGTTGACTTGTTCTTATAACTAACATTAAACACTACAAAAAAAAAGAATTTGTTGAAATTTCATAAAATTAAATAAATGGATGGTAACATATATATATATATATATATATATATATATATATATATATATATAAAAATATATTTTTTACAATGATTTTTAAAAAAAGAAACATTTAAAAAATAATTCAGTTGTGAATAAGTTCTGAAATTTTCATTTAAATTCAACAATTATCTAATTTTTGCAAGAATTTCCCAATAAATATGTTTTCACTGCAAAAAGACACTCAAATTTCCTGTACAAATTTATGTTTCCACATTGATGTCTGAAAAGTAACGTTTTTAACCAAAATTTCAAAGGTTCTAAAAAGGATTAAAAAAATTAATTTTTTTATAAAAAAAATCTTTTGATCTTTCCTCTTAATAATAGCACAAAGATTTTGATAATAAAACTCATTTTGTAGCAAATCTTTTTTGAGTTACTTATTTAAAACTGTTTTAAGGAAAATTTATTATATTTACCAGGTGAAGAACCTGATTTCTACCACATTGTCAAAATATGGAAAATTGGATTATTTAATAAATAATGGTGGCGGACAGTTCCTTAGCCCAGGTGAAAATATCACATTAAAAGGATGGAAGGCTGTTATTGAGACCAACTTAACTGGTACTTTTCTTTGCTGTAGAGAAGGTAAGAAACCCTGCCTTGATTGTTAGCCAAGTTCATTATTACTTATATCAGTCCTTTACACTTTTCAAAACAGTCTGCAAAAATGTTTTGCAATTGCCTTGTTGCATTCCCTTCTAATCCTTAATCCATGGTTTAAAATATCCATTTTAATGAAGCTCACTCTATGGCTTTATACCGGTAATCCACAGGAAAATGACTCCCAACATGTGTGCAGTAAAATTTCCTTTGATTGTGGGGTGACCAATTATGTAGAACAAGCAAGTCAGAGTGGCTTGCATCTGGTGCAAAGTAAAATAAGTTCCTTACCTCAATACACGACATGTAGCAATGGCATGATTCTCCCCTCATCACGTTAGATTATTCCAAAAGTGTATGTTCTGTAATGGTGGCTTTTGTACAGCTTAGCGTGGTTTGACTAATAGCAAGTTGCATGCTGATTGGTCGGTCTGGAGGATGTTATCAAAAGCAAAGAACACTAATTGGTCAGTCAACTGTGGTGTTGGGATGATAAAAGAGGGCTGAAGTTGTGAGAAGGCAGGATTTTTACATTAGTGACGTGTGCAAGAAATCAAGAAAAAAAAGGAAAAAGAAGTATTTAGTGTTGTATGAGCAACGTCAGCAGAACACAAGCTCATTTGGCTACAGATTGATTGCCAAGTTGAATCAAGGCTTAAAATATTCAAAATGGCTGGATACTTTCTAGACAAACCTCATGTATATATTTGCATGTACACACAATTGTAGGCTTTTTGTTTCAATAAAAAGATTCCATAGCATATTTATAGAAAAAAAAACATCAGATTATTCACATTTTCTGTCTTAATTTCTTTTTTTCCCAATGTTTTGGTTTATTTGTTTGCTAACCATTTTCAGGTGTCTGTTGTGCAATCCCTGAACATCATTCATTTTTTTCTTTTCCAAACTTGTCCCTACCAAGTGGGAGAGTCGATAGATCTGAATATCAAAGTTTTCAAAAACTGTCAACATGAGGCTTTGATGCTAATTGCTCACCATGTTAGCAAAACACAGCTACCTTCAGCACTAAAAGATATACCCATGTGTGTGAGTGTCACCAGAAAAGTCTACTATATTGAAGTGGGTGAATTGCCATAATTTTTTGGACAGAAATGGTAAACTCATGTTAAAATAATAGATGAAGAAAAATGGAAAATAAGGCAAATCAAAGAAACTGTACACCGAATTTTTTTCCAAAATTCAGCAACTAATTCAATCCATGAACACAGCATAGAAGTCTATAATTAGAAAAGGACATGGTTTAATTACACTAAATAACTTAATGAATAAGTGTAAAATTGCTTTCATTCTCTGGAATTCATCAGTTCAGTCTGTGAACCAAGCAGTTATAGTAGTAGTATTCAGCAGCAGCCTTTAATAAACATAGTATCAGCAGCAGCCTTTAATAAACATAGTATTCAGCAGCAGCCCTGAGAGTATAAAACCACTGTGAATCCTTAAAGTAACTCTTCTCCTGTTTTCCTTGCTTTAGTTGGAGATTCATCTCCAGCCAAGCTGGTCGAACTCTCTGCTTTCGGGCAGAGAGGAACCCAGAAGAGGCACTGCCAAAGGGCAGTCTCGTCTGGGGTGGTAGACAGCTACCCAACCCTGTGTATATGGGATCTACAGGAATTTTTGCCCAAGCCTATGGGCTTGGTTTTTTCTCCACATTAAAAATGGCCTTGTGCCACAACCTGCCTTGCAGGGAGGTAAGCTAAATAACCTTCTCCTTTTGTCCTTGTTTTGAAGTGGGTGCCATGAACTTTTCACACTAAAGCAGAAAGGGCTCTGGATGCTTCACACACAAACACACCTACACAGGCAAGTTACACTCAAATACATTCATTAACTTTTTCATTGTCTATGCAATTTACTTCTAGGAAAAGAAACTCTTAAACTTTCTTTTTGTTGCTTTGATTAATAAATGTCATCTTGCATTGCAAAGCAGTTGGTCTCTCTTATTTTTGTGCATGTACTCTTTTTCACCACCATTATTTCATGCATTGTAAAATATTCTCATAAGAAACCTTACACATTAATTATAGAAGTAGCCAACACACTAAACAGTGCAGGAGTCACTAGATTCAAAAATCTTCAGAAAGGGTGTTGCATATAACAGAAAGTATTGAATAAGAATGGCATATCTAATAGGATGAAATGTATTCTGTCCAAATTCTCTGAAAGTTATTGAATGCTGCACATTGCAATAAGATCATTTCTTTAGAGTCTGTCTATATTTCTGAGATGAGGCATTATGTGCATTATTTACATTATTCGGACTATCGTCCTCATCTTTGTTGCCATATTTATTACAATGTTTCGGTCATTGTACGCTCTGGGGTTGGAATGTTGAACTGAACCCTTTATTTCGCTCACTGGGGTAGACTGTTCTAGTTCCATGTGCCATGTTTGATGGATGTCAGTTATCAGTTATCTCCTGTTAATTTCCCTTTGAAAGTTCTCCACTGCCTTAACCGGTTATTGAACTCACACTCTTTGGGTCCTGTCACTGGATCTAACCAACACCTTTATCCACTGTGCCATGTGTCCTCATTGTAATAAATATGGCGACAAAGATGAGGACAATAGTCCGAATAATGTAAATAATTTATCATTTCTTTATTTTGAAGGTTGACTTTAAAAAGCATATTTTAAAGCCTCAGCTGAAAATGATTCCTTCAAAACAGTCCATGCCTTTCCTGTAGTACTATTGGCTCACCATTTTATCTATTTCCTGTTATTAGTACATTTAACTACAAAGCATCTATTTTATTTACAATTAGGTCACAACCTGATATATAATTATTAATTGAATTTTGATCTGAAATTTTTTTTGAATATGACTGAAACATTGTAAAAAAATAATCAGAACATGCTTCAGTAAAAATTCTAGAATGTGACAGCCACCTGAAGAAAACCAAAACATTGTAAAAAGAATAAATCAAAAAAGAAAGATAACAAAATTAAAAGAATGGGATTAGAACACCATGGTGTCAGTGGTTATGAAAACAAGCGCACTTTTTGAATGGCCCAACAGGATACCTTGGCCTGTGTCCTGTGTATTCAGCATGAAAAAAGAGCTGGTCACATTTGTATGCATGAAGTGGCAAATAAAAACAGATATAGGTAGATGACAGTGAAAGGATGGATCAAGAAATCTGTAGCCTGACAGCTGAATTTTGATCCAAAATATTCATTGTATAATGTCTAAGCTAGATGCATACATAGCGTAGCAGTGATCAGTATAGATAGTGGGATCAGCATGCAATGTCCAAATTCTGATTGTAGCCATTGCATTCACTTTCACACAAATACCCTTGGGAAAGACATGAATTCGTCTCCCCCCCCCAACTGCCAGTTATAGGTTAAATAGCAAAGCAGATTGAGTCCTCTAGACTTTGTTGATAACCAGACTAGAAAGACAACTCTGAATCCAAAACCAGTTGGGTGTGGGGCTAGTAACTCCACCCCACAAAACGTACATGCTACATAAACCACAGCAGCACCACCTAGTGTGGTTTTACTGTGGACTTATACTCCCATAGAGAAGTAAATGGCAAAATCAATCAAAATGCTCCGACATTGCATAAAGCTATTGCAAAGAAAAAAAAAACTTTCTACTCAGACGAGGTTGTTTGCTAAAGCATGCAAGTTTCTCACTCCTGACAAAATTGTATGCATCACGAGTCTTGTAAACTACTTTAAAACCTCCTGTGTTTCTCACCAGGGTATCATGATTTTTGTAGTGACTAAGATAGTCAAGTGAAGTTTGTGTCTTTTTGCAATACTTTATTCACCTCTACATGTTTAAGCAGAAGAATGTTTAATCTATCTGATTAATATTCATCACCAAATTAAGTTCATTTACAAGGAAGGAGTTTGTTAAAAAAACATTGTGTATTATAAATGCTTTTTTTTTTTTACTTTATTCATTAGACTTGCTTCGGCAATTAGTTCAAGATTCGTCTCCAGCTGAGCTGGTCAAACTCTCTGCCTTCAAGCAGAGAGGAACCCAGACAAGGCTATGCTGAAGGGCAGAGTCTCATCTGGGATGGTAGACAGTTACCCTACCCCATGTATACGGGGTCTACAGGGAATTTTTGCCCAAGCCTACCCCACATTAAAAACAGCTTTGTGCCACATTCTGCCTCGTGGGGAGGTAAGGTAAATAACCTTCTAATTCTTCATCATCATAAGGCTATGAACTTAGTAATGTACCGATGTACTTCATTCTATGAACTTCTGTGACTTTTTATTGTTTCTTAATTGATTTTTCATGGCTAAAACTTTTTAAATTTTTACACACATAATCGTTCTTTTCTTTTATTTTTTTAAAAATCATTTCACCTCAATCAAAGCAATTAAAATGCAAGAAGTTACTGAGAGTGAAGGAAATTAAGGAAAAGAAAACATTATTAAGGAGAGAGAACAATAAAAGAACAGGAATTAAGAAGACAGAAGAAAATGATTGACATTACATTTAAATTTTTTAAGATCAAAGTTCACTGGAAAGCAAGAAGCTGGAAAAGAGTTCCATAAGTGAAAAGTGCAAGAGAGAAAATTGTTAGCATAAAACTTATAATTACATCTAGCAGCCATTTCAACTGTAAAATGCTTGTATTAAAATTTATTCTGTAAGCTGATATCATTATCCTTGTTTGCAAAAAATAATTGCATCAGAAATATCCAACTTATGTTCACATTTTTTTCTTTTTTCTTTACAGCATACAATCAATACATGAAGGAAAATAGTGGCGTTATTGTCAATATAATTGCAGATATGTGGAAAGGACTCCCATTAATGAGGTTTGTTAATGGTTTTCTTTACTGTAAATAAAAGTATGAGGTTCATTCAAAAAGTTCTAAGCCTAACCCAGGATTTGGAGAAACAAGACAGTTTTTCACTATTTATCAATATAGTACCCCCCATCCCTTGACATCAATGTACTTGGTCCAATGATGCTTAAGCATTGCAATCCCATCACAGAAGATGACACCCTGGTCCTCCACAGACTCTTTCACAGCACATATGATCTAATCATTGTTTCCAAAATGGCAACCATGTAGGTGGGTTTTGGGTTTAGGAAACAGGAAGAAGTCAGATGGAGCTAATTCTGGTGAGTAATGGAGATGGGGTAGCAATCCAAAACCACAGTTGGCTGCTTCAGGTACTGCAACCTGAGTAGTGTAAACTGGTGCGTTTATCTTGGAGCAAGAGCATACCTGCTCTCAGTTTCCTACTGCATTTCAACTTGATTGCTTCCTTCAGTTGTCTTAATTCTGATGTATAGTGCTGACCATTAATAGTTTTTCCCTTTTCCATATAGTCTATCATGATTACACCTTCAAAATCAAAAAAGAAGAAAATGAAGCTATCACCTTCCCAACAGATGCTACCTGCTTGAAATTCTTTGGCGGGGGGGGGGTTCCACTGTTTGCTTTGAATCTTTGATTCAGATTCAAAATGGTGAACCCAAGTTTCATCTTGAGCTACTAATCTGCAGTGGAAATTCTCAGGGTCAGCAGGTCAGAAGTGTCCTGGAAATGTTGACCCTTTTTTATCTTCTGCTCTGGTGTCAGCATACTTGGGACCCATCTTGTAGCCAACTTGCTCAATTCCAAGATCTCAGTTAAAACAGTATGGACCCAACCAGAACTAATACCCATGGACTTAGCTATCTGCTAGTCAGTAAGTCATACACCGTATGGTGAATGGGCTCAACTTTTTCATCAGTGGTTTTTGGATGATCTAACTGAGGGCCATCTTCTGTACTGTCTCTGCCTTGCTTGAATTCCGCAGCCCACTTCTTCACAGTTGCATAGAAAGAGGAGTCTTTAACAAGTATCTATACCATGTCCTTATGGATTTCCTTGTGTGTTATATCTTTCTTTTGCAGATACTTTATGAGTGCTCGGGTCCCTGTTTTGTCCATTTTTAGATTTATCACACGTCTTTTTATGGGCCTCACCAGCACAGAAATTAATACAGAAATTTTAATTAGTTTTTCTAGTTTTATAAGAAGTGGTAGTGTGTGTTGACACTACAAAAATGTTCAGCTATGGCTCTTCTTTCTGGGTGTGGCTTAGAACTATTTGGATGACCCTTGTCATCATTTATTGTTTTACTAAAATCAATTGTTATTGAGAAACAGGTCACCAAATGACCAAGAAAGAGAAGGAGAAAAAAAAAATGTGTTTTCATTAGATTATGCTTAATCAGTTTGTCAAACAGGATATTTTTCATGGCAGTTGATATTTGGATAAAAATGTTATTTCTTTGAATTGAAAACAAATGGGGATATTTATTAGCGTCGATCAATGTTTTCACATATGCCACTCACACAACAGAAAATAATATATTAAGCAATACATCTTGCCAAAATAAAAGTTAATGCCAGTGAATGATGGCAATGTATGTAATCTGTTATCTGCTTTTATCTTCAGACTAGTGTCTTCATTTTGATTCTTATACTCACAACAATTTGACCATTGTACCCTGGCTTTTTTCAGATATCTGTTGTACTCAGTAACCTTCTTGCAATTTTGATCCAAACCTTTTATTAAATTTATGGGAGCAATGAAAATTATCCTGAATAGCCACTCTTTTAGATCTAACACAAGTCCTATCCTTGGACCTACTTTGTTCTTAATTTTCAACAATGACCTTCCTGATGACATCGGTTCTTAACTTGGTATCTATGCTGATGGCACAACTATTTACTCCTGTTGCAATAGTAAGTTTAATAAGTTGTAATTGGCAACCGATGACCTACAATCTGCTGTTAACTGAGGTAGGGAAGGACTTGTTAATTTTAAGACCTCCAAAATGAAACTTCTCTCTATTAATCATCTGAGAGATTCTTTTCTTCCTCCCATCAGCATGGCTGATGCTAACCTCCAGGAATATGACTTGTGCCATTTCAGGCTAATATTTTCAGTTGACATGAGTGGAAAGATTATATTGAATCCATTGCTAGGTTTACTGCTAAGTAAGTTGATTCACTATGTTGTGCCAGACAATTTTTTTCTCCAGAATCTATCTTACATATTTATAAGGTTACCATTTGTCCTTGCTTTGAATATTGCTGCCATATATGGTCTGATGATCCTTCTATATATTTAGAGATTATTAATAAAATCCAAAACAGAATCAGCAATATTATTGGTCCTGACCTGGCGTCACGGCTACAGTCATTTTCCCACTGCTGTATTGTAGATTCCTTGTGTTTTTTCTATAAATACCTTCATTGTGATTGTTACAATGTGTAGCTTAAATGTGGCACAATGCCAAAAGCACAGAGCACCCAGTGAGGATTGAACTCACTTTTCAGTCATAATTGATCATCTAGCAAAACAAGATTGCTAACCATTTGGACGTGTCCAAGTAAACCATAGTAGTGAGTTAAATGAAACAGTGGACATTCGCAAGGTGTTTATATGTACCTGTTTTTTGAGTCCTAAAACTTTAATGGATTGAGGTGGGAAACTGCATTGTTAGAAATGGCCAGAACAACTGTGATGAAAGACATGACTTACGTCAGAATTCGAAATGAGCACAAATGTGTCTTGCCTGCAAAGTGATGACAAAAAGAAATATGGCTGCTATTGAAGACACAATTTATGCACGCATATCTCGTCAAAAACGAGATGATATTTGCACACATGCAAATTTTGGCCGTATTGGAATAACATAAAAAGTGGGGTGCCAGCAGCACAAGACAACCGAAGTCATTCGGCGGACTGCATGCAATAGAGCTGGACATACGGATTGACAGACGGACAAAGAGGAAGTTGAAGTAGGCGCAGCTGAGTTGGTGTCTGTTTCACAACTGCACAGTGTAATGGCTGAGAAAGGGAGTCACACAATCCATTTCCTTGAGGTGACCAAAGAAGAGGAAAAAATTGCTGGCCTGTCAGTGAGCACCACACTGCACTTTTTGCCCCCCCCATTACCATTTTGAAATAAGGTTATGTCATTTCTTGAAGGACCTCTCAAATCTATGCCTGAATTAATAAAGCAAGAGTTGTCAGTTATAGAAGACATGTGATATTTACTATTCCTAATCTGTAGACTAGAGATTGTGGACAATTCTCCATCTTTTATTCTTAATATTGTGGACTGGCACTTCAAAGAACTGTATCAAATAACAGACACCACATAACTTAAGAACTTTCAGCAGCAGCAAAAGTTAAAATAGATATCACATGTAACTTTAAGAGAAAATAATGACATAATCAAGACGATGAGATTCCACACTACTTCAAATAAAAGGTTAGGAAGGAAACCACTATCATTACTGGAAAGAGCAATAACAGATACTGGACTTGAGAAACCTATTTTTCTGAAAAATTGTTTTTAAGAGAATGATTTTATAAATTTCAACTGATAGTAACATTGGTTGTTTGGTCACTGTATACTGAATATTTCCTTATAAGGAAACTGACAATATTACGATTACATTAACCCAATAAACATTCCCTCAAAGAATTTTTTGAATTCCACATATGGAACTTTTAATTTTGACAATTTAAAAATAATGTTTCTCTGCCCCATGAATTGATTATGTAGTTTCTATTTTCTTTTCATTTGACTTTAGTCACACAGGTGCTGCTCGTGCGGGAGTTTATAATTTGACAAAATCTCTGGCTGTGGAATGGGCTGGATCTGGTGTTCGAATTAACTGTGTGGCTCCAGTAAGTCATTTGCTACAATTGTATAATTTGCCTTTTTAGCTACCATATAAACTAGTATATAAACTCATATTTTTTTTAAAAAAAAATCCCTCAAAAGATATCTCCCATGTTTTTTTTTAATTTTTTTTTTTTTACTTTGCAAGTAAGTGAATCTATACTTTGTACTTGGTTGGAATGGGAATTGATGTGGTTAGAGTTTACCAGTGAGGAATGTAACATTTTCTGGGGTGGATTTTACAAATAAGTGGATCTGTACCTAATGGCTGATTGGAATCTGAATTATTCATACAGAACAAAAGATTCAGGTAATTGAGTGCAGCACTAAGGTCAAAAAGCCAGTGAGAGTCCCAAAGAGTTATTTAGTTGGAACGGCACGTAGAGTCAGTCACATGGTTGACATGAACCACTCTTGTTTACGATCTACTCCACCACTACTCCTTGCAAAATACTGACAAGTAAACTTGTTCAGCTGAAGAAATTTTTCCTTTACAGACTGACAATCAAATGGAAGAGTTTGAAACCAGATTTGTCTGTAGTTCTAAAACCAAATTCTCTCACTGTTACTACTACCAATCCAGGGAAATGTCATTTTATTGATATGCTGTCAATAAGACTGACAGCTACTGACTCACAACACTACAGAATTGGAAAGGGTTAAACTGATTACTGAGTATATAAACGCTATATCATTGTTTCTGCAAGCATTGGTCATGTATTTTGAAAGCTACTTCTTTCTTTACTTGTAACTCATTCCCTTGACTCCTGGGGGGCATTTCAATCAGCTTTTTCTAAGATTCCTCTGATCAAAAACTTAAACACAATATTAGTGGGTAAGACCAACTCACAGAGTGAGATCTCTCCTCTCCCTGCAACAACTGTATGAGAAAATGATAAGGATGCTAGCCTAAAGAAAATGGTTTTAGTGCTAAAATTGACTCAAAAACAAATTTTAGAATCTACTTAGAAATGTTCACAACAGCAAAAAGTATGTTGTGGTACTTGCTGTCCTACCTCTTCAAACCCTATAAATATGATCAGCATACAAACTGAAGGACTAATTAGATGCAGGATCCTTATCTTTAAGCAATATGTTTCAAATATGCTCTGCAGCCTTCTTCAGGTGTAGATTGCATCCTGTCATCTTCAATGATTTTGAATAGAATCTCATCAAAGACATTTTTCATTCATTCATATGATAATATAATTGTTATCTTATAAAAAAAAAATAACTTATATATTGTACCAAAAACCTATTTGTTTTAAAATGATGATTTTATTTTTTTTTTAAATTTAAACTCAATTTTTAAACTGAAAACATAAATAATCAACTTTTAGAATCATTTCTGTAAGTTGGTGTAATGATGTCTTTCTTTTATTTTACATTAATACTTTTCATATGTTTGTTATCAGGGCATTATCTACTCAGAAACAGCAGCTGCCAATTACCAAGAAAATATCTTCCAGGCTCTCATTCCACAGATTCCTGCCAAGAGATTGGGAAAACCTGAAGAGGTAATTTTTCTTTGTGATAATAACAAAATAGATACACTTGAAACTTTTGGTATCATTTAAGCAATTAATACACTTATAGTAGTTGACTTTTTTGGTCGAAGCAGCCATTTTATGAACAGTTGCTTATTTTAACATAAAAATAAAATGGTTTAGTTCATTGTATAGGAATCTTTAATACCGAAGATAGTTCTTAGTTCAGATTCAACTAATTTTTCATATGTTCAAATCAGTAATTTCACTTTCCTCTTAAATATTTCAACTGGTGCATTCTGGACTTAATTACTTGTGAAATTTAAAAGATATCTAAAAATTGAGTGTCCATCTATGTACATTGAATTATGATGATTTCACATATTCCACAATTACAAACATCACTCACTCACTAAAGTCCTGTACACTCCATTAAGAAGTATGGTCTCACAGCCTTCAACATACATTTTGTTGATGCTTTTTTTCTGCAGCAAGTACATTTATATGGGATGAAGTTATTTGCTCTATAGTCAACTAGTTTTAAAATCAGTGTTGTCCTTAGACTGATTACCAATCAAGACTGAAGATCCTGACCTGCCTACTAACTTATAGCAAAAAGAGATATATTATATAGGTTTGCCTATCATCTGGTTTTAATATGATAGGCTTGCCTATCATCCAGTCCAAACTCCTCCTTGGCCTTTTGGACAGGTGTAGAGGTTTATCCCTTGTTTTCTGTTTAGGATTGGGTTTCCAGTTCCTTCTAAAATCTTTTAATTCTCTTTCACTACCAGTTGCCTCTTGCATCTAGTGGCATTATCACCTTGCTTGGGGTGAATTTATTAAAAAAAATAACTAAATAAAAGTAACACTCCTATAATATAAAACACAATGTGACTTTATATATTCACTATTTACATTATTCAAACTATTGTCCTCATCTTTATCACCATATTTATTTCAACGTTTCAGCCGTTGTACACTCCGACCTTCTTCAGGTGGTTGGAATGTCGAACTGAACCCTTTATTTCGCTCACTGTTAATTCCCCTCTCCAAGTTCTCCACCGCCTTAACCAGGTATTGAACTCACACTCTTTGGGTCCTGTCACTGGATCTAACTAACACCTTTGTCCCATGTGCCATGTGTCCTTGAGGACATCCATGTATGAATTTCTGGGTATTATAAACCTAATGTATTCAGCAACCATTTTTTTACCAGAGCTCATATTGCAATTTTTGTGGTTATTACTTTTCTCTGGCACTCCTTATTACTAGTTCCCATATTGTATCCATTTCTATGCTTGGTCGGCTCAGGTGATTTTTGTGGCCTAGCATAATCCTTAAGTTTATGAATTTTCCAATTAACAGGAAATAACTGATAACTGACATCCATTAGACATGGCATGTGGAACTAGAACAGTCTACCCCAGTGAGCGAAATAAAGGGTTCAATAAATAGTGTATATAATACCTCATCTCAGAAATATAGACAGAGACTTTATATATTATTTAACAGTCAAGCATTCTGATCTCCTCCACTTATGAATGAAAATGATATAGACATTTGTTCGGGGGAATGATATTGATGGGTGTTATTTTGCCAGAAAGACTCTCTTGTTAAGATACCACATGGCCTTTCCAAAAGTACTTTTGACCAGATTTGGTAAGAACCAGTGTAATTTGAGAGGTTAGCCTGTTAAATAGACAGTTCCCAAACGAAGTGAAGTAGGGAAAATTCAGTTGTACTGAAGTTACTAAATCTTACTATGTCAACTTTGGGTTCAAATCCTACTGATGCCATCCTCAAAAGCATTTTGTAGGTTAATATTTCAAAAACAAACCTTCTTCCATCAGGTTCCAGTCTGGTCAGCTAATCTTCTGTATTTTTATTCACTTACTATTTAAACTCCTTCACTTCTTAACTTTCTCAATAGCTGAAGTCATTAAATGACATTATCCCCCCAGCTATGGGTAAATAGCAGAACAGACTGGATTCTATAGCCTTAGACGGCAATTGGTCTTGGAGAAGGACAACTCTGAATTCAAAATCTGCAGAGAGTCATTTGAGGACATTGTAGCACACAGTGAACCAGGTCTATGTATTCAGCTCTTCAAAAAGTGGGGTTGGTTCTGTACAAAACCTTCACCACTATAATCATGTGTGCAGGTTGTCTGGCTCTTGGTTCTTTGGAATCATACATCATAAAAGGGTCCCAGGTCAGCACGGGGTCAATAGCCTACATCGATCAATGACTGGAGAGTCCATAATATATATATATATATATATATATATATATATATATATATATATATATATTTTTTATTGCAGACTCATATATATATATAAAATGAAAGTGTATGTCAGTTTACATCAGTTATCTTAATTTGTGATCTATTTTCATGTCAGGTGTCAGCTGCTGTTTGTTTCTTGTTGTCACCTGCAGCAGCATTTATCACAGGTGAGACCATCAAAGTTGACGGTGCCTCCAGTTTATACGCTTCAATGTTTCATGTACCTGGTAAGTAAAACAAGAAATGTCTGTTTACATAAAAAAAATTTTTTCAAAGTGAAACTTACTAAATTCTGAAACAATCTTTTTGACTACACAAAAGTGATCACCAGTCCAATAGTATCAATGAGATCATTTCTTCAACAAAACCAGTTTACTTACTTCTGTTTCTAAAAAAAAAAAAAAAAAAAAAAAATTGACACTGCAAAAGGTAACTTTTTAGCACATTTGGTAATATATCATTTTTAGTAATAAAATAGTCCACTTATTTAAATCTGTACTCAGTTTCAAAGATTGTTTTCACATTCAATTCTCAACAAATATTTTGGTGAACTAAATTTAAAAATTGTATTTTCTTTCCTCTTTTAAAAACATTTTTATAATGATGTAAATTGTTTAAAATAATTCTAATAATGGTATAAAATTGATGCATTAGATAAAATTTTAAATTTTTTTGTTTATAATTAAATCATGTATTATGTAAAAGTTGAAATTTTTTCTCTTTGAGTTTTGTTATTAAATTAAATTTCAACATTAAATTCACAATATCCAATCTGACTGTTGGGGTTTTTCAAACTGTGGGTCCTGACACTTCAGTGGGTCGCAAGATAAATAAAATGGGTCACAAGAAAGAAAATATACAAAAATACGCAAATGAGAGCAAAGTGCAGAATATAAACAACTCTAAATGTTGCACAGCAAATCATAAATCATCGCTAGAAAGAAATAATCCATTTTGAGGATGATATTTAGCTTCAAGAAATACATATACTTATATACAGTTCTCTGTATTTGGCTCTTCCAAAAAGTGTGGTCAATTATGCACATACCTTCATGATTATAATCAAATCATATGTGCAGGTATTCTGGCTCTTAGGTTTTAAGAAGTAATCTACTGGCCTTCATATGTCAAAAAATAATGGGAGAGTCCTTCATGGCAAAAAGTATAGTTTTAAGGCATGCTATATTTATGAGTAAAAGGCCTCAATATAAGGGTAGGTCATGTATAATTATAACTATTAAATTTATACTTTAAGAAACTTTTGCAACAAATGCCAAAAAATTGTGCTGCAAAGGCTAAAGGCGGATATTTTGATGAGAGCAAAATTTAATCATAAAATGCTTCTTTTTTTTTCTTTTGGTCATAATAAAATTTCTAATAAAACAATCATGTCTCACTTTTTTTTTTAACCATGTTTTATAATTTTCTCTTATTTAAAGTTTAAAACAACTACTTTTCAGGCCAGTTTAAAAAATTACCAGGGGTGTCCACAAACTCTTGAACTGTAATGCGTATATATATATATATATATATATATATATATATATATATGTGTGTGTGTGTATAATATTTTTAAGTTTACTTCTTCTGTACTGTTGGGGACACCATTCTTGTCTATGGCTCAATCACTTGTAGATCACCTAAACAAAGTTGAACACACAATAGAATTTACTTATGAAATGGAAGAATGCAATTTCTTACCTTTCCTAGATATCAATCTATACCACAGTAACAAGAGTTTAAAACTCAGTGTCCACCAGAAATCAACCAACAAAAATGACCTAATAAATTTCTGTTCTCATCATAAAAATAAAGTCCAGCTTAATCATTGGATTCTACCTAAGAGCACTAATAATATGCAGCTCGGATTATTTACACGAAAAGGAGAAATACATTGAAAATACTTTCAAACTTCTCCAGTACCCAAATTATTTTATATTCAATGCAAAACCAAAGGCCCATAAATATATTCCAAAACAAAAAAACGGCCCCTCCTGAAAAACCCAATGAATCAAAAAAGTATATTATCCTACCAACTAACTCTATCACATCTACAATCTAAAAGAATCTATCTAAACTCAACATAAAATGTGTTACTACTACATCCAAAACATAAAAGACTGAGTCAATACTAAATAAAACAATAAGCTAAAACCTGAAGGAGTTTACACCATTATCTGTAATACTTGTCACAAAAATACATAGGAGAAACCTCATGGAATCTAAATAAAAGATTATATAAACACAAAAGGGATATTTTACAAAATAATATGTCAAATGTATTGGTTGCCCACTGTAATGAGACTGACCACAATTTTCACATAAAAATGCTACTCTGATCAAAAAGAATATAATTCACTGCAACATAAGTGTCTAAAGAAGCATCCGCATTAAATTTGCACCTTGGCACTTTACAACATTTCACCATTCCTGGCAGATCTTCTAATATCACAGTGTGGGATATTTACTAACAAAGGTGATGGAAAGAAAAAGGTTCTAAATGAATTTGGCTGATATAAAAAAATTCTAAAATTTCCAGCACCCTTCTGTTGTGTACATGTGTAGTCATACCAACATAACAAATTTAGTCCGATGAAGTCCTGAAGGACAAAAAAGTATCACAAGTAAAGTTTTTCCACTTATAATGATATAGACATAAGGAAAACCCAGACAACCCTTGTCCAATTGAAGTAGATTTATCTGCAACCATGGAAACGTGATTTTAGCTGTGTCTTTAAAACCCAGTAATTTTAAAAGTTACTCCAAAATTCGCTTGAGGATGAAATGGAACTAATGTCTTTAATTTAATTGCAAAATTAAATTTGTGGCTTTTAGCTTCCATTTTTGAAACATGGTTAGAACTGTGTAGCGGAAAAAAAACATATTTTAAATCAATTAATTTATAATATATCTATATATATATATATATATATATATATATATATTCAAATACAGTTGATACTATTTTTTGAACATTTTTGCTTTTTAGCTCTACAATTGGCTGCAATAATATATTTAAAGATTGAATGCAATGTTTTATGTGTTTGTTTAACATTTACACTATCATGGACATACTTATGTCTTTATAAAAACTTACATTGCCTGCTGTCAACACACAAACATTTTCAAGAGACCATGAAATGTTGGTCCTAGTTACAAACTAACTAGTACTTAGTGGTACTTCCAAATCAGTGTAGACATATAGTAACATTTAATGAGTTGTTTTGTGATGTATTATTGTGTTGTTTAGTTTAGCCTCTACTGCTGATGTCTGATGAAGACCAAAATGGCATCATGTATAAGCAATCCCAACAGTGTCTTTATAATCATTTATTTCCAGTAAATGACAACTTCCTAGTTTTCCTGAAATGGGCCTGCACACCCAGGCAACAATGTTATAACAATGTAGCAGCAAAAATAGTAATAAATTCTATGATATCTTGGTTTATATAAATGACTTGTATATAATAAAATAAAAACATCGTATATAATATAAAATCAGTATTGAAGTAATATGAGTAGTAAAAAATCATTTATCGGGTCAATATTTATTTATATTATCCTTAATTATTTGTTAACAAAATATTGATTAGCTGAAATAGTATCTTTCAGAGATACTTTGATCAATCATATATTCAAATCCCATGATGGATTAACATCAGTCAATGATATGCAAATGAAATAATAAAAAGACACTCTTTAAATTATATCATGTTGCAAATGAGTTTTTCTTAGAATTTTGCAAAATATATTTTAAGATATTTAAGTTCACAGAAGTCAGTTAACTAAATTACATAAAAATTTATAGCTTTTTTTTTATGTGCCTTCTCTGCTTTCTTTTTTCAAGATTGCAATATACTAAAGTCACCATTGCTGCAGCCTTTACAAAACTTTTGATAAAGGATGCTCCAAAAGTAGCACTTCCTGTTTATTTCCATGTAAGTTAAAACAGGAACAGGAAACACAATAACATTGTTGGGTAGAGCAGGTTTTCAGCTACAAAACACTATTTTTTTTTCTTAAACTTGATTTATGACTTATAGAAGTAAGAATGTTGTTAAATTCTTCCTCTCATTGTAGTTAAATCAGGTAACTCCCTCTTCTCACATTTTTGTGTTTGCTTTTTCTGTGTTCACTGAAGCAGAAGATGAAAAATGACACTCCCATCCACAAGAGCAAGCAACTACTCTTTTTATTAACTATTCTTATGAGTTTTATTATCTGGTCATTGGTTTTATTTTTTATTTATCAACTAGCAAGGTTATATAATATTGCTCAGGATTGTTAGATTTTCATTTTGAAGAATCTTTTTGTTTTATAAATTAAAAGTATTCGATGTAATTATATTGAAAATTAAGTTTTTTTCTCTGTCTTAATTATTTAGTTAATTATTTAGTTAATTACTTATTAATTACTCAATTATTTTGATATATGAGGTGGATGCTGAAAAGTTCTCAGACTGATCTAGATTCCCTCCCCACCCCAAACTTCTGGTGTTTGGTTATTTAGTCAGATGTTGGAAAATGTATAGAAGCCATAACTTTTCACCAACACCTTGTATATGTATATCTACTGCCTATAAAATGTACAGCAAGCAGCCAGGACTTGTCAGATTTCATATCTAAGGTGAGAATACTGTTGCATAAAATCAACTTGTACATATAAAATATTTATGTATTTATGTGGCTAAAATTCTCATTAGTAAATAGAAATTAATTTTCTCCCTTATAACAGTCCACATTTATTTCAGGAATGGGTAAAATTCTAACTCTGGTTGTTGTCAATGATTTCACAAAATAAACGCTGCCAAGAAGTTCTGGATTGATTCATTCTTATTCCAAAATGTAACAGAATAACCAAATATTTTTGGTTCAGTCTAAAATCTAAAGTGATTTTATAAATGAGTTAACATGTAATGTTCTGAAAAGAAAATATGAAAAAAAATATATCAATACTGTTATATAGGAATAAAGTGTTGCTGGAATTAGAACACCCAAGAACAAGCACAGGCGATCCCATTTTGAATAAGTAGATCACATAATTGCAAGGGAAATATATGAAAATTAGTGTGGCATCTAGTTGATCACCATTTCTGTTTTATCCTCTATTACTATAAGGATCGCTATTCTCTACTCTATCCACTATACTATTTCTCTATACTGATCACTATATGGATTACTATTCAGATCACTATTCACTGGTTACTTTCGAGTGAGTATTATCGAGCAAGTACTATTAGTGTGAGTAATATTCAAAGTCATCTGACACTAGTATTGTTCAATGGTGTTACTATAGTTTTATCTGCAATTACAAAGTCTCTACTACAATGAGCATTAATTAACATTACAAATGTAGCAACAAGTGTTCGTTGACATCTCAAAAAAATACTCATGTGACGCTGGCAAATGGAAATAAAATGGTTAAAACTAAAATATAACAAGAACAAGATGGAAGCATTAAAGAATAAAATGATAGACTGAGAGAAAGAATCAAGATTTCTTTTAATTTTGAAAGTCTTTTTTTTTTCTTTTTTTTTTTTTTAAGCAAAGACAGCTTGAAGAAGATAACTTTGTTAAAGATATTACTACAGAGGCCATCTGGTAAAGCTGGGCTTACAATTGATTGATGGTGCTGCTTTAAGGTGGAAGTTAAGAAAAAAGCTCCTAGGAAATTAGTTGGGAAAGGAAGCCGATTAAAGAGATAATATTTAGTAATTTTTAAAGAAAAGGCAGAATTAAAAAAATGATTAATTTATAAAAAAAGTAGAAATTGTAAACAAGTTGAGAAAATAGAATTTCTTTCTGTAAGGATCCAACTCTGGGTTCTTAAAGTGCAATGACTCTAATAGGAATGGAAGATAAGCTGACCAGAGGAAATGGCTGGTAAATTTCTGATTGTATAAACAAGACCAGGCTGGGAAAAATTTGCTGACGAGAAATTCAGATGATAATTCTAATTATTATTAACCAGAAACTAAACCATGTCACGCGGTTTGAGAATCAGATTTGTCAAAAGGACAACTGAGATGTATGTGAAATACCAAGAAGGGCAGGAATTGCCTACACCCATTGGGAGGTGTTGATACAAGGCACAAACAGAGTTATTGGAATGGATTTATACCTGTGACTGTTGCTCATTGGAAAAGGGATCGCCCCAAAATTGGAGAAATAATTAATTTTACAGAGCCAAACAAAGGGCTCTTGTTGTAGCATAGGGAAAACAATGGGTCCCCTAACCACATTGACCCCCATGCCAGTTTTGGGTGAAAGTCAATATAAGCAGAACACTGAAACAACCAGGAGAGTTCAAGAGATTCCAGTTCCAGAGTGTAGACAAGGAAGATGACTACACTGCCAAATCCCACATGACTTGCTGTCAGAGAGGACCTCAGACATAAACCTTGTTCCAGACTTAGCTAAATTGAGCAAAGTGTCACAATAGAATTCAAAGTGGGAAGAGTTAATATTTTTGTACAAAAAATGATATAAATTGCATAGAAATAAACCCTGAAGAAATTCCTGTCTTTTTTTTTTTATTTTGTCTGCAAAAACGTTTTCATTTTTCCTTTGTGACATAGCTTTGCCAGTATTAGACTACCACTATAATTGCTGATGACAACTTGATCTTTGCTAGCTTTGTGATCAGCACAATATGGGATGGAGTCGGGTGCAGATCACAACCAACTCCAATGGCCAGCAGACCAACTGGCAAGAAGTGTTACACTCAGCATAATATTAAGGGGTTAAAATACAATACGATCTTAATCATTATTCTTTTATCAAATAACATTCATCCCAGTTGATGAAAATGTACCAATTAAAAGCTTCTTTAATTTGATAATCATCTGTATGTTAGTTGTCAAAAATAGATTATTTGCAGAAAATTCTTGTGAAGTTATAAATTTCTAATGTATTTCTAAATATACAGAGCATGTATCCATAATTTACCAGATTTAATTCAAGGGTAAAATACTGTTGCATAAAAACATATCTGTATACAATATCTATATTTATTTCATGTTGCTGAAACTTATAATGTTCTGAAAAAGAATAAAATATTTTTTAAATGTCTATACTCGTGATAATGTTTATTGAGTTATTTTATCAGATTTACATTTAACATGACAATGAGAAATGTCTGTTATTGGTTTCATTATTATTTTTGCGGTCTCTCTTTCTTCACTGATAGCAGTCATTTTATTATTTCTGATCAAATTTTTTTTTTTTCACCTAATTTGAAAAGAAGCAAATATGTGTTTAATTTTCTAAAAATAACTGGTTGTATGCAAAACTGGCAAATGACAAGTGAAATGAAAAATGTGTAAAATGTTTAATGCACCTCATTAAAAAGATAAAAGCCTAAGATACATGTTCACCTAGATTCATTTAAGCTTTACTTTTGTAGAATTTACCTTTTTTTTATATGAAAAATGAAAAAAAAACTAAACAAATTACCCCAGAATATTTTTATAAGTCATGTATAGATTTTATCACATTTTTTTTCTCTTGTATAAAATTTCTGTAACCTTAAAACATTGTATTCTTTTACATTTGATTTTGAATTTTCTTATTTCTTTACATAGGCTTCCCACTGTTTATAATCTACACTTATGTTAGCTTTATTTCATTTTGTTGTATGTCGTTGCCTTGAGTAAATTACGTTCAACCAAAAAAAAAAAAAACATATAAAAGGAGGAATTGATCAATAAGTCTATAGCCTCAAGCACACTTATTAGCCGAGTTTGATCAAGTTTACATTCTCTAATGTATTATCAGTCTTATGTGGTTAATGGAGAAGTGTTGTCAATGCACTTGCATTAAAAAATAAATATTTGCTGTGTCAAAGAAGTGCTTTTTTCATCATTAGGCTCCAGACATATTGATGTACCTACATTGCATGTGTACAGATCGAGGTCACACTGAAAGTAATACCTACTATTTTGTTATGTTGGTCGTATAGTCACAGAGCTTGAATGCCTGAACCAATAATCCATAATTTTTATTTATTTCTTTTTACAATATTGCAAATAGCAGCTGAGCAGCATTCTGACAAAATGCTATCTGAAATGAAATTCAAGGTGTTTCATAGAATTCTTATAAAATAAAAGTTGGTCTGAAAGTCAGTTTTGAGAAAAGACTGATACAAATAACTAAATTCACTGATGTCTCTGTTCTCTCAAGCTTTGACTGTATCGTCTTGCTCTTTCCCTTATCCCTTCCAATCTTTATTGCCCATTCATGCGGTTAATTAATCTTATCCAAACACAAATTAGTTTCATATGTAAAAAGGAATGAACAAATATTTTCTACTGCACCCATTCTTTTGCTCTATCACACCATAAGAGAATTTAATGTAACATATATCTTTTTTATGTCTTTTCCATCACTACCTGTTTTTCAAGCTTTTGTTTATTGATATCAAGCTAGCAAATTTCTGTCACTTTTGTCTCTATTTCTTCTCTCTCTCATATATATATATATATATACATACATGTCCAATGGATGAATTGTCCTCATTTTATATTTTTAATTTCACACATGCGTGTTGTTTTTGATTTTATCAACTGAGCAATATAGTTGGGCACTGTCTGCAAGAAAAAAAACCACCATGACACAATTCACTTCGTCAGAAATTTGGAAATGGCATACTGATTGCTTGGCATTTGTGCTGGAAGCTCCAATCGAACATTTCAGAGTATCTGAGCACCAGTCTGCAGACAGTGCAGAAGATTTCGAAAAATTGGATGAATCTAATGATGTTTATGAAGGTGTTTCAAGTGATCACTAGTGATGACAACATTATGCCTCCATTCATCTTCCTACAGAGCCACACTCAACATGGAGGCTTACATCAAGTACCTTGAGGAGGTAGTGCTGCCCTGGATCAAGAGGGTAGCTGCTGGAAGACCCTATGTCTAGTAACAGAGCTATACAAGCAGAACCAAGTGATGGCTGTCAGAAAATTTCTGTAACCCCATTGCCCTTTACATCTGGCCACCTAACTCCCTAGATTGCAACCTCCTTGATTATTATGTGTGAGGAGCAAGAGATCAACAAAACTCCTTGTTACACCAAATTGAAGTAAGGATTATGGCAGCATTCACCAACTTAAAGAAGGAGACTCTCCACAAGAGACCTTCTAAAGGTACTGATGTTGCTGGATTACAGAGATTAAATTTTTCCATTGTCCAATCCCTCACCCTAATTGTGTATTTCCCCACTCATTTCCCTAGTCAAACCAAACAACATGCTTTTCCATTGGATCTATTTCTTACCTCCTCTCCCCACTCTTGCTAAGCTTCACAATACTGCCCTCTTGGTAACTTGAACCACTCTGTGGTAACTATTGATATCCAAGCATCCCACAAACAGGAACCTCCTACCCATAAGACATTTCTGCTGCCAGCATGATGATTGAGACTCATTCTGGGATTTTCTTTCTGATGCCTCCCTTGGACTCTCTATGGTTCACATCAATATGCACAGCCACATTAGCACACAGGAATCATTATTTCTGTTTATGTCGGCAGGACTGAGGCTCTGTTGAGTGATATGTATATAAGTCCTATAGTTTCTGCTGTTATCTCTAACCTTGATCCCCACAAAGCATGTGGACCCAATGGCATTCCTGTAACAGTCATTAAGAAGTGTGCTCCCAAACTAGCTTCCTGTTCTCTCTTAACTGAATAATAAATGCCTCGCTGCTTTCCTGCTTGCTGAAAGTCATTGTCTGTTGTTCCAGTTTTTATGAACTCTGGTGAACCGTCTGACCTCATCCAACTATCTGCCTATTAGCCTTCTGCCTCTGTTTGGGAAACTTCTAGAGACCCCAGTCAATGCTGAATTGGTTCATCATCTCTCATCACAGCCTTTTCTCTGTTTATCTAGATCAACTGCTGATGTACTAACAATAATCGTAGAAAGAGTCTCTCATCCTTTAGATAAAAATGGTGAAACCCGGGCTGTAGCACTGGACATCTTGATATCCTTTGACAGGTTCTGGCATTCAGGTCTTCTCCACATGCTGAAAAGCTACAGTATCTCTGGGTACGTTTTTGAACTCATCCAGTCTTTCCTATCAAATTGTGAAATGAAAGTTATCCTGAACTGCCACTCGTCTACATCTTTTCATACTAACACGGATTTGCTCCAGGGCTACATCCTTGGTTTGACACTGTTTTTAATCTTCATTAACAACCTTCCCAATGATATCAGCTCTCAACTTGGCAACTATACTAACAGCAGTACCATTTACTCCTGCCTCAATAGTAAGGCTGATCAGTCAGACAAGATCAAAATGGCAGCCGATGTACAAAATGACCTCAAGACCATCATTAACTGGGGTAAGAGATGGCTTGTCAATTTTAACACCCCCAAAACTAAACTGTTTCCCATTAATCATCTGAGAGACCCCTCTCTGCCTTCCATCAGCATCACTGATGCTATCCTCCAAGATAGCATGTGACTCATTGCACTTTCTTGGCCTAACATTCTCAGCTGACATGAAGCGGAAAGACTATATTGAATCCATTGCCAGATCAGCTGCTAACAAAGTCGGTTTCACTGTGTTGAGCGGGGCAATTTTTCTCTTCAGAATCTATCATTCATCCATGCTTAGAATATTGCTGCTACATATGGTCCAGTGCCCCTGCTATTTTCCTGGAGCTCCTTGATAAGCTTCAAAGAAGAATCAGCAATATTATTGGTCCTGATCTTGCAGCTTGACTTCAGTTACTTGCCCATTGCTGTAAGGTTGCCTTTCTGTACCTTTTTTATAAACATTTTCATGGTAATTGTTTGGATGCTATGGTACCTAGACCTTTTGAATTTAAGGGCAATACTAGACTGGCAGTGAGATCTCAATTTAAAGTTAAGCTAGCTAGATGTAGCTGTAACTTCTATGCTAACAATTTCTTATCCCACACTTATCGCTTGTGGAACTCCCTCCCAGCTCCATGCTTTCTAACCAACTTCAATCTGCAAAAATTTAAATGCAATGCCAATCGCTATCTATTGGCTCCTGATTGCTCTTTTCTTTCTTCTCATTACTAATGTTTTTGTTCCTAATTCCTCCAGACCTTGCATGCTAGTGGCTGTACTTTCTTGCTTGGAGTGATAGCGATTAAAAGAAGGAAAAATTATTTTATTCATTACTTTAAATCTTTTGTTTAGGATTTTTATCTTTAATGAATAGCGGCTCTGATTGAGGAATAAGAGAATCAAGTTCAAATTCCAGTTGAATCCATTACATTCACTTACGTGCTAATACCCTTAGGAAAAGTATGAATCCTCTTCTTCTCCCCCCCATCTATTGGTAAATAGCAGGACAGACCAGGTACTATAGCCTTGGATGACAACTGGTCTACACAGAAAGAAATGGCAACCTACTGCAGGAAAAAATCTGCCTCATCAGTCATATATTGAAAGATACATGATCGCCTAAATGGGTATCACACATGGCACATAAATGATCTTGTTCCAGAAATGTGTTGTGGCCATTTTCTTCTCTAGGCAAAAGGTTAGGTCATTATGATTATTTTGAATTGTAAGCTGATGTTGATTTTTTATGTTATTTTTGGTGTGGTTTTTAGAGTTAAAATATAGATTTTGAGGTGGGGGGGGCATGCTAGTTGCATATTTTTATTGTTAAATGATGTTTTGTGTGAGGAGATTCTCTGTTTCTACATTAACAAATAAAAATATTTTGGCAGTAAGGAAAAAAAATGTCATTCAGTGTGTGTGTGTGTATATATATATATATACATACACACACACACATATATATACATACACACACACACATATATATACATACACACACACACACACATATATATATATATATATAGTGCATGAAAATATCAAGATTTACATTGGTCAGGAAATTATCTAAGTCTTATTGATAGAGCTATTATCATTTGCTATTCTACTAGCCAGAACTCACTATCTCCTTTGAATGACATGTTCTATGACAAATCTTGCACAAAAATTGCCTTGTCATGTTTCAGCTGTTCTTGCCACTGCTATTATGTTTCTTATTTGGCTTTGGCATTTGATCTTCACTTGATCTCAAATTTCTAGAATTAATGCATTATAAATCAGGAAGAAAGGAATTGTCAATGATCAAGAATTTATGCAAGTATTACAGAATAGGATCATTATATGCATAATGACATTGTTAAAAAATAATCTTTTTTTTCTGTTAAAATGGGAAGAACTGATAGCAATTGTTCTTTTCAATCTGTTATTTACTTTTTACAGTTATCCATTTTTCTGTCTGCAGAAATTAGCCTCATTATCTGCCATTGACTGTACAGATAGAAAACAAATGTCATTTCTATATTCGGTGATAATTTCTGACCCATTTATTTTTAAGGTGCTGTAATTTCTTTGTTGAAGTACAGAAAAAAAACATTGGTATCTTTATAAATTGCTTTATTTGATATCTTTGTTCAACATTTCTTTAAAGAGTTTTATAATTACTGTTTGCTTTTGTTTTCAGAGCACACACAGATGCCTGCTTATTCATGGGATGTTAAAGAGAACGATGCTTTTGAGAAGCCTAATCCAGTAAATACACTCAAATCAAAACTTTAAAACTGACTTTTCATCCATGTGTATATTGCAGCTTTATATTATGAAATGAGTAGTACAAGTTTGATTCAATCATAGAAATATCTCAAATTGACTGTTTGCTGCATTTCACCCAATCATCTTTCAATCTGGATTAACCAAGAAATTCCAAATTTCAACATTTTTTAGACAATTGAAAATCCTCTTCATATCTTATAATTAAAATTCATAATTCAAAGAAAAACTCAAAATGTTTGGAAAATTTTCAAAATTCAAATAAATTTTTAAGTTTTGTGTTTGTATTCTTAATCTATTTCCATATTCATTCATATGAATTTTAGTTTTATTCTGAACTAACAGGCTTCACCCACTCACTATCACTTTGCAATGTAAGATATATTCACTACTTGAAATCTTTGAAACAAAAATTTTAAATGACATTTCATTCATAAATTGGCTTTTTATAGTTAAGGAAAGTTTTACTCATAGATGGCAACTTGTTGAAGGTCAAATAAAATGCAAATTTCAAACACTTTGCTGACCTATATAAGACAATATTCCTAAACAGAACTATTTTTGATAAGGAAAAAATAATCCTCGAATAAAAAGACAGTAATGATAGACAGTTAATTAATGAAATATACTTTTTTAAAGTCAGCATGCAAATTAGTTAAACCTGAAAAGTGGTATTGCCTAGATGTAGATAATATATAATTCAGATTTTTGGAGGGATTTCGCATTATTTCAGTTGCGTCTCTGTCCTCAGGGGCTTCTCTATCAAAGGACAGAGGGGCAACTGAGGAAAATTATATTGAAGGGGTGCCCAGCCCTGGGGAACAGCTGCCCGAGGCCGTGCCCTCCCATTGCACAAGAGGGAGGGATCGGTGCTTGCACAGAGGCCAGTGCAACTGACGGTTTCGAGGGCTGAGGGGAATTTTTGTCCCTGCCGGGGTGTACGCGCTCGGGTCCCCACATTAAACCGACCTTGTGTCACATCATGTTCTAGTGGGGGAACGAGTAAATACCAGTGTGTAAATTCCTATTCCTCCTTGGTACGCACTCGGATACTTAACGGTCACAGGGCTCTGTCCCTGTGCTGGTGGTATCACGGCTATGACTAGCTTGGACCGGCTCTGACCAGTTTGGATCAGCTATGACTAGCTAAGACCAGCGTCCCGAGTGAAAACACTTGGGTCCCCTTATTAAAAACTGACCTTGTGACACAACCTGACCTAGTCGGGGGAGTGAAGTAAATACCATGTAAATTCCTCTTTGGAGGGATGTACACATTCGGATCCTTACCAGTCACAGGGTCCTGTCCCTGTGACTGGTGGTATCATAGCTATGACTAACTTGGACTGGCTCTGACCAGCTTGGACCAGCTATCACAAGCCATAACCAGCTATGACTAGCTCAGATCAGCTCTGACCAGTTTGGACAAGCTATGACCAGCTTAGACCAGCGGCCTGAGTGAAAACACGTTAAAAACTGACCTTTGGTCACAACCTGACTCAATGGGGTGTCAAGTAAATACCATGTAAATTTCTTTGGAGGGATTTTCAATGCAGGCTTATCATCTCCCAGTTGCATCTCTGTCTTTGGGCAGAGTGTGCTCAGGGGCTTCTCTGTCAAAGGACAGAGGGGTAACTGAGAAAATAATACTGAAGAGGTGCCCAGCCCTGGGGAACAGCTGCCTAGGCTGTGTCTTCGCATTTCACCAGAGGGAGGGATCAGGGCTCACACTGAGGCCAGCGCAACCGACAGTTGCACGGGGGCTGAGGGGAATTTCTGGTTCAAGCTGGTCAGAGCTAGTCATAGCTGTGATACTACCAGTGCAGGGAAGTATCCAAATGTGTATAAAGTTGTAATCTTTGAAGAAACTTTGAGATCAGATATGGTTAGTCATGTGTAGCAGAGAAAGGAAGCACTATAATCCCACTCTTCATATTCACTGAAGTTTATAATGCATTTCCTTTGTTTGGCAAATGTGAAGAGAATGTAACAAAAGTAAATTAAAATAAATACATAAAACTGAAGACAAAAATTGATGCATAGAGTTTATTGATACAAAATGTTTCCAAATTATGTACAATGGAGGCTTTCATGTTCTTAGTTTTTAATTTATATATGAATTTTCTTTTCAGTGTAAATATTCATAAATATATAAATATAAACATTATTTTCTAATGTCAAACCTTATTAAAGAATTTTTACAATTGGTATCAAATGAAACATTTTTTGCAACAGATTTATTCAACTATTTTTAGAATCTAATATGAAATGCAATTTATCTTTTACCTGAAGTTCCTTTTTCTACACTTTAGAAACTTCTAGTAATATTGGATCTTTTCCAATAAGATTACAAATTTATGAGAACACTCCATTTTTTTTTTCACAAATAAATTATCTAGTGTGCATCAGAAAATTTTTCTTTTAATATCAAAAATACAAATCTAATGAAACCCTTTTCTGTAGAATTTCAGAGATAGAAAAACGTATCAACCCTCTCCATTATTATAAAGGTTTACTTTAGAATTAGGGTTTAAAAAAAAAAAAAGAAGTCAGCTGAGTCATAGGCATCATTTATATGCATTTGCATCCCTCAATTTTAAGAATTCAATTTTTGTCACAACAGCAAAGGGATCACAAAATATAGACCAAGCTTCTGTCATCATTTTAAAGCAATAATCTGCCTCTGACAGTGACAGCTTGGTTATTTCTAACAAGTACATAATCTGAATCCTTTATTTTTCTCTTGTTAGCACCCAAAGTATCATGGGATGGAAGACAACAACACTCATATTCATCTCAGCCTTTAATCATGAATATTAATCAGGCAGTCATGTGACATTTGCTTTGGAAAATTCCATGCATGTTGACCCAAATAAATGAAAACTGGGTCTGGCATACAAAACATGTATACAATTAAAAAAAAATTATTTGGGTTGTATTACTGCATAGATATTTCATGACTGCTTATGTTCATTGCCTTTAAAAAGGCAATGAAATTTCAGATTATGAAACTGAGAAAACATTTGTCTCTCATTCGCAAATAAGATGAAAACGTTAAATTTCTATATTGCACGAAATAGCATTTGTTGCAACATATCAGTAAAAAAAATAAAAATGTAAGAGAGACAACTCTGGAGGTCTTGTTACTTATTAAAGTCAATAAATTATTAAAATATATAAACCACTGTGGCTTTGAGCTGAGAAATTTTCATGAGGAGGGGTTATGTAGCAAAAAGGCGTTTTTTTTGTTTTTTTTAAACTTTTGTCTTAAAAGGTCAATGATGCCAACTTAAATGCAAATCCTTACCCATCAATTTTCCATAATAATAAATATGTTATTGCAAAATTAAAATAAGTGTTACTATTTGGGAGATGAAATAAAAAAAAAAATAGCAACAGCAGCTGCAAAACACATACTATGAAACTAATTCTTTGTTGAATTAAAAAAAAAAATCTAAGTTTCTAATAAATAAAATCTACCATAATCCACTGATTGCTCACCAGGACCTTACAGTAATGAAGTATTGTTGATAATGATGATTATGTTTTTGACAACTTTAACTTTTGTTTGAACTGGCTTTTATTACTTTCTAAATAATCTGCTATTACTGTTTTTTCATTGTGTTAACTTCATTTATTGAAGTAAAGAATTAATGCCTCAAGAATCATTGTTTACCAACCTACTGCTGTACTTGCTGGCCCATAAGATGCGGGGGTGGGGAGACTATCACAGAATGTAATTCATCCAAGCCCCATTATTATTTCAAATTTTTAAAGATGGAGACCCATCTCCCAGTCATAATATCAAAACACTGGATGCAGTGAAATATTTGTATAATTTTTCTTTTTAATCAGCATTTTATAGACCAGCAAATACAGCAATTAATTACTTTGAATTTATTTCAAATTTAATTGAATTTTCTTCCCAGTTAGTAAATACTTTTCTTTGTGATATTAACCCTAGAACACTAATATAGTACCCAGCGCAAATTTTCCTATTTTTAATTACAATTTTCAGTACCTGATTTTGTTACCTAAATAATATTTTTCAGTTCCTATTAATGTTAACTCAAAGTACAAAGTTTGAAGTGTTTGCATGTAAAATATTTCAAATAAAGATTTATATTTAATATTTTTTTTGATATTTTCAAAATCAGGTATGATATACCCATGGTTAGTAATGGTGTAACTTTAATTGATGGTTAGTGTTCTAGGGTTAATATAGCAAAGAAGAATCTTGTATTATTCACTGATTTATCAAAATATCTAATGTTTTGTTTAGTAATCATCCCGATTTTGATTTGCTCCAAGGTGGAAATGAATTTAACAATTGCAATGTTAGTAAACTCGAAACACAAATTTAAAATCTCGGTTTATTTTTTATGAGATAAATTTGCAGTCAAGGATCTCTGGGTAAGTAAATTTAGCATTTCTCTAATGGCATTGGAAATTAAATTTAGTGGAGGGAATAATTGTGTCATGACATTTAAGATCAACATTTATACAAATGAAATAAAAAAAACTCAATTTGACTCAGGAAGAATACAAGTGATAAGTTAAATTCTCAAACAAATTAGTTTTTACAGCAGTTTTAATTTATTTTATTGATGAATGTTAAAAAAAAAAAAATCTATGATGGAATTGACAATGTTTGGAATTCTCCATTTTCTCGAAATTGTATTTTCATAATCAACAATGGAATTGTGTACAAACACATACATTAATATCAAATACTTTCACAATTCAGTTTCTGTCACACATACATACACACAGAGATCTCGCATATTGATTTTTTTTTTTTTTTTTTAGATCGGATGGACAAATGAAAATATTTATCGAAATATTTGGCCTCAAA
Organism: Acanthosepion pharaonis; assembly: GCA_903632075.3. Classification (NCBI taxonomy): domain Eukaryota; kingdom Metazoa; phylum Mollusca; class Cephalopoda; order Sepiida; family Sepiidae; genus Acanthosepion; species Acanthosepion pharaonis. The sequence continues at coordinate 1,424,289 of CAHIKZ030000195.1, read as the reverse complement.
GCCAAATTTTAAGAAAGAGACTACTTCACCTGACCAGCAGGATATATGAAGAAAGAAACGTTATTTCTGGTTGAATGATAATGTTTTGGGCTTGGTAGGTAAGAATTTTTGCACTGCACTTAATCCTATCACATCTACCTTTCTTGAAGGCCTCCCCAAACTCATAATCAATTGACTATGAGATGAGCACACCTATCAGCACCATAAGTGGATGCTGCTTTGACAATGCAGTGGCTGTAAATGTTAAAAAGCAAAACTACAATGCTTTTTCAGGTATTTAAATTTTCATGGGGCCACTGGTTATATTCAGGATCCGGTTACCTGAATATGACGAAAATAAATAATAGATACCAATTTAAAAGTATAATAAATTAATGTAGCTCAGATTTCTACTAAATCATTAGATAGAAAGATATTTAGTCACTTTATGATCACAAGAGAATGTGAGGATGCAAAAGTATTTCAGTGGTCATCCTTTATATTTAACAAAAGGATTTAATTTAATCAAATAAAATGTATCAGATACGGTTTAAAAAAAAACAAAAAAACAAAAACAAATGTGTCCTTATTGAAATATCAACTAAGAGGATGGATACAATAGTCCTGCTAAAGCAACTCCACTCACCCACTGATTATCATAACCCTCGTGAATTAGTGACACCTGAAGATGATCAGAAAGCAGACTGATCAAAATGAATTGTTATAAATATAAAAAAAAAAAGGCATTGGTATAATAGACAACTGAAAATTCCAAATTTCACCCATTAAACAGCCCAGAAAAGAGAGATTAGAAACTCAAGATGCTTCTCTTTGTTTGTTTTTCCTCTATTATCAGAAAGAGAGATTTAAATAAATAAATAAATAAGAGAAAATATAAAGCTTCTTAACATCAATGCGCCTTGGTTTTGAATGTGTGTTCAGAAAGAATTGTATGCTAGGACGACAGTAAATTAATTGCTGTTGTTCAACATGCGAATCTCCTTGGCAAGAACTTGTGTTATGCGCATTGCTCGCTTGATTTCATCTCCTCCAATTTGTTTCAGAGCAGCTTCAGCAGCATTACGAACATCAACAATTACGTCATTTCTCCTACAAAACATAAGAGAGAAATTAATTAAAAAAAGCAATAAAAGATGTTTAGAACAGTCATTGTAATTTCACATTAACCAATTCCACCCCAAATATTTCAGATTGAAACAGTCCTGTTTTTCTGTGTAATCAGAGAAAATGGTTTCTTTAGCAGAAGAAACTTGATCTACATAAAATGAGAACTCAATCACAACAACAAACTACAATTAAAACTAACATCAAGATTAAAACTGGCTTCCCTGTCTTTCTTATGACATTGCAAACACCATTACTGGTTTAGAAATGTAAGCTTTCACAAGTAAGCATCAACCAAAATATTATTTTATAATTCAGCTTGTTCTTTAGTTAGTTAACACATATATTCATCCTCCGATAGGAATCAAGCCTGTATCTTATACGAAACCGACATAGACTGACGTGCTTTTACCGATTGAGTCACAGAGGATCGTTCGGTTAGCAAGGTCAATTTTACTGTCTTTAAACTACTGTCAGAGGACGAATATTTTCTATGAAAATTTCTCAGACATTCAGGCCAGTAAATGTTGTTAATACTGTTTATTATAAACAGAGCATTTACTTGAATATTTGTATCTATAAAAGAATATATATGTCTTAAAATAATTGTCGGACTTTGTCCATTTCATAATGTGTGACGTCATTTGTTTACATTTGGATATGCATTGAGCAGATATGAATGTACATGAGAGAATCATGGAAGATTGTAGTTTAACACATATATGTTAGATCCTGTCAAAACCTCATAAATAATAGACTATTCTGTTTTGACCACAAAGAAATATAGAAAAGACATATCAGAGATGCTGTTTGGTTTCAGTGGGAAAAAGAGAAGACAGAGGAGGCTATAAATGCTTGTGTTTAACATCGGCTTAAATGAAATGGAAAAACTTGTCAGTTTCAAATTTTCATTTGTATCCTCTTATGCCTTTTAATGATGACCTGAATTCATATTTATGATGTTAATGTAAAAGTTGTTAAGCTTGAATAATTAATGATGGAAAAGGGAGAATTTCCACAGGTATTTTATAGTGATGGAACAAGGAGTTTATTCAGTCATTAACTTATGTGTCATGAGAAAATTCAAATGGCAAAACCCTAAAATTTTCACAGGTGCTTCTAGCATGTAACTGTATTTCATCAATATTCAAGTGATGCCTACAAGTGAAACCTTTTGAGGCTAAATGGAAACAGAGCTGTTATAGTAAGAGTTCCAAAGGATAAAAGAGGCAAGTTCAAACCTCACTGAAGTTTTATTCTTTATTTTCTACTCATAATGACTTGAGTTATGATAAAAAGCATCAGAAATAAAATAAAAAGGAGTAAAAAAAATAATGAAAATGCTTTATCTATAGAATTTATTGCTTTTTACTTTCAGTTACTAATACTTATTTTTTTCCACTGATACACTTTATATATTCAACCATATTTTTCCAGGTACAAAGAAATAGATTAAGAAAAATATCTTTATATAATGTATTAAAAACAAGTATAATTATTCACATATATGAAGGTGTCATTCCCAAGCACTTGTGGCTAAGATAAGAATATAATATCTGTGCACAGGCAAAAGTGTTTCACACAAAAATGGATACATGTTGTGCTTTATATGTGTATGCAATTTCTTTTCTAAAATGTTAAACTTTGGCACTTTTCAAGTAATTCACGTGTAGATAAATTGTGAATTGAACATTTTTTGTTTAAATGAAATATGATTTTTTTTTTTATATATGATCATCATTTAATACAGAAATAATATTAACATGTCACTGATATATATATGTATGTATATATATATATATATATATATATATATAATCAAAATATCTTCCGTCAAAGAAAAGAAGTAAATCAGAAATTATAATCACCATAAATGTAACAATTGGTCAATGGCATCTTTCACTTGTAAATGCCCAAGCGTCAAACATCCTGCCTCTCTGACTAGACGATCATCATCTTTCAGAACTTTAGTTAATTCTTCAATTTTTTCTTTCTCTGTTATTTCTGTTTGTGCTAAGGAAATTGTAGCCACCGATCGCACATTTGGCTCTGGGTCATGGACTGCGAGGTATATCAAGGCATCAATAACTGCTGAACTTTTGAATTTACCTGGAAAAAAAAAGAAAAGAAAAAAGTTATTAAAATCAACAGAACATATAAGTATTATCCTCTAATGTATAAACAGCATTTTTTGCTTGCATATTTTCTATATAGATTTGTATTAGTGGAAACTTTAAATATAAAATCATTACTTTTTAATTTTTAGAACACTCATCATAAGCCACTTTATTTAAAAAACGAAAAAGAAATAAAATTAAAAAAAAATTGAAGCTATTAAAACCTTAAATTTGAACAAAGTACAAATGTTTATCAAGTTTATCTCACAATCCAATATAGTAAGTTTAATAAAAAAAATTAAATTAAGGAAGAAAGTGGAATAATGAAAATATTTAATTTTGTAATTTTACTTATTGCATTTATTTTACACAGCAAATATTTATTTTCCGACATAAACTTCTTACTTGTTAATACACTTAAAATGTTGAATATTAATCATGGAGACTGAAGATTATACAATGAAAATTTCATAAAATTCAGTTAAATATTTGTCAGGCTACAGATTTATTGATCTACCATTTCATGTAATTTTTAACCATAAAACCTTTAAATACTGACTATATTCATTGTGTAAAATAAATGCTTTTTTTATTTTATTTTGTGAGGCTATACTTTCAGTTATGTATTTATAAATGTACAGGGAGAAATGATAAATAACAAAAAAAAAAAAATTCTAAGTTGAAAGGAAATAAAGAAATTGACAAAAGGCTATTTTCAAAATAGATCTGAGATGGTTTAGTGTTTTGGAAAAGAACCAGCAGGACAAGAAAGAAATATTTGAATACTAAGGCATGAAGGTCATTATCTAAAATATCAAAATCATCATTCAAAATAAACCAACATACTTAGGTTTTCAATGGCTTCCACACGAACATGAGAATCCATATTAAAAACTTCTTTCATGGCATAACTCTCTCTTGCTTGGTCTTCAATTTTCTGCCATAATGGGCAAAGTATGCCATCCACTGTACAAAATTCTGTAAAAGAAAAGAAAAATAATGATAAATATAAACTAAAACATTTCCCAGAAACATACAAGATATTTCAGTTAACAACACATTTAAAAAAAAAATGTTTCTAATTATGACATTGCCTGTGCAAAGTTTTCTGACAAAAGAAGTTTGGGATATATTTTAGAATTGTGAAGTGCGATGGTTAAAAAGAGAATCTTAGAAACTATTGATAAAAAGTTAAATTCTTACTAGATAATCCAGAAATTTATCTTTGTGCTAGATTATAAGCTAAACTTCAGTAAAAACAAAAAATAAGTAACTATTATTATACAGTGGTACTTAATTATGATCCTGTGTGAAACTAAATTTAATAAATATATACAAAGTTTACAATTTTAGCTTGTGTTTAGAGTTGTGGGATGCATACCCTTAACATTTTATATTAAAATTATATTTTAATATAAAATTATTAAAAATTTAATTAAATGTGATAAAAAAAAAACAAAAAAAAAAAACTATGTCTAACTTTTTTAGTTTATGTCCAAGACAATTCAATGAATGTAAGTCTTCTCCAAACATATGGAATCTGGCGCTTTTAATTATATTTCTGTACACTATCAAGATCATGGACAAATTTTAGATGTTATTTGTTTTTAATTTTGAAATATTCATTGGATCCAGATTTGTTCTTTTACATGTAAACAAGAAAAGTTAATTAAAAATAAAAATTCCTTGTTTATTGTTTTTAATTTGTATTTATACCTTTTATGTAAATATACAAATATATATTATATTTGTATTTATACTTTTTATCTAAATATACAAATATATATTAAATTTGTATTTATACCTTTTATCTAAATATACAAATATATATTTGTATTTATACCTTTTATCTAAATGCACAAATATATATTAAATTTGTATTTATACCTTTTATCTAAATGCACAAATATATATGGATTCTTATAGAATTAGGTTTGCCAAAAAATTAGAATTTTTAAGCCAATGATCCCTTATCAAAATCAACTTACCAATATACTTTTGTTTTGTTAAGATTCCAGATCGAGTAATACCCATTTCCCAGCATAGAAGAGATTTTAGCCAGCCTTGGTCATCAGCATTGTAGATGCTGAACAAAGTTTTGAATTCATTTACCAAGTCATACCAAAACCTTTAAAATAAAAAGAAAGAAGGTCATGAATTTTACAACTGAAGACAAAAATTTGCTTGTGGCTGTAAGTTATGTATTTGCAACTAAAGTAAGAGGTCAAATTTCAAACCCAAGTAAAAATGTGATTTCAAATGTTGGTTTTCAAGGCAGCCAGATTTTTACTGATGCAACACAATCTTCCTACCCCACCTTTCCATCTTGCTTTGTATTGTGCTATGTTGAGGCAAAAGGAAAACTCGGCAATCTATATTTAGCTAATCAATTCAGAATTAAATAATTAAATAATGATATTAAACAAGGGATTGATTTTGTTGAATATGTGTTTATAAAATTCAATATCCAATCATAAAAAAATTAAAAAAACAAAAGTTAATGCAATTCCATATTAATTTTTACTAAAACTGACTTAGTATGGACAAACTAGAAAAGAAAATTGTGTTATCCCAATTTTGCTTAGAAAATCAGCATTCAAAATCCTGGCTTTGTACCTGGGTGAGAACACCAACCTCTGACACTGGAAGCAACTATCTATGAGGCAAACAACATTGTATTTTCAGATCAATTCATGAGATTCAATTTTTGAAATAAATTTTTAAAATTTACTTAAAAATTGGATTAAAGAAGTAACCTTATGTTGACTTTGATAGCTAAAATAAAATTCATCTTAACAGTTTGGTGTTTGTTTTATTTTTAAAATATACTTGGCAGTGAATAGGTTAAACATGGAATTATTTTACTTTCTGAAGACCTTAAAAAATTGTTGTAACCTAGAGAAGGTTACTGAATGGAATAATCACATTAAGGTTGGTAATGAACGATAATACTTAGGACAAGAACAACACATATAAGATTCACCAGTGGTCTGTAGAAGTAGTCAACTACTAGAAGTGAGTCAAGTGAATCCCACAATGAATCTCCAACTGTAGGATATCTACCAACTGCCCCACACAGTCAGATGTGGCACAAGTCCAAATTTAATGTGGGGTATCCAAGCCTGTAGGCTCGGCCAAAAACTCCCCGTAGACCCCATATAAAACAGTATCAAGTAGCTGTTTCCTGAGACGAGATTCTGCCCTTTGAAATAGCCTTGTCTGTGGATCCTCACTGCTCGGAGGCAGAGATTTTGACCAGCACAGCTGGAGACGAATTTCCAACTGCAGGCCAACATACAGTATTTACTACTGTAAATATGTGAATGGGGACATACCCATTATTGTCTGTATGTATGCTACAACAAAAATACTTGGCTTCAACATTACATGCTAATTCATATTGTTCCATTGTATTCATAAATTTGTCAAGAATAATTTTTCCCACTTTTTGCAAATATGGGAAGGCTTTAAAAAAAAATAAATCTGATGTTTGGTCATTTGATTAGGGTGAAAACATTTTTAGCCACCCTCTTTTATAAACTGAAATGCAAAGTGAAATATTGGAAATGTAAATTTCAAATTCTAATCCCAGTTGCTATTTCACAAATTAAGAGGCTTGTCTCAATTGTCAAAAACTCAAAACAGGATGTTTTTGTGAGAAACAATTTCAACGTAACAATCAGAGTTGTTGTTCCTTGCAATTGAGATCCAATGGGATTACTTGAGAATTTAATGATTCAAGTATTTCCATAATGACGCACCTCTCAGTCAGGATGGTCAGTTCTTTTAGAAGACAAGTTATCAGCAGACAAATCAGTAGAATCCATATAAGTTCTGAAAAGAAGTCAAGGATGTCTATGACATCAAATAAAGCTCTACACTTTTGATCACTGCAGAATTTCTCCTTCAACATATTAAATATTTTTTATATGAATGTGTGTTTATTTATTCGGAGCACTCAAGATTGAAATTATTTCATGCTATAATGAACAAGAAGTCACCAAATTAAACATTGTATACACTGAAATGTATGGCAGCCTCTCTTTATTTAGTTTTTTTTTTTTTTTTTTTGTCAGTTTCGGTTGTGGTCAATTCTCAGTATATGTGAGTTCAATAAAGGAATTACTTAAAAATTACCCAAAGATTACCTCGATTGACAGACAACCGAAGAAGATAGAAACGCTGCGACTATATCACTAAAGACGCAGACATTAGTCCAAAAGGTGAATAAGGTCAATTGCATTTTTGATGACTGACATTCTGAACTTTAATAAAATGGTGTTTTGTCTGGTGATTTCATGTTGACCTTCATTCACAAATAGAAAAAAAAATGCCTTTGAGTTGAACCCCATCCTTCACCCAGATGTTCTGTCTTTTGTAGGGAAAAAAAAGAAAAAAAAAAAGAGATTATGTGAGAAATTTGTTCTTCCACAAATAATACAAGGTATTTTTGATGTAAAGTACAAGCATTCATCTCAAGGTCACATGATGGGTCATCTAGAAATTTACCATTTACTTTGACTACTGCTGCAGGTATCAAGACATATCCATTTCTATCCATCTTGATGCAATGGGAGAAGAGACATTGCCTGAGGGACAGATGCCTAAGCATCAGAATCCAATAGTTACTGGCCTCCAACCCAAAAGCAAAACATGCAATTTTGTTAGTGGGATACTAGGAGAGAGACAAGAAGACAATTCTCCTGCTTAAATTGTTAATTAAGTGGAAAAGGTTAATTCAGCAGACAGGTTAACCTTTATCACTCTGTATGTGACTTCCTTTGCTGTACAAAAAGTTTATCCTGCCACTGGAGGTGACTGATCCCTGAACAATGGTGTGTTTGAATTTCATAGTTGTGTTGTCATATCCTGCTCTGACACCAGAAAACAACTTTGAGTGAAATTAACAATAAGTTGACTGCAATTGAGAGTCCTTGGAAAAGAATGCAGTGGAAAGGGAAGTAATATTAATGATGCAACATGCTAAAAGGGCAACTTACACATTCCAGTCAACTTGATTTTCAGAATAATTTCTCTCCCAATAATCAATTGGATTTTCTGTGTTAATCCGGTTGTAAATCTTTGTTGACCGGTGTTTCTTTGTGGATGCAAAGTGGGATGTATTTGCTGAAAAGAAGAAAGGGTCAAATGAAAAAGGAATAAAATTAATATGATTAAAAATATTAATTACTGTCAATAGAAATCACATAAAATGCATGCTTTTAGCTAAATAATACAAATAATGGTAAAATGTTTTAAAAGATAATAGACTTCTGAAAGAATGTATGCTACACAGTTTGTGGTTATAACTAAAAGCATTTGCTTTAATTATGTTTTAAAAAAATTGTGAGAATGGAAAACAGGAAATTCCTAAAAAAAAACAAAAAATCAAATGAAGCAATATTAACCCTAGAAAGATAAAGTATCAGATCTATGAACCAAAAACCTTGTGCAAATAATAATAAGAAATACTTACATCTAATTCCATTGAGTTCAGTCTTCAAGTCTTTAATTAAAGCAGCCATATTCTCTTCAAATTTATTTTCATCAAGGAATGGGTACCACTGGAATCTTGCAAGCTGAAGTCGCCTAAGGAAGAAGATGAAGAAAAAAGGTAACTCTCAGAAGGAGACATCTTCAGGAAGAATGCAGATGTATCCTGGTCACCAAAATTTTAAATATTAAAATGACTGAATTTGAGAAGCTTTAGTTCTGCAAAAAGTGTTTAAAAGGCAGCTGGAGGAATTTTAGGAAGGGCTTTGAAGAAATACTCAGAAAAATAAATCATTAAATTTTTATCTTTAATACAAATCTGAGCTTTATCACAGAGACAAATCCCAGATATTTACCTCCCACTAACACTTCATTTTATGCCTTCTTCCTCCTCTAGATTTGATGGAATTGCATTTATTTCAATGTCGTGTTATAGTTAAAAACAATTAGAAATATATTAATTGTACATTACTAGTATAGAACTGTAATCTAGAAAAAACTAGTTAATGTTAATGAGAAACATGTTTTGTGATTTTATCATATATTTTTACATTATAAATATTTTAAGACATTTTTATGTTTATACATTCTTTTTATAGAAGTAAATGCTAAGTAAATGCTCTGTTTATAATAAACAGTATTAAATAACATTTACCAGCCTGAATGTCTGAGAAATTTTCAGGCTGGTAAATGTTGTTTAATACTGTTTATCATGAACAGAGCATTTACTTAAATATTTGTATCTATAAAAAGAATGTATAAACATAAAAATGTCTTAAAATAATTGTCGGACTTTGTTCATTTCATAATGTATTATAAATATTGTTACTAATAATAAAAACAGTTAAAAATCGGAAAGTTATAATAAAATAATATATTTATATTCTTTGAACATTTTAAATATCCAAGTAAATTAATGATGTATTTATTGAATTTCTTACTTCATACATATACTCAACAGTATTCTGTCAGCACCAACGAGAGAGAGGGAGAGTGGGAAAGAGAAATTTAAGATGAAGAATAGGATTTTTCTTTTTAAAATACTGAAAGAGGCTAACCTTTAATATTTAAAAAAAGAAATGGTGAAATTGCACACACATAAATTTGTTCAATAAGGGACTTGTAGAGACCCCATAACTCTTGTTACTGTGCATGGGAGAGATGGGGAGAGATTGTTCAGCTTATCAACATATATTTACACGTGTGACTTTTACTGCATACAAGTGACTCTATAACCGAGAGAGATTGGATGGGGCAAGGGACAAGGAGTGTGTTCTTGACTGAATAGTAGGCAAGCAGACAGAAGGCTAAAATTAGTTTCAGTGCACACTTACATGCCATGGTCCATTTCAGGCAACAGTTTATCCTCAGAGGCGATGTTAATAGGGAAGATACTCTTTTCCGAAATGTAAGCTAAAGCAAGTTCATCTTGGCAATACTTAGACTTGATTGATGTTTCACTAACAATAGAAATGAACAGCTGAAAAGAGAAATATAAAAAATTAAGATGTTTTCTCATTTTTAGGAATGGTCACCCACTTTTCAACAGTGACACCGGGAACAAATAAAATGCTATTAAACATTGATTCATTCAAACTAATTTCAGGTTTGAGCTGATGCACTCGTTGCACTTTCTCATTCAGTAATGTCATGACAAAAATAAAGAAAATAGTCTAAATGAATCGAGGCATAAAGGGTAATAAATAAATTTGTCTTAGAAATTCAGACAAGTAACAAAAATGGGGTTTACTAAATACAGAAAAAAAAAAGATTGCTCATTGTGATCACTCTAGAAACTGGTTCTTTTTAGATGACAATAACCTGCAAAATAACATTAAGTAAAAGATATTAAATCTGAACAATTCATATTCATTGTTATCAATAATATATTCTGTATTAATTTTTTATAATTTAAATTTACATGGTTTAATTCCTTTAAACTAAAAATTTGTGACTGACTGATTTTGATAACTACAATTGTTTGATAAAATTATCCATGGTTATAATATACAATTTCCTTTGTATAAAGTTAAAATTCATACAAATTTGAACTTCAATCATCACAAAATACACTGATGAAGTAAAAATTTGTTCATTTGCATTGAAAGTGACTTTAATTAACAAAATCTGTATAATAGAAAACTTTACAAGTATAGCGGTGGATAAATCAAATAACTATTTTATATATATATATATATATATATATATATATATATTATATTTTTTGTCCCCCTACCTACAACCTAGTCTGTATTTATACCCCAATATTATATTTGATTTATTCTAAATTTGAGCTGTGAATCTTCCTCTCATGAGACCCAGTATATTATTTTTTAAAAACCATAAGTTATATTTTGTGCCTGATGAGTTGGTAAACAATGAAATTAAAGTCGCATCCCAAACATAGGTATAATTATATTTATTAATATATAATAGAAAACGTTAGATAAAAAATGTCTGCAATTCAATCTTTGATGTAAAGATTTCCAATTTGTTCAATTTGTTTACTTAGCTTTCAAACAAATAAAGAAATGAATGGAATAACATTCAATGTTTTTTATAATGCAGTATATTTTTATTAAATGTATGTTTATTGTTATTTCATATTTTTATTATAATAGTGATAATTATCACTATTGTATAATATATTAACAATAATAATAGTAATTTGTTGTGTCACTATATATGTAAGTATTAGAATGAAAAATTTTATACATTTAATAAATGCTACTCATGACACTGCAGGTTCCATTAACAAATAATTAATATTAATTTCTTTATCCTTATTAATACAAAATTTTAGGGGACAAGCAAAATGTTAAGCTCAGAATAAGACAGACGATAAGTATTCCAAATTCATTTGATTCATACAACTTTTTTTTTTATTGGTGGTGGTGGGGGGTGAAAAAGGAGTGGAAGCAGAGGTTTAGGACTTGTAAATCAACAGAAAAAAAACAACTTTACCTTATAAAGTAGAAGTTTACTTTTAGTCAACAAGAGTTGTCAGCTGTGACAAAGTGGCTTGGCAATTCATCCAAGTCAAAATACTTCAGTGTAAAACACTTGACATTATCTTACTAACAACAGCTACACTTTTCTGCCCAGCCCAATTATATTCTCTCTCTGAATAAATGAAACCGCTTAAGTCTTTTTAAATCATAAACTAAGTCTGTAATGCCTATATTGAAATACTTTGAAATTGGAAATGGTTGGATTTCTTTTAGTAATTAAATAATAATAATAATAATGATAATAATCTTCAGGAAACTGGTCTCTTTAGGACAGGGGTCAGCAAACGTTTTATGGAAACAGTCAAGAGTAAGTGTTTTTCAGATTTGTAGCCTAAGACAAACTCAAAGTAGAAATTATATCAAACACTATATTTTTGAAACATTTTAGACCTTATTAAATTATTATTAAATAAAATAATATTTTCTGTTATGAAAAAAAAATGAATACAATTCTTTTAGCAATCATGTAGAAGAATTAATGAGAATGAAGTAAAATTCATGCTTGAGATAAAAACAAAGTCACAGTTTAGTTCACTATTTGTGTTTTCTTTAATCAAAATTGTCTGTAAATGTTGATTAGTTAAGCATATTTAACATGCTTTATCATTGGAAAGACTTTTCACATGTGCTAAAATTGCTGAAATTGCCTGATAGGATAACCTTCAGCTGAGGGAAATTTGTAAAAGTTAATTTTCTGTCTATCATTCAGTTTGTCAACAACAGGTCGATTGATTCCTTCTAATTGTAGATCTGAAAGTAGTAGGGGCACAATGATGCATAAGCGAATGAGATTGTTTTTTAATTCTATACATAATATTAAAAGTAAAATAATATTAAAAGTATGTCAGAATAATAACATTGCATATCATCTGTAAAGCTGGATGAAAAATCAGAACAGGTCAAATTTTGCTTTAGACTTTGTTTGACTGCAGTGATGACAATCCTCAAAGAGTTAAATGTGTTATCAAAATTAATTAATTTTACACTAATACTACAGGGCTGTAATAGTCTAAAAAAAAAAAAAAACTAGTCAAATTTTAATAAAGATAGTTGTTAGTGATTTTTATTATATGTTTACATCATTAAAGTATTTTAACAATTAAAATAATATTTATCTTAATATCACTATTGTGGCCTTGTTAAACTAAGTTCATTTAATAACAAAGAAAAACTGTTTCTTCATAAATCCATTGTCTATTTGAAATATTTATTATGAAATAAACATTTTATTTACTAAGACATTAATGAAAAAAAATAAAATCAGAAAAATAGTTTGTGATTAATAAATTCACAAAAATAGTTTTTACAGAAAGAAAAAAGCTACACATAGACTCTTAAGGAATATTAAAAACAAATAATTTTTTTTTTACTCTTCAATAAGGAAAATTTTCTTTTTTTGTTTGTTTTATTCACTGTACTCTTGGGTTACCCATTTCCTTAATATGTGTTTTTTTTTTCTGGTGCAGACATATTGTTTCATTACCTAATAAGAAACTTAATGCAAGCATTTAACATTTTATAAAGCAGACTATATTCAACACAAGTCCTCACTTCATCAATGCTTATCAAGCCTTTCCAAAAGTTTCTCTTCAAGAAAGTCACTTTCAATGGGAAACATCCTTAACTACTTTTCTACAGTTACAAATTTCACCATTACCAAATGTTGTATGGTTTCTGCTGTTTTGGTCCTGTTTCAATTCATACAAGAGGCAAACTCACAGTCAACTTTCAAGGCATGATTTCACTCATCATTACTATTGGAGATTTTTTTTAAAATTATTTCATCCCAAGCAATAAAACCACTAAGATGCAAGAGTATGAAAGATTATGAGATCAAGAAAAACATTAAGAGAACAAGAAAAGAACAAGAATTAAGAAAACAGAAGATAATGATTGATACTGCATTCAATTTTTTGAAGATCAAACTTGGAAAGCAAGAAGCCTAAAAAGAGTTACACAAGCCAGAACTTACGGGTTACATATGCTTTTTATGGCTTATCTAGTGGTAAATGATTTGTGTAGATTTTATGTTACGGAAAATGTTTATAGACTTATAATTCAAAATGTTTGTTTTTTTTTAAAGCTGATAAAAATGAGAGAAAAAGAAAAAAAAAAGAAAAATACATTCATCAATTATGGGTCACCTGATAAGTTGTAAAATATTAAGGATTATCTCCCTTAGTTTAAAATGGAAAAAAAAAAAATACAGTGCGTTATTTGTTTATAAAAATGTTAACCGCAGACAGGCCTTTTCTGGGATTTTTCATATCTACAGTGGTCATAGAAAGATGGCTGTTTTCAAGTCAAGATAGAGGAATGTAAAGTATGAAGAGAAGGTAGGTAAAAAAAGAGGGTGCTGGAAAATTTGTCTCATCCCACTTCCCATTCCCACCCCCTCTAAGGTGTGGTAAGCTTAAGTGAAGAACAACACAGACCAATGGCATCTCTTTTGCACTACCCCACCCTAGCTTGTCACACTCAGAATTCCCCCACCATGCCATAGGCCTGCCTGACTGGTAAACCACTATACACTTTGCTACCTCAGTGTTTGTGTGTGTGATTATCAGAAAGTACTGAAATATACATTTGTGAGAGAAAAAGCAAACAATGAGTGAGAATAAGGCCGGCCATTTATGAATGTGGTTTGCTAACTAGATACATAGGTGTACTGCAGTAACTACACACACACACACACACACATATATAGGGTGAGAGAGAGATATGGAGAGGTTAAGAATTGTGATTATGTTGAAAATCAGGCCACTTGAGATATGACACATACGTATTCAATAGTAATAAAAGCTACACACGACTGACTTACAAAAAAAGCTAAAAAAAAAAATTTTATTTGCCAAAAATCAATGGAAAAAAGAAGATAAAAAAAACAGAACTTAATGAAAATTGTAAACATCTACATAAGATTCAATCCATGAGCAGAAACACTGGTGTGAATCTCTGGCGACAGATGGCCAAGTGTTACAGTGTCTTTCTGATCTCACAACAATTTTCTTTCTCTGATAAATATCTAAACATGTAGAAATATTTTAATACAAACATGCTTCCCTTTAGCAAAAAAAAAAAAAAAAAAAAAAAAAAAACAGAAAAAAAACATTAGCTCTCTCCAGTTTAGTCATTATTTCTTATTACTATAAATGTTAGATTTGGTGGATACTCCTGTTTGAGCAGACATTTTTTTTGTAAACTGTATAATTGTCATCTACTAGCATGGCCTTTTTGAGAGTTTCTAATAGAGAAAAATGTGCCCTTTGGTTGATTTGAAGTTGTGTACCCTTTAGTAGAAAAAATGTTCCTTTTGGAGCGTTTGAACTTGCATCCCCTTTATGTAATGGAAGCTACTGTATAGGCTGGTGGGCTTTTAGAGTGCTCAACCATGAAGGACTTTCACAATGAAGCAAAGCTCAATTAATCTTTCTGTATTCAAGAGTCAAATTTTTCTCTTTTAGAATCAAGTGGTAGCTAAAACTAAAAGAAATCTTACATTTGAATATCAAAATTTATAGGGGAACAATTTTTTTAATAAAACATTAATAAAAAAATTAATCCCTTTTAGAATTTTGTGCAACAAGCTTACACTAAATTGATATCTTCTAAGACTATTGCACAAGGCTAAATGTGAAAAATAGAGGTAGAAAGACTATATTGTACCAATCTCTCAAGTGCCTTGAAAATCAATTGGCTGTTAACTGAGATTGAACACTGACTTCTAGCATTAGACAAATGCACCAAATACATTTCATCATTGTTAGGCCTGCAAAATTAACAGTCACTTTGATATAAATTATATATATCACTATTGTACATGGTTGGTTCGGTACAATGACATTACCCATGCATAACAATGTCCAAATCCTCTAATCTGACTTACAGAGTCCCAGAGCCAGGTTGGATTAACTGTTTGATAACATTTTTCAGATATCAAAATCACAGGGTTAGATTACAGAGTAACAATTTCCCAACACTTGTGATCCACTTATTATACATCTACCATGTCTTAAGTGAAGGTGCAAGTAATCTGATGGTTAATAACAGAGAATGGAATCAGTAATCCAAAGTCAAGGTTACTTGGGTAAATAACAAGGCAGCTACAGTTCCTTAGCCTTGTAAGGCAGTTGAACTGGTGCAGTGATCTTGCAACCCCAACCCAATAAAAATCCTGAAACAACAACATTGTCACTTGGTTTGGTTGCAGCTGCCTTCTAAACAAACATTGAGTTGATGATACAAACAATTAGTATTTGTGAATAAATATTTTTGGTTAGATTTTGATAGAATTAAATGTCAGTGTGCAGAACTAAACCAAGAATTGACAGAAGTAAATGGGAATTAAACTTTTTGATAAAAGTTAAAAACATTATAAATTTTTCCAAAATTATTTAATAATAAATACATAGCCTATGTTGCTATCATAAAAATAGCATTTCATTATCTTTTCTTCACCTTCTCCCTCATGTCAGTAATTACCCTGATGCAACAGCTTTTATTATGCAAATAATCTCACATTGTTTGTTTCAATCGGCAGAGATGTTCTTAATGTTTATATGCATACATGCACACATAAATGCATATAAAAAAGCTTATTGCAAGTGTCCCAGCTTATTTATATGCAAGTGCATCCACATGATTATATAACTGTAAGGTGATTGTATGCATTTCTATACATTTTCAGTGAAATTTGCAAAAGAATTAATTTCCAGTCATAGAGGAGTCAGGCTATTGCACAAAGACAAATGACAAAGAGGTCAGGTCTGTTAACCAATCAGCAGCTGCAAGCTCTTAAAAACAGACTCATAGACCAGCAAACCTGAAGCCAATTGAGAACACAGCTTATATCCAGGCTAAAACTCTCATCCTCCTTCTTCCACCATAGCAACAAAGTAAACTAGTCCCCAGCAGACATTATGACAGCCATGACAAAGCAATCCTACCTGCTAAACAGAATATTCATTTGTAGCTTTGCTTCATGGGAAAGTGCTGACAGCAGGTAGAATTTTCACAGAGGCAAAAACAGGTCAGGGCTGTTAATTGTGCTTTTAGATAAAAACATACAAGAAAAGTCACAGTTCTGTATACCAAATGGACATTATTAAACTTGTTGAATATGAAACAACCGATTATCTTCAGAAAATATTCTGGGGAGGTGTAGGCATTTAACCTATTGTAGTTTTTTGAAATTTTGTTAATGTTTTTGCCAAACATTTTGAAAAATGTTAAAGAAAGAAAAACAATTCTAGCTGACCTGGAATTGCTAGATTTGCTTAAATACAAATACAGGATATCCTGTTCAAATTTAAGCTGAAATGATTTCTAATTTGCATATACATATGTAAACTGAGATAAAATAAAATGACTGCATAGGAAAAACTTATATATTAAAAAGTATGATTAGAAATAATTTGAAATTAAATTTTAACAGGATATCCTGTATTTCTATTTGATACACAGACCCTAAGAAAACCTTGTTAACTTAAGGGGACTATCCTGTGTAAACATTTTGAAATATGTTAACAAGTGAAGAAATTCTAACCAACCTTATCTTCAAGTGATAACAAGTAAGAAACCATGTTGTTTTATTAAGATAATCAATAATGGCTGAAAGCTGATTATTCAGTGTCTATAATTAAATTGAAACAACTAATTTAATGGAGAATACATTTTTTATATTAAGCTTAACACTGTTTTTACACAGTAATTCTTTTCTTTTTCATAAGTTTCAATATTCAAAATTATAAAACGTTTTTTTGTTTATTTGAATTTTTATAATATGAAATTTAGTTTGTAATCACAAATTAAATGTCTAGTTATGAATAGATAGATTGTTGGTTTGGTTTGTTTTACAGCATATCAAACTCAATGGATTATTTAATACCAACAAAATTTTTATTTCATATAATATCTTTTCTTCGAAAATGTATAGCTGGTAATATCTTTTTTTTTCAAAAATGTATTGCTGGTAATAAAATTTTTTTTTTTTTTCAAATTATTTCTGGTATTAAAACCTATTTTTACACTTACATAATGTTTTAATCCCAGTTTGGGGGCTAACTATTTACCCATAGTTGTGACCCTAATAGGTACTACCACCCCGGGTCAGGGTGGACCTGGGAACACCAGCAATTAAGAGGTGGTTCCACACTCTTCAAAACCTCCTGATCAAAGGTCATGCTGTTGGACGTAGTTTATCGTCTTACCCAGGACGCGGATGTAGTTTATCATCATACCCATGACAGATGAAGAGATAGAATCTATAAATACAATTTATAACAGATATTAATAAATGCAATAAACTAAAGAACGAAAAGAAAAAAAACAATGTCACTTATCTCACCTGACATTCAATAATGGCCTGACCAATTTTCTTCAAGAAGTCAACTCCAGCACCAAGATTTGTAGTATCGACCCAAACGCTGATATTGTCTTTTTCAAGATTTTCTGCAGGAAAAAAAAACATATTTCTCAGTTGAACAGATGTAAACAAGAGAAAATGTTGTCAAATTGGAAAAACAATAAATAAAACACAATTAAAATATGTTGCAATAACTGTAATGACTTTCTTTATTGATGCAAACCTTAAAGTCTAATATTATTTAAAGAGGAAATCACTTTGTACAAAGACATGAACACCATTGAGCTATTCCAGCTAATAACTGATGTTTAAATTGCACAACACTAAGCATTGAACCATTGATTTGTGTATCCTTTTCTGTGTTCTCTTCACTGAGCTATATTTTTGGTAATGTCATTTTATTTTATTTTTTTTTAATTGCAATGATATACATAATGTATAATTCATTCTGAAAACTCTTAGTTTTTTTTCTTGTTTTAACAGTCAAGTCAGTTTTGTTTCCTTTCTTTGTGAAGAATAAAATGGGTGGAAAAAAAAGAACATCTTTTTTTCCTTTCATTTCAATTGTTTGAAGCTGACAAATGAAAATAAAAAAGAAAATACATTTAAAATTATTGCTTACAGAGAAAACATTTCCTCAATAATATATAAAGATTTTAACAAAACAAATATAAAAAGTTTAAAACCTAGCTAAAAGAAATATGCTTACATATATAAGCACAAAAGTATATATATATATATATATATATATATATATATATATATTAGTTTAGCCTAGTTTTGTTACAAGGTCACTGGCATAGAGTATAATGAGAATCAAACATTGTAATAAGGATTTGAGATCAGTTTTTTAACCATTACCCCATAACAATATATATATATATATATATATATATATTGATAATATTAGTGGTAAATATACACATACATATACAAAATATATAAATATATATACATACATACATGCATGCATACACATACATATATATTTTGTATAAAAAAATTCCAAGAGGATAGAATCAAGGTAGAACTCAATGTCCAGGACAGAGTAAGAATATAATAAAAGGCTTAAACACTAATATTCCAGGGTCATAATTTATTCCATTGGAATTGTAAATACAAAGGTCTGATGAATTGGATCGATTTACGATTCCAATGGAATAAATTATGACCATGGAATACTAGTGTTTAAGCCTTTTTTATTATATAAATATATATATATATATATATATATATATATATATATATATATATATATAAAATGAAACAAAAGGTGGTTCATGTGTGCTTCTTATAATCTGTAGAGTAGATAGGTTGGTTAATAAAATAAAGGACAAACGAAAAGATACCAATATAGTCAGTACAAAAAATATTTATTAAATATCAACCATTTGACAGAAATGAAGCACAGAGAGAAATGTTTAAACATCAAAATGTTTGGACACACCTTTGTGTCCTTTATCAATGATCCAAGGAACAAACAGAAAATGGGGATTACTCACTAACAAATGTTTTTGTGAAAAGGTATTTTTTTTAAAGCCTGATCCCATATATATATATATATATATATATATATATGATATAAATATAGTTTTAAGGTATGCTATATTTATGGGTTTGGGGATTCCGTTCCTTTTTTTCTTCTTCTAGACCTGGTGTCAATCATGGTTGAAAGAGCCCAGTACTATTTAATCCATAGCTGGGAGGAGAAGAAATGGATTCATATTTTCTCCAAAGGTATTTGCATGAAAATAAATGCAACAAACTATTGGAATTCAAATTCAGGCCATTACATCACATGTATACACACAAACACATGCATATACATACGCAATGGTGTGCTGTAAATTTCTTTGTCCAGACCACTTTTCAAATGACATAAGATTACCCACATTTAAAAAAAGAAATTGTAAGTTGGGATATTTGGTGGGACAGATACAAGTACTGATAGTCTAACCCAATATTATTGTATTATTAAATTTATGTAGCAAGAGATGGTCTTATATACCATCAAATATGGTGTGTGTGTGTGTGTGTGTGTGTGTGTGTGTGTGTGTGTGTGTGTGTGTATACACTACAGTTCAAAAGTTTGAAGTGATCCTCAGAATTAGCATGGGATGAATTTGACAGAAGAGGGAAAAAATGAAAAAACCTCTTAGTGTCATTGAAAAAAGAATGGAATCAGTTATCAAACTTTGAGAAACTTTTGCAATGAATGCCAAAAAATTGTGCTGCAGTAATCAAGCCTAAAGGGGGATATTTTGACGAGAGCAAAATTTAATCATAAAATGATTTTTTTCTTTTTTTTGTCATAATAAAATTTCCAATAAAAAATCATGTCTCACTTTCTTTTAACCATGTATAATAATTTTCTCTTATTTAAAGTACAAAACAACTAGTCTTGGACCAATTTAAAAAATTCACAGGGGCACCTCAACTGTAGTATATATATATATATATATATGACATATATATATATACATATATGACAGATAATACATCAATAATTCAATCAATATTCAGAAAGTGTTTCAGGAAATATGTGTCTGCAAAAGTTCCCAGCAGTCTTTTCTGAAAAACTAGAGTCTCCAGGGCCGTAGGAGAGATTTTTTTGATAGTTTTTCTTGTATTTCTTTCTCTATTGTATTTTGTTAAAATAAAATTTTGTAAAAAATGCTTTGGGGGTGAGCTAAGACCCCCACCCCAGTTGCTACGGCTCTAGGTTCAGTACAGAGTTGAAAAAATTTGTTTTGCTGGAAACCTTTGCCTACACATAATACATGGAAATTTATCAAATGTTTAGTAGCCACTAGTGAGTTGAAATGCAATAATTATTTAGAATAAAAACAATAATTATAGTCACAAGTCAGTTTAAACTATTTTTAGTCATGGGACAAAATAAAATATTGAAATATTTTTTTAATTTCTGTGCTTAATAATCCAAATGTCCCCCTGAAATACTGCATCATTTTATATGATTAATAAATGGTATTTAGTTTAAATGTACTCATGACTAATGATTTTAAGAACAGTTTAGATTCCTGTAATGATTCACCATGTGTACCAGAAAGAGGCTGATGATAATTATGGAAAGAAATAAAGCTAATTAGAGAGAAATATGTATGACAAATATGTTTTATGAAATATAACCAGGATATAAGTAACAGATTTAATACATTATACCAAATTGTACATTATCTGTAACAATACTGTAACAGGCATTCATAATGTCTGTGAGGTGTTCAGCTTTTCAATTTACTTGTTGAATTTGAAAAAAAAAATAACTGGTTTCAAAACATTATTTGGATAAATTAGTTCAGAGTGTGGAAAGGGAAAATGAAGAGAAACAAAGCCACCCACAGGTCTAAGCTTGTAACCTAAAAATATATTTTTTACCCAGTATCCCTTTCTGTTTAAATAATTAGCTGGTCTCACTCTCTCACTCTCTCACACACACACACACACATACAAAAGACTATACAAATCATATTTTCACTGGTAGAATTTTTGTTCCATTGGGAGTATAAGATGAGTTGCCTTTCTGGTTCATAACATACTTACAATCTTTATTTGCAGCTTACCTAAATAATGTGAAAATTCAATAGACTGACTTATACAGTAATTGAATGATTTTGGTATACTAATAATCCCCTGTACCTAAATCAAAATAAGTTATAAAAAGAATGTTTCCACGTCTAAAAACAAAAAAGAATAATAAAAAAAAACGTTTATTTTTGTTTTAAATATAAACTTTGGTAAAAAAAAAAAAAAAAAAATTAAAAAAAGAAAAAGATGGAGGACCCTCTTTAGAGTCATTTGTTAAGAGTTGGAAACACATTTGGCAACAGCTCTGACTTTTTGAACTTTAGTCAGGAACAACACAATTCAAAGCAGTTTGGAAAGAGACATGAAAACTAAATACTGACCGATTAAAAATGAAAAGCAGATTGCATGAAAATTACAAAGTGAATATTAGTGCAACTGTCCACATAGCTGAAGTGGAAAAGGAAGGAATAATTTTAAAATGCTGATGAGAGTGGGGTCAGTGAGAGAACAGAGTAAATGGTGGAGAGAGAGAGGTGGGGGGACAAAGAAAAAAAAAAAATCATGAATACAAAGCTGTAGATTGAAAGAGAAAGAAAGTAGGCAATGAAATGTAGTTTCCTGTAATGCACTGATTCATGGAGACTGGAACAAGTCACGTATTTTTAAAACACACACACACAAAGATATCATATACTCTCCCTTGCATAACTTGGGAAAATCCAAATTATATTCTTAGTCAATGATGTTGTTACTGAGACCGCCTTTGTGATTGTAAATGTTACTCACCCCACATGATAAAATAAGCTGGGTTTTACCCGGACAGGTTTGTCTTATATCAACAAATAAAATATAGATCATCATAACAAAATCACTTGAAGGTCGCCTAAGCGTGAAAGTGGCAGTCACACATACATTTTCTTCACTTTGATGTTTTTTCTTCTTCAGACAGACAGAGCACTGAAAACATTTATTAATAATGGCATTTTCTTTGAATTTGGTAAGAATTTACAAAACTTAATAATATCACTCCAAGTTTCATCAGGCTCATTTACTTAAACAAATGTTAAATCAATGCTGTACCTACTTTGTATACATTTTTACAAGTGAGACAAGAATAAGTGTGAAACTATGAAACTATCCAGTGAGGGTTAAAAATTCATGGGTCATTCTACACCCTCGAGCCATTTTTTTTTCTGGTGTCTTGGAATTCAAATCAAGAGGTGTGACTTCTCACCCCACTATCTACCCGAGGGGATATTAATCCTTTTACTTACTCGCCTTTCAATGTTTGACCTGGAGTTGAACTTCCAACTAATTCATTTTTAGGATAATCAACTTTCGAACTTAATTGGAACTTTACAAAGTTTTCTAATGTCTATTCTTATGATATTTCTTTCTAATATGACCATTGTTCCAATAAAACAACCTAGTTCTTTCTTTACTTAGCCATGCTTAGTATGGTTCAAGGCCACAACTGTAGAGTACCTAAAGATTTATCTGTTGACAGTATGTACTGCCAGACTAAGTTATTCTGCTACTCATAAGGTGCGTGACCATGGTTCAAGGATTAATAAATATCAGAAATTAAGTTTTTTTTCTTTTACATTTCGTTATTGACAAAGAAAGAAAAATATTTAAAAATTTAAACAAACAAATAATAACTACTGAGAATCTATTTCCTGGCAATCTATTCTTAATTCTCAAGATCATTTTTTTTTTAAAATATCTCATTTTTTTTCTCCTTTCAAAATTTTAGTGGGTCTTCAATACCAGAAATCAAAGTAGTAACTCATTTCCTAAGAATAATAATTTGAGTAAAAAATCTATTTTTAAGAGTTTTTAACTCAAATATAGGAAAGAATTATGATTAATTTCTTTTCTTCATTGCTGAGTTTCTAAAAATTTCTGTTACGACAGGAGATAAAAGTTATTAAAAAAGAAATGTTAGTATTATTATTATTGTAGCAGATGCGGACAATCCTTTTTAAAAGAATTTTTTATTGTTTTTTTGTTTGTTTGTTTTTTTAAGCGCTTCACCCCAAGCAAGGCGGGAAGCCACTAGCACGTAAGGGGTTACACTAGAGTTGGAGATAGAGCAAATAGGAGTGATAGAGGAAAGGATGAAGAGGAGGAGAGAGGATAGATCAGGGCATCTGGAGACGTCGATTGACATTACATTTGAATAGTTGGAGATAGCTATCAGGGGAACAGGAAGAGGGGAGAGAGTTCCACAGGCGAGAGGTGCGAGACATGAAGCTATTGGAGTAGAAGAGACGGTTACATTTATTTTAACAGTTTCGTCAGTGAAATGGTGAGAGCGAGTTACCATAAAGTATTTGTAAAAAAGACAGAGGGAGGTGACGGCACATCTGTGAGAGAGCGACTGCAGACGAGATGCCAGATCAGGGCCAGTTACGTTGCATATCCGTCTCTGGATCTTATCAAGAACCTTGAGACAAACAAAAGGGGCACCAGACCATATATGGCAGCAATTACTCCATGCAAGGGCGAATGGTTGATTTATAGATTTGAAGGATCGACTCCGGCGCGAAAAAATTCCTGGCGCGGAACAGGGAGCCGACTTTTTGCTTATCACTTGATGGAGAAAGAATGTGAAGAGAAGAACATTGTTCCAAACTTTTTTCACATATTGCAAAGGAATCAATAGACATTAAAACTGCAAAATGGGCTTCTTTTGGGGGCATTTCAAATTCATTTTTTTAGAGTATTAGAATTTTGTTTATTTTAGGCTAGCAAACCCTAGATAAACTATAAACCACAACTACACCAAATGATACTGATGTGTTTCTAGTAGAAATTTTTTTTTTATGAATGGAAAAAAAAGTGAACACAAACTTGTCTCAGCTGTGATTTGAATTTAATTCATCGATCCCATTTCTTCTAATTAACCGTAAAGCCATCTTCAACTCTCATAACACTGACTGATATATTTCCATATTTAGCAGAGACACCTTAACTTGGGAAAAAAGCCTCGTTGATAAAGTTCAAAGTAAAATTCTATTTTTATGTGAGTGCATCAAGTATGAAATGAAATGCATTTTTATCAATGCCTTCACACAAAAATCCGTCACATCATTCATAAAATAAACATCTTTGATACTCCACGCTCTTCTATGGACTTACACTAAATTAATGTGGTTAATTCTTCCGATATACAAGTCAGTCAAGTTAAATGTAAGGGATCTAAATATAGTACAATATTTTTATGTGGAGGTGGAGAGAAAATTTGTTTTTAAAAAATTTAAAATTTAATTTGCTTTCTCATGGTAGATGAGGACTGCTATGTCTTTTTTCGTCTTAAGTTTATCAGGGAAATAATTTGCAAAAGCTGAGAAAAAAAAAGGATTTTTTTTTATTTGTTTGGAAACTTAAAAATATAAGACTCAAAGAAAATCTATCATTAGTATTTGAATTTGTTGACACCTGATTTAGACAAAATAAATAAAAAACCTGTAAAGACAGAAAAAGATAGAGACACATTGAATCAAAGTGAGAGATGAATGTTGGCAAACATTTTCTCTCTGGTGGCAATGGTCAGAGTTCAAACCCAAGTAAAAACTCAGTCAGTCAGTTATATGTGCCATGCGTGATACACGCTTAGGTGATCATGTATCTTTCGATACATGACTCTGACGCAGCAGATTTTTTCCCGCAGTAGGTTGCCATTTCTTTTTGCGGTAGACCAGTTGCTATCCAAGGCTATAGAACTGTCCTGCATTTTCTTCCAAGGCTATAGAACTGTAATATCCTTTCTGTCTTCTCCCCCATAGCTGGGCAGAGAAGAGGAGGAAGGGTATTAGCACGTAAGTGAACGTAATGGATTCGACTGGAATTCGAACTTGGCTTTCCGATTCTATTTTAATTTTCCATATTCTGAGCTAAACTAATAAATAAATAAAATCCGCCTCATGCCTAAGTGATCAAACACAGTAGGAAAACCGAAAAAGTCTTTACTGATTTCTCAGCAGGTAGGTCTTGCTTGCTCATTTAAAAATTTAAAAAAAAATTAATACAAAACAATCTTCCTATTAGGAAATAACTCTCAAAGTTAAATCATTCTTCAAAAATCAAAAGTATCAACATTTTTTTTTACTGCTATTTTTATTTTTATTCATACGATTTTTAAAAAAATATCGGCTTAAAAAATTCTCTAATTAGTAAATGACATTTAAAAAATCTAATGACATGTCTTTTCTTTAAATTTTTTTATTATTAAATTTGGTATCCGCTCAGTTTTTTGTTGTAACTGGTTGATTGTTTCCTTGCATGACAATTTTAAATTGAGATGTTAGTTAAACAATGAGATGTGGTGGATGTGTGGCTAGTGTAATTTTAATAAATAATAAATAATAATGATTATTGGCCCAGAAAGAAGAATCGATATTCAAATTCGAGCCTAATCTACTACCTTTATGAGAAAGATATGAATCCATCACTCCAGCTCTAGGTTAGGAGGGTAGACTAAACTCTGTAGCTTTGGGTGGTAGCCAATCTACAAGAAGAAGAATGACTGAATTCAAAACCATACCATAGAAAACCATTCTTCAGAAGTCATGGTAATCCACAGATAATAAGAAAGGAAATCTGTAGAAAACCATGTTCGCCTACGTCCATTTTTTCAACCAGTGAAATTACTTGTTTCTACAAAAACCTTATATATCATTATGCAGTTTCTCTAGAACATTTTTAATTTAAGTCTTCCTCAACCTCACCAACCCTTTACCCTTGACCTCTTGCCAGACTGAGATCAACAAAATAGACACACATAGAAAACAAATTTTAAAGCAGACTGATAATGTTGAATGAGAAATACACCGACAAAAAGGGCATACAAATTAACAACCCAATTCGAAAAAAAATGGGTAATTTAGCAGTTAAATGCATTCACAGAGTCATTTAAATTGACTTACCTTTCAACTTCAGCATAAAATCTTTATTACCATGGCTGTAACTTATCATAAGATCTTTAAAGATCGGTGATGTAACACTGGGCAATCTGTCAACATCTGGATTCTTATTTTCCGGTGGTTTTTGTAGCTTTGGGATGCCAAACTCTTTCTTTGCATTTCGTTTTCCTAGGCAATTTGACTTGTTGCCCATCTGAAGATTAAAAGGAAAAAAGTATTTAGAGAGTCTTTTCAACAATAGGTTAATTAATTAATATTCCAATCAGCTTGGTATATGAAGTGTTTAAAAAACTGTGAAGCAAAGTGTCAAAGTATTTCACATTTAAATTTAAAGCAGAAAAGACAAAAATGACTAAAAAAAACTATAACAAAAGGTTAGTTTAACAAAGAGTAGTTTAACAAAGAGTAGTAGTTTAACTAAAAAGTATTTTAAAGTCTTCTTGGGACATTCATGTTTCGGGACTGGATTTTAAAAATATTTCTATTTTAAAGAAAGCCCTTGTATATTCTATTTTTTAGCGTCAGAAACGTTGGACATCCGCAAATACTGAATTGCCTAATGTTTAGCTAGCCTCATATTCTGAGCATTTTTTTTTTTGTGAATAAGATAGGAAATACAATTCAGTATTTTTGTAAGCCAAAAATAATGGATTAACTTTAACATCGATTCCTAAAACGAAAAATACTGAAAGTGAAATACAATTTAAATAAATCGAACTAAATGTCAATGAGATTTTGCGGCAATGAAGGACAAAATTATTATTTCTTTTTATAAAAAAAGCATGTTCAGAATATAAGGCTAGGTAATGCAAGCTAAGAATTCAGTATTTGATATGGCAAACTTTTCGGACGCTAAAACTGAAGATACCCGAATTGTTTAAAAAAAATAAAAATGTATTTAAATTTAATTATCTCTCATTTCTTGGTTTTATTTCCATGTAAAAATTTTGCTTTGCAATTAACATCTTTTTCCCCGCCAAAAAATGATACAGAGAAGGTTTTCATATTAATCAGGAGGATGCAAGAAGCAAAAGATTTGACAACATCCTGGAGAAGGAAAAAGCCAGTCAAAATGAAAACTTCATTTTCATTTCACCCTTAAATTTCAATAGCATTGGTAAAAAAAAAAAAAAAATTAAACTCAATCTTGTCCTTTACGTTTTTTGTAAAAGAAAATGCCAAAATTATTTCTCACGAAAACAAAAAAAAGCTATGTTTTCAAACATGTTTTTAAGAAAAAGGGATGCAATGCGGCGATTGACAATTCAAGCCACGTTTTAAAAGTAAGTAAAACATTGTCATACAAAAAACAAGGTGTAGTATCGAAAGGCCGAGTTACTTATTGTTTTTAAAAATTTTTATACCACTTTAAAACGTTTTTTAGTTTCTCATAATAATTGGTAAAGTATTGAGGTAGCTAATAAAACTAAAAGTAAACTTGCAAAAAAAAAACGCAAACAAAATTATTTAAGAAAAACAAAAAATAAGTTTTCTTACAATTCGAAGAAAAATGTTCAGTTCAGTGTGTATACACTGAAAAGAAAATAGTATTTGAAGTCATAAAAAATATTTCATAACTTTTCCTTTACAAATGAATGAATGAACAAATTTTTTTTTTTTCGAAGAAAAAAAAAACACACACACTTTGTGATAAGACAAAGGAAAGTTTTTGAAAAATCCATGTTTTTTCTACTGTAAAAAAATAACCTGTCGATAGATTTCATTTTTTTTTAGCTATGATGAAATTGAAAAAAAAAGGTCGTAATAGTTCACAAAATAGTTTCTTTAAAAAAATAAAAAAGGAACATGTTTTTTTGTCATTGACTAACAACACTACAAATAGTAACACTGAGAGGAAAATAAATAATAAAAAAACAGCTCGTATAATTATTTTATCAACGGCAGATGATTACGAATTTTAAATCGAAAAAAATTAAAAATGTATTTTAAAAAATTTCAAATAAGAAATAAATTTTTTTTTTTTTACAGAAAATGAAAGAAAAAGAAAAAATATATTTACGTTTTTTGTTTTTTTTAAGAAATTTCGCCAATTCATGGAGACTGTCTTGCGATGCACACCACAGAGGGCAGGCACTGTCTACGGAAAGTTTAAAGTGTAGTAAAAGAAAACTGAATGGAAAGCTCGGTCGGCGAAAAGTATATATATCCTCTCAGATACAGTGGTGGGCAAGTAGGTAAGGGCGTCGGTGGATGTGATTAGAAATAAATACGCTGTACACACGCACCAGCAATACAAATAGCCACGCCCACAATCAGCCTACGTAAAAATTTAACTGGCCAATGAGAGATCAGAAAAGTTATTTTTGCTCTCTTCAACCCAACTCACCCCGACCTGCTCTAATTCATTAAAGTTAATCGTACTCGTGTATGTTGGAATGTGCTCTCTCTCTCTCTCTCTCATACACACTCACTCACTCACTCACTCACTCACTCACTCACACACACACACACATACACACACACACACACACTATTTTGTCGTGAAATACATTCCGGAAGACGAATTTGCCGTTACCGTAAGTATGTGTAGTAAATGTGGAAGTCAATTTTATCGATGGTTGTTATTGACAACCAGAGAAAAAATTCTTCATTCGTACAACAAATTGTGAACTAAATGAGTAAAAACTTAAACACTAAAAACAGTCACACAAAACCAGGTACCTTTTTACTTTTTCGCTAAAAAAAAAAACAGCATGATGAAAAAAGGCCCCAAACTTAAACAAAGTTTTATCGTGAAAAAACAGGAAAAATAAATCAAGATTCCAAAATTCGAGTAATAATAAAAAATAGAAAGAAAAAAAAAAGTTATAATTTACTTATGTATTTTTCTCTGGCAAAAACGGAGTTGGTACACGACTTTTTTTTTCTCCCAGCAAAAAAAAAAAAAAAATTATCTTAAAGCAAAAAAATCTTTCGAGTCCATTTTTGGAAGAGTGAAACTGAAAAATATGTCGCTTTTTTGTTTATTTCTCTTACGTACATACACACTTTTTTTCTGTAGTAAGGGTGTAACAGCTTTTGCTGTGACTGTTTAAGCAGGTAAAGAAGACAGGTTTTTAAATTTTGCCCAAGTGAAAGTGCTCACACACCCACTCTTCTTTGTCAAATAATGTTGAATCGTTTTTTTGTGACTTTTGTCAAGCTCTGATGGTGGGACAGAGCACAACAATTTCCAAGAAAATTCCATAGTTCGCATTCACAAATTCATTTTTCCAAAGTGTTGTTGACTAACCACTAGTGTTTGTTATTAATGACTGAAACCTCGCATAGTAGCAAACACATACACATATATTGTGTAATTTTTTTAATTTTTATTTTGTGATATGGGGAAGGGGCGTTCACTGAAGTGAAGTTCACTTGACGCGTGAAACTAACAGTTGCCATACAGTTTTGATTTCTATATCTACGCACACTATTTTTCCTAAACGTTATATTAAAATTTTTAAATATCAAATTAAAAATATAAATAGATTAGCTACAATAAGAGATCAAGAAAAATAACAAACAAATCCACATAAAACGCAATGCACACACGCAGATTGTTTAGAGAACTTGCTATATAGGGAGAGTGCGCAATATTGGAGAGAGAGACAGTTTGTAGACAGTGTGGAAATAGAAATCGACACTGCATGTTGACTGTCAGTTTTCTGCCTCAGTGTGATCTTCATAGCAAGTGCCACTATTCCTTTTAACGCTCTCTCTATCTCTTTCTCTCTCTCTCTCTCTCTCACACACACACATACACACTCGCACTCTCTCTCTCTCTCTCTCTCTCTATCTCTCTCTCTCTCTCTCATATATATATATATATATATATATATATATATATATATGGGGATAAAGGAGATAAGTGGCCTTTCCCAGTTTTTTTGTTTAGGGCTAAAATGCTTTACGGTATTTATTTATGGTTATGGCCCCTAAATTGCTTATTTATTGATTTATTTATTTGGTTTGCGTATTTTCTTTTTCTTCTTCTTCTTCTTCTTCTTCTTCTTCTTATTATTATTATTATTATTGTATTTGGAATAAAGTTTATTATTACATTTAGGTTATGCAATTTATTTTGTCTCTTTGGACATTATGAGATTGTACGTAGCGTAGTAGGAATTTTGTTTTCGTGTCTGCATTTGGAAATTAGCTTTCGTTGCGGAGTAGCGGAACACAACCCCCACCCACCCAAGATGGACTGGCCGAAGACTATTTAAACACCACTCTCTCTTACTGAGGTGCGTGCGGGGGATGTTAACGATTAACTGTTTATTACATTATTCTGTGTACTCAACCGTGTACTATATTATTCTCCGGAATAAACTACTTATTTTCTGTATGTGTGTCAACCGTTCCTATTTATGACTTTGGCCTTTTATTATGGAGTTTAACTTGTTCTAGAAATGTAATTATCGCTGTTTCTCCCTCTAGGTAAAAGCTACATCATTTTGCTGTGTAAAAATGATCTAACCTGTTTGATATATAGTGGACTGTCTCGTTGAATTCAACATAGGAGGGCCCAACAATTCAGTTTTGAACTGAACCCCACTAGACTATCCACATAGATGATTTGATTATAATGGTAAAAGAATAGTGTAGAACCAGCCACACGTTCCAGAAGAAGTGATAGCAGAGAAATGATCAAGTATCTATCATTAAACTCCAAAACAAACCTCCTCAGGTTTGAACTTAAGTATTTTCTTTCTCCTAGATTAATTGCTATTACTGTGCTATTGTTATACCCTGTTCCCGCCGAGTCTAGATTTGTATTCAGTCACAAAAAGTGTCAAACAAAACTGATCGCTTGGGCGATTATGTCTCTTTTGATTCATGGCTGACTAGGCAGAAGATTTTCCTGTAAGGTGCCATTTGTTTCTCCCGTATTTCTTGCCAAGGCTATAGGACCCAGTTTGTCCTGCTATTGGGGGAGAAAGGGTGGATTCATACTTCTCCCAATGGTATTTGTGTGTAATGGATTCGACTATAGCTCGAACTCGGCTCTGCCATTTCTCATTCCAAAACACCACCCGCACATCCCAAGACTATTACTTTTTAGTTTACCGGTTAACGTAAAGGGCATGAATTACTCATTAACCTACATTAAGTAATCTATGTAGATGAGGATGAGTGAAGATGCTATGAACGACTCTTAGTTGTCCTTCATATATATATATATATATATATATATATATATATATATTATGGGCGCGTGACCGC